>BMAW01024344.1:0-27938 GCA_019974015.1 Nephila pilipes
GCCTGATGCATTTTCATCATAAATGGACCCAATTCAGATTGCACTTCTTTTAATTTGTGCTCAATTTCATCCTTTTCGGCCAGAGTATTGTTATCAAGCCACTGAATCACCGAGTCACAGGATTGTTTCACTTTGGTCTTGTCCGATGTGCTTAGTTTATCCTCAGGTGCTGAATCTGCAGCTTGTTTGACTGAATACACATAGCTCTCTAGATTATTTCTAGCAGCCACCTTCTCTCTCTGCTTTGCATCTTCTTCCTCAAACTGCTTGGCATCATTGAGCATTTTCTCTATGTCTTCTTTAGATAAACGGCCTTTATCATTTGTGATGGTGATACTCTGGGATTTGCCGGAACTCTTATCGAGAGCCGAGACAGTAAGAATTCCATTGGCATCCAAGTCAAAAGTTACCTCTATCTGTGGCGCACCTCTTGGTGCAGGTGGAATACCAGAGAGTTGGAATCTGCCTAGGAGATGGTTATCTTTTGTCATAGCTCTCTCACCTTCATAGACTTTAATATCTACACCAGGCTGGTTGTCAGAGTATGTTGTGAATACTTGTGAGGTCTTGCAAGGGATTCTTGAATTTCTTTCAATGATTTTGGTCATAACCCCACCAGCAGTTTCAATTCCAAGAGATAAAGGTGCCACATCTACCAAGAGTACATCTTTAATCTTGTCATCAGTGCAACCAGTCAACACTGCAGCTTGAACTGCAGCTCCATAAGCTACAGCTTCATCTGGATTGATGGACATGCATAGTTCTTTGCCATGAAAGAAGTCACGCAGCATTTTCTGGATTTTGGGAATTCGAGTAGAACCTCCAACTAACACCACATCATGGATGCTGCTCTTATCCATTTTAGCATCCGTTAAAGCACGTTCAACAGGTTCCAAAGTTAAACGGAAGAGATCCATACACAGTTCTTCAAATCTTGCTCTAGTGATCTTTGAATAGAAATCGATGCCTTCAAACAGGGCATCAATTTCAATACTAGCTTCTGAGCTGCTGGAGAGTGTGCGCTTCGCTCTTTCACATGCAGTTCTTAATCTTCGTAGAGCTCTTGGGTTGGATCTGAGGTCTTTGCGATGTTTGCGTTTGAATTCTTCTACAAAATGAGTCACCATTCTATTGTCAAAGTCTTCTCCTCCCAGATGAGTGTCACCTGCTGTAGATCTCACTTCAAACAGGGATCCTTCATCAATAGTTAAGATAGAAACATCAAAAGTTCCACCACCTAAATCAAAGATAAGAACATTCTTTTCTCCTCGAAGATTTTTATCAAGTCCATAGGCTAAGGCAGCAGCTGTAGGTTCATTGATAATTCTAAGTACATTCAGCCCAGCAATTATACCAGCATCTTTAGTAGCTTGTCTCTGAGAATCATTGAAGTATGCTGGAACTGTAATGACAGCATCAGTTACCTTAGATCCTAAATACATTTCAGCAGTCTCTTTCATTTTGGTTAATACCATCGCACTAATTTCTTCAGGGTTGAAGATCTTTTCTTCACCTTTAAACTCTACTTTGAGTTTAGGTTTACCTCCTTGGTTGATAACTTTGAAAGGCCAATGCTTCAGGTCTTGCTGGATCTTTGGATCATCATATTTTCTACCGATGAGTCGTTTTGCATCAAAGACTGTGTTTTCAGGATTCATGGCAACCTGGGACTTGGCTGCATCTCCAATCAATCTTTCTGTTTCCGAGAAGGCAACATAGCTAGGTGTGGTACGGTTGCCTTGGTCATTGGCAATGATTTCCACATTTCCATGCTGGAACACACCAACACAGGAGTAGGTTGTGCCTAAATCAATTCCAATTGCAGGAGCTTTTCCACTAGGCATTGTCGATGTTTAGATGACACTCTGAGATCAGGAAGTTCGACAGCAAGTGTTCAGATTAATCAAACAGTCCAAGAAATAATAGACGAAGTATTTAACTGCTTCAGCAATGATTATTCAGTCAATCAAAAATATCAGCAGATGAATGATACAATTGTTCAAGTAATTCAAAGTAAAATCGTTCCAAGTTAAATAGAGCGCTGTGCAATGGTCACAATACTATCACAGAATAGCAATTCACTATCAAAATCTGATGTGCGAACCGTTGCTCTCTCCTATTTAAACTCGCGGAAGAATCACCTAGAAACATCTCGATCTTTTCTGTTATTTTTAGTTCCTCGATCGTGCTGCCATCTAGATTCGAAATGACTCGAATGTTCTCGAACTTTCTATATCCTTCTGAGTACGAGTAAAAAGAACTTACTGTAATATTCTCAATGCTAACGTCATCAAAATTATGCCGTCATGTAGTGCCATCTACCTAGATAAAGTTTAACTTTTCTTTTATTAAGTTTGGATACATTAATTTCATAAATATGAATCTTTAGAAAAATGAATAGAAATATGTCTAGAAAGAGATAAAATTACTGGCAATTGTTGAGGGATTTCTCTACAGTTATAAATCCTAGTTAAAATGTTTATTTTGTTTTAAATCCTAATGAAACTAGAATATTCTTCCGTTGAGCTCAAAAACTTGATATTACAATTGTTTCCGAGAGTAGCAACGTTAAAGAAAAAATAATAATTGTAAAAATTTATTTGGATCTCTTCTAAATAAGAAAATTCAAAAAACTAATTCTATTCAAAATTCTGTGTTGTCTAATCCAAGAAATGCTTAAACTATACGTATTAATTACAAAAACAAGGTATTTTACTTTTGATTCGATTTTTATAAAATAAATTGTATGGAATGATTGTGTTTGCACTATTAGCATATAACTGAATTGATGTTTATTCCAAATACTTCATTGAATTTATCTGAGAAATCTTTATTAAGCAGTGTGCATTTTCAGCACACATTTTTTAGTCATTGAAATTAAATTTCCAATTTTCTTCATCTGTCTATAAGAGAAAATTGACAAACATTTTAATAATTCCAATCGTAATCGATGTAAAAATAGACTTTAAATCGTTGACTATTAAACTTAATTATTCTATTAATCGTTGAATATTAAAGTTACTTACTATATTAATCGTTGATTACTACATTTTTTGTGGGAAAATACAAAAAAGAAATATAAGTTCAAGAGATAAAACTTTAAAAATGAATGAGGATTTCTGTAATTCAACCATCAGAATAAGAATTGTTTGTATGTTTATATTAGATAATTTCTAGTTTTTAAACATTTAACGTGTTTTTTTTATAGATGCGTGATAATTTTTGATACATTGTATGACGTAGTCGAATATTTAATGAATAAAAATGTGTGTGAAATAATGTTAACATGGTCCACTTTTGTCGTAACAGATTGTGAGCTTAAAAACATCAAAAGCAATAATAAATAATGGTCCTTTTTGATGAAATTTTTTTTGTAAAGTTAAGCTAATGTTTTTTTTTTTTTTTTAAATACACACATGTGCATATATAATATTAGCTTTACAATCAAGTTAAAGAAAATATCTTGTGATTTTACTTAAAATTATGGATGGTAATGAAGTTGAGAAATTTAACATGAAATAACAGCAATTTACCTGAATAATATTTTTTATTTATTTATTTTACTTTAAATTCTTCTATGCTTCTTGCATGTAAACATAAGTATATGTTCTAAAAATTATACCGTCTATGCTGTCTGTCATAAAAGCAGTTAAGTTTATTAATAGATAAAAAAAAAGTATTTTTAAATCAATTGAAATGATAAATTAATTATCTATGCAGAAGGGTATTGAGTATAATATTAAAATTCTTGAAAATATAAACATCTTCCATAAATTCTTAATTTTTCTACAAACTACTAAAGATTTCTGAGAAATGTTCTAGAATATCCTTTGGTGTTCTAGTAAACACTTGTCTTGTAACTTGTAGGTTAATATTTGTAACAAACAGGTTTTCAGGTGTTTCCTATCTAAAAGATTATAAATTTTGTGGAATTTTCTTGGTAAATCTTAACAGAATATTTTACTTTCGATGTAATTTGTTTGGTGCAATGTTATGTGAATGTATCAGGAAGCAAAATTGAATTATTGTGTTCTTTCCGAAAAATGAGTGTGGAATTGTACTCTTTTAAAGTTCATATAACAGTAAATGCTCAATAAATTACACGAACCACGGCTGAGTTATGGAATAATAAAAGTTACCCTTCATTTCAATTAAGAAAAATGAAATGCATTAATTTGATGCTTTTCCAGAATTCAAAATTGCCATTTCAAGCAAATAACAGGAAGGGAGAGATGTACTCAGAAAGACCGTTGACGACATTCATCAGTGACGTCAGTTGAAGAGGACGATTCACTCTGAGGGCCAACGCGATTGGACGTAACTTAGGGATTGGCTCCAATTTCGCCTTTCTCTCGTTGGTCTCCTCCATGAAAGAGGGTGCGTCTTCTAAGGCTCAGGGCGAAATAGTGGGATCCGGTGGGCATTAGTTGAGGATCTTTTTTAGTGAAAAAGCTATTTTGGATTAAAAGTGAGGGTTGAAAACACAGAAGTCTGACAAAGTTGAAACAGAGGATCCACCATCTCTCGGTCATGGTGCCATCTTTTGCACAATGATAAAACCATAATTATTGAATAGACATTACCTTAAGATGCATATCTAATGTGTACCATTTATGGCACTCATCAAGAAATTGCGATCGCTGTAAAAACAATTTAAATAATTGGGAGAATATTCTTAATACTTTTTTTTTTAATAAAAAGAGAATTTGCATGCCTGCGAAATGAGGAAATTTTGTTACTATTTTGTTGCCAGTGGAAATCACGAGCTTGCATAAAATGTTTGAGCGTAATAAACACGTAGCTAGATACAAAAAAAAAAAAAAAAAATTAGAATGAAATTGATAATAATAAAAGACAATATAAAATAAAACAAATTAAATCCTCACATTCATCATCTAAGACAAATAGCTTCTGAAGTCCATCCTTGCCTTCATTGCAGAGAATCACCATATGATTCCCATTCAGTACCTATCGAGGCAGCGGTAGCCTAGTGGTCATGGCATCGGATTTGTGGCCGGCGGTTTTCGTTCAGTCGTGGGTTCGATCCTTGGCCGCCAAAGACCCGCCGTGTAGCCGGGGCTGATGCACGTTAAATCTGTTCGGGGCCCAAAGTACTCCCATTGGCGTGGTGTGGATGTTAGGAGAGGGAGGTGCCAGCTCAGGTGTCGTCCTCGTCACTTGACCGAGGTTCAAAATTACGAGGTCCGTCGCCAATAGCCCTCGTGTTGCTTCTAATGCGATGTTAATAAAAAACTAAACTAAACTAAACTTAGATAAGAATTTCAGTGGAAAATAAATTTTCTCTCTATGCACTGAAACTTAATTCATAGGAATATTAATCAATTACAAGTTAAAAAAAAATTTTTAATCCGCATCTATTTAAATTTTGAAGAATAGTTAAAATGAATTTTTAAAACAGTATTGTCGATATATTCCATCGATTGCGAAAAACGAAACTTTAACTACTAGACTACAAAAGCTGTATTTAATTTTATTCTTGGGAGGGGGGGATCAGCATAAACACACAATAAATAAGAAAGATGTTCCACACATTTATGCACTGCGAATGTAAGTCGTAATTAGCCACAAAAATTATTTTGGCTCTCAAAAAGTACAATTTTTACTTATTATAAATTAGATGAATTGAATTGAATTTAGTTGCATGAATGATTTTATGTGAGAAAACTGGAGTACATAAATGTTTTTCATTGGTACCGCAACAATGATGGAAAGTACTTTTCAATTTTTATAGGTCATAAATAAATGAAAAGATAATGTATAAAAATATGTTACGAAATATATATTTACTCCAATCACATAAATGCGAGTTTCTGCCAGAAAAAAAAATCGTTAGCCCTGATCTTTTATTATTATTAACGTTGCATCAGAACTAAATAGCAAAAAGGCGGAGGCCACGGTAGCCTAGTGGTCATGACTTTGGATTCGTGGCCGGTGGTTTTCGTTCAGTCGCGGGTTCGAGCCTTGGCCGCTTAAGATCCGGCCGTGTAGCCGCGGCGCCCATTGAATCTGTTGATGTTTACTAAGTCCTTCCTTTAGCGTGGGGTGGAAGTTTGGAGAGGGGGTGGTGCCAGCTCAGGTATCTTCCTCGCCATTTGACCGAGATTCAAAATTACGAGGTCCGTCACCTCGCGTTGCTTCTAGTGCGACGTTAATAAAAACTAAACTAAGCAAAGAGGTAGAATTTTGTCATTTCGATTGACAATCAGGAGAGAAGAATAATTTTTGAGTCGTTCTCCACACTTCCACGTTACGCCACTTGAGCTCAGTAACAAACAAAGTACGAGTGAGAGATACCTTTCAGTGCACTAGTCCTCAATTTCGATCATTTTCTCTAAAGCAAGGGCCGCGGTAGCCTAGTGGTCAAGGTCGTGGACTAGCGGCCGGCGGTTTTCGTTCAGTCGCGGGTTCGATCCTTGGCCACCAAAGACCCGCCGTGTAGCCGGGGCTGATGCACGTTAAATTTGTTCGGTGTCCAAAGTCCTCCCATTGGCGTGGTGTGGATGTTAGGAGAGGGGGTACCAGCTCAGGTGTCGTCCTCGTCACTTGACCGAGGTTCAAAATTACGAGGTCCGTCGCCAGTAGCCCTCGTGTTGCTTCTAGTGCGACGTTAATAAAAACTAAACTAAACTTTCCCTAAAGCAGGAGTAGACAAATAGAGCCCCGCGGGCCACATACAGCTCTCTAAGAGGTTGGGTTTTTTTTTTTTTTTTGCAACCCGCCAAAACAGTTGGAAAAATTTGTCGTGAATTGATATTACCTTCCCTTGCGTAAAATCATTCAAAGCAAAACTAGATTCATTTGCAAGCTCAGTAACAAACAATGGAGAAGGCAATTATTCCCCTTTTCAGGTCAACCGAAAGTGCCTGAATGTGTTTCTACTAAAATTAGGGTTGGTTGGTTGACTTTATTAACGTCGCACTAGAAGCAACACGAGGGCTATTGGCGATGTACCTCGTAATGTTGAACCTTGCTCAAATGACGAGGACGACACTTTAACTGAGACTCTCCTCTCCTAATTTCCGCATCACGCCTTAAGGAAGGACGTTGAACCTGGAAAGATGTAACGTGCATCAGCCCCGGCTACACGGCGGGTCTTTAATGGCATCAAGACTCGAATCTACGATTCGACGAAAACCGACGGTCGCGAGTCCGCTATCATAAACACTAGCCATGCTAAGATTAGAGATCACCTGCAGAGTTTGCAGGACGAGGTCATTAGAATATTTCAGGACTTTATGAAAAAAACTGAATCTAAATTCAATTCGCTCTTTTATCCCATCACTGCCAATATTGACACAGGACCCGAGGAGCTGCAATTTGAATTTATTGACATGATGTGAAATAAATTTTTAATGTTGTGACATGAGTGATTTTTTTATTACAACATTTTTCTGTATTTCACTTGGTGTGTGTGTGTCATCAAATTTTCGATCGTTAATTTAGCAAACTTCCCATTAAGCAAGAGCTCTGAAACTTTGGGAATCGTTCTTACTCGTCCAACAATGCAATATTTAGATATTTGCGACAAGTTTTAACTAATATTTCAATAATTTTTTTTTAATAACGTAATTTGTGTAGTAACCTGGCGCCATCTATGGAAGATATATTGAACTACGCAGAGAGAGAGATCTTAAAAGACGAGAGATATGAGGGTTTTTTTTACCGATTTAACTAATATTTCAATAAATTTTTTTAATAAACTTTGCTACCTTTTAAAAACATTCTTTTAAAAAACGTTGGTTTTTTTTTTATTTACAAATCTTTTTTCTGTCGAAAAATTTCCTTGTATGAAGGAAATTTCCTGGGAAATATTTGGGCTACATATATTTGTCTACATATGCTCTCTATATTTGGGTCTGGATATATTTGTGAGCAAAATTTTTCTTGCCCGAGGATCAACAAGAGTAAACATTGGTGTTCTTTGACAGACATTAACTTACAGGCTGTGATGAGAATCTCAACAAGGGCCGCGGTAGCCTAGTGGTCAAGGTCGTGGACTAGCGGCCGACGGTTATCGTTCAGTCGCGGGTTCGATCTTAGGCCGCTAAAGAGCCCCCGTGTAGCCGGGGCTGATGCACGTTAAATCTGTTCGGGGCCCAAAGTCCTCCCGTTGGCGTGGATGTTAGGAGAGGGGGTGCCAGCTCAGGTGTCGTCCTCGTCACTTGACCGTGGTTCAAAATTACGAGGTCCGTCGCCAATAGCCCTCGATTTGCTTCTAGTGCGACGTTAATAAAAAACTAAACTAGAATCTCAACAAGCTATCTCACTCCAGATTTAAAGAAATATGTGTAGAAAAGTATGATGAGATACATTTGTCTCATCAAACTGTTTCTAAAATTAAATGTGCTTGCAACTATAGATATGAAATTAGCATTAAAAATAAAGTAAAACTGGCATTTTTAAAATTTAATTTATATTTATGGTATAATATATCTTTTTTGAAACGCAAAGTTACTTTGGTCCCAGAAGCTATACACTTTATATTTTCTTTTATTTTTGGTTAACATAATCTGCCTGAGCGGTCCATACGTAGGAAGAGAAAAGTATTATTATCCCTTAACGATGACGTAGCATATTTCCAATAATAAAATATTAGGGCACCTGTATCTCTGTCAAAGAATGATATTTAGTTTTTTTACGGGTTCATACATTCCACCTTGTAAAATATTTAAAAATGATTTCTAACTGTTGTCTGGGTACGTTTTAAAAAATGCGAATTGATTGAAAACCTTCGAACTCTGGATCATCCGTCAGTATTTTTAATAATAGTTTAAATGTAATGAATAATATTTTGCAATAAAATTAATATTCCTTAAAATACAATAATAGGCAGAGCTATAAATAATGCGCTCAGACTGATTGTAATGAGTTTTTCTTCAAAGACAAAAGAATAACTATATTCGTCAACAACTGCAATGATTTTATTGAATATTAGTTAGTTAATTCTTGAAGATTACTTTTGCATCTACCATTCCGACATTCGCACGCAGTCTTTTTATCTTTTACATTTTTTTTTTTTTTTTTTTTTGGCAATCCACTTTGAAATCGAATGAGCGGACTTACAATATTCTCTCGTTAATTTGCACCAAATATGATACACTGATGTTTGAAATTTCCCTTCGTATCATAAAATACGTCATTAACAAAACTTAAATGAATTCCGAAGTGGAAAAATAGATTATATATAAATTACTAGAATCAAAAAGAATATTTAGAAGAAAATTCAAATTTTCACGTTTTTAAATATCACGTACAATATCGTGACTTGTTCTGTTGCCAAAATATTTTTCAATATTTCTTTTTCAAAATATTTTCTTGTAGCCAAAATATTTTTATCTCTTTCTCGATATAGACCGCATAACAATGCTTACGAATGTGAGTGAAAGTGAATGTTATTGGCGCAAGAGTCAGATGTGGCTAAGCTGCACCAAACAAGATGCAATTGGGGTCTAGACACGTGAAAAAAATTGAAAAAAGACAAAGATTGTTTGACAAGAAGGAGGGTCGAAAATAAAGATCGCTAGGGTAACCCGGGGGACAATACTTACTGGTGGCACCTCTGCCCCTCCCTATTTCGATGTAATGCGGCTCCCTGCACCCTTGATATCTTGTTTAACTAACACTCTACCACTTATGCTGATACCGAACGGCAGCAGTGTTCCCTTTCCGCTTTATTACTAAAATAAAGTGAAGTGTAAAGTACGCTTTCGAAGGAGAGACGATGGTAGTCATCAGAACAGAAAGGACGAACTGTGATTTTGTAGACGATGCTGGAGACGTTTAGTTTTTACAAGGTTTTTCTGAATTTCACTTGGTGTGAGTGTGTGTGTCATCAAATTTTCGATCGTTAATTTAACCAACTTCCCATCAAGCTAGAGCTTTGAAATTTCGGGAATCGTTCGTACTCGCCTAACAATGCAATATTTAGACGTTTGCGACAAGTTTTAACTAATATTTCAATAATTTTAATAAGTCAAAATATTCTTTCCTCTAGGCGCTTTTAGGGTTGAGGAAAAAAAAATTTCCCCCTCTGGGAACACCGGGCACTCCCCACACCACATGACGCCTCGTAAAACTATTGTACTCACAAAGGGGAGATACTATCTCCGAGATAGTAAGGGTTGCTGACTTTTAGTCAATAATCATGAGCAAGAAAGAAAGTTTCCAATATTTGGCACCATGTCTTATCACAATAATTTTTTCTGAATTCTGGTTCCCATTTTTTTTTTAATAGAATGGCTTACAAACTTTCAAATGCATGTTTTGATTTTATGAGTATTATAAATTTTTTAATACTCTCACAAATGTCTTTTTTTAAGTAAATTTTAAAGTTAAAAATAACTAACAGTTTTAACTAATATTTCAATAATTTTCTCTAATAAACTTTGCCACCATATAAAAACATTGTTTTTAAAAACGTTGGTTTTTATATCGAATTTTTTGTTATATGTTAACGTGAAATGTCTGTCCAATGCGTAACTGTTAATGTGAAACGTCTTAATTAAATGTGTTTAAAACGTTCAAGATCTGACTGTTTAATTGGAGTAATTAGTAACATCGGCCAAACCATATATATATATATATGGTTTTCAGTAACTTAACCTTTTAAAGAAAAACAATTGCAATAACTAATCACAAAATAGATTTCGAAAGAATACAATAGAAAATAATTTCAATATCTATTGTTGCGGGTTTTTTTCCTTCATTAAATTTAGAGACACATTTCCATAAATATTAAAAGTAAAATTATTTATTTTTATAATAAAGTACTTGAGGGTAATATGGTCAAGTGGCATTTTAGTGTTAATTTCGAAATTAACCAGCACAGAGATGTCACTTATTAAAGAAAGAATGAAAGAAGCTACTGCAATGCACCTAGTGGGATTTATTGAATAACTTACAAAGACAAGCATTATTTCATAATAATAATAATAATCGATATTTATAAATAGATAAGAATTAGATAGTGCCGACAAGGAATGCCCGTATAATGTTCCTCTTAAACAATTTATTATTATAATTTTTAAACAAAATTTATATAAAATGCCCAATTCATTATAAATTATAATACGAGGGCTTTTGGCGACGGACCTCGTAATTTTGAAACTCGGGTCAAATGACGAGAACGACACCTGAGCTGGCGCCCCTTTTCCCAACTTCCACTCCACGCTAACGCAAGGACCAAGCCAACGAGAAACAGCGGAAGATTTAACGAACATCAGCCCCACTACATTGCGGGTCTTCAGTGACATCTGAACTCGAACTCCGATTCGACGCGTGAGTGACAGAAAAGTTTCATCGCTTGAGAGAAAAATACGGCTAAGTTGCGTCTTGTGACTCGACGAATGCAACGCCGGACAAAATTTGCAATCATGACCACTCGGCTGCTGCGGGCACTCAAAATCATAAAATGCAATCTTGGTTTGGTTTTATTAACGTCGCACTAGAAGCAACACGAGGGCTATTGGGGATGTAATTTGTATTGAAACTAAAACGTATGCTTTGATGATTAAATTCCCGCATGCCCTCCATGTAGATTTTTAAAAATATTACATGTTAAAAATAGCTTAAAACAGCTTTATTATGTCTTAGGGAGCAAATGACCTTAGAAAGTACAATGAAACTTGTATTAACTCTAAACATACCACCACTTAATACATACCTATTTCTACCACAGCCGATCAAATGACCGGACTTTGTTTCCTGATTGAATGTATGAAATATGGATGTTAGGAAGGAAATAAACAAATTAGCTTTATTATAATTAAACAAAATTATATATTGCCAATTTCTATAACAAACACAAAGAATAAATTTTTTTAATTCATTGCTTATCGCAGTTTTTACATATACATGGTGTCTCCATAGAAAAATTTTCCGCGAACATATTTTTCCCATTTAGAACAATTTTTAAGGTTTTATGTTCGTTACAATATCAGTAGTAGATTTAGGCAACGATCGTTTCGCATTTCTTTCTTTTGGTTGTTCACGGGCTTTTAAGGGAAAAAAAAGTGGCTCTCAAGATATTTTCTCATGTCGATTGCTTGTTCAAAATCCAGGCATTTATGCCAACTAAATCAAGGATATGGAAAAGATACTTGGAGTGGCTATCTGGAAGACTTAGATTTTGTGGTATATTTCCTCGCGATTTGATCGGTCGTGTCTACACCAAATTTAGTTTTATTGTAATGAACAGCATTCAATACGTTGAATATGCATGTAGATATCATAATTCCTGATCCAATAATCTTAAAAAGCAATTAGTTGTTCTCCGAGTCAAATGACCGTTGTGGTAGATAACGGGGGGTATGCGACAAGTATTACTCAAAATACAAATAAAAAAAGTAACACAATATTAACTGTATATAATTAATAGAAAAAGTCATGAAGTCTAATGTGCAAAAGCGATAGTGAGTGATTGAATGTAAAGTTTATTGGCGCAAGAGCCAGATATGGCTATGCTGCGCCAAACAAGATTTAACTGTGGTCTAGACGTGAAATTGAAAAAAGTTAAAAAGTAGTTGACAAGAAGGAGGGTCGAAAATAGAGAAGGATCGCTAGGGTATCCCGGGGTGCAAAAGCGATATGATATGCGCATTTGAGATGCAGAAGTTCATAACCGGTCATGAACTATTAAAAAAAGATACATTTCTGGATCAATGCAAAATCGTTGTATAAAGTATGGAACATAATTTCATATACGTTCAATCTCGTATTTGTCTTCAAAAACTTTAAGTGTTTCATACATTTGAAAATACGAATAGGGGGTATCAAGTTTGGTTATAAAAAAAATCTTATTTATATACGATGGAAATTTTTTAATAACTATTTCATCAAAAACCGTTAAAAGTCGGTCAGTTTTTAAAATTTCTCAAATTATGTGAAGAGAAATAACGTTTTTTAAGATAATTTCAGTTCTTACAATTGAGAGGGAACAGATTCAAGATGTCTTAATATTTAAAAGCATTATATTTAAAGGAACACATAAGGAAGTGTTCCTATTCTCTTTAAAGAGATACGTTATAATATAGTTTTGTAGAATATTCATACTTTTCATAGAAACTTCATCATATATATTTATTTCACAATGTTCTCCTGCCAGTATCATTTGTAAAAAAGTATGCAAGATTATAGATGAATGTCACAATTAATATCAGTTATACAATAAATATCTGTTCTGTTTTTCTACTTCAAAATAATAAACATAGCATTGAAAAAAGACTGAGAACTTATATGAGTGTATGTATATTTTTACCACAAACAATGTCTTTTCATATACACAAGAAAAATAAAATAATCACACAGAATTTTTTTTTTATTGTATCCTGTTGCACAAGGCTTCTTTATACTGTGACTAGAAGCATTATATTAAACACACAGACTGAGCACATAACATTTTACAATATACATGACATATTGAAAAGGCTGCCAATGGCTAGACATTCCAAAAAGTAAATTCATCTTAGAACTGCAGACATATTGCTTTTATTGAAAATATCACCATTATTCAAAAATTCAGGTGGGAGGGAGGTAATTTTAAAGCTCTTAGTCATGAGAATTAAAAATAAATAAATAAATAATAATAATAATAAAAAAACAGTATTAATATTCAGAATTGAAGCTGTGGTAATAAGTAAATTAACAGTTTTTCTTCCCAAATCAAAATTTTCTGTATTCTCTTAAATAAGCTACATTTTAATCTTAACTCATAAATTGAAAACTTTGTCTCTGAAAGTAACCTAAAAATGTCTTAAAAAGGAAATGTCTTTCATGCAAGTAAAAAGGGAGGAAAGTTTTTTAAAAGCAATATTATATGAAAACATTCAAATTAAACAAGAATGCAATCATTATGAGTGTTTACAAAAAATACATTTTATTAATGTCGCACTTAAAGGCAACAAGGGGGCTGTTGGTGCCTGACAACTCCTAAGATTGCACCCTACTCTCCCCACCATCCCAATGTAAGGATTTTGAGCTTTGACTGATGTAATGTGTTGCATCAGTCCCACTACACAGAGGGTCTTAAGGGGATATTCACAAACCCACGACTCAGCAGAAGAAATGGCCATGAGTTTGTGATGAAGACCATTCTGCTACCTTGGCTAATAAAAAAATACACGATTTATATTTTTACATGATAGATACTTTTTTTTTTATATCTAACTCTCTTTTAGAATGAAATACATTAGTAAAATATGTATATATTCCACATTAATAAAAGAAATTTTAGTTCATGAAGAAAATTATTTTCTCAAGTAACATACATAAATCTTTTGAAAATTTAGAATTACATGAATTTATACATCCTGTCAAGTTATTGATATAACCACGGCTTTTTGATAAATTTTCCTTTTGGAATGTCAAGCACAAAAAAAAATATCTGGCCACCGGGCATTCTAACAATAGCAGCTTTATATACAACAGGAATACTTAAATTATTTAATCCTACTACAGATAGAAACAAACAGCGACCAGCACTGTTACATTTCACATCTAACAAGAATGGCACAAATAATAAACTTATATAAATAGAGACCACTAAAAAATATTCCTCAATTTTTCAGTGCATAAGTGGCAAGAGAGCAGTCATAATGCACATAATTGCATAACATCCTTTAAAAAACAGTAGAGAAACATTTTACATGAATTATATTCCATACATTTCAGACTTAACAAATCCTTAGTCTATAAAATGAAGCATTTACCCAAAAGAACTATTTAAAATAAAATAAAAACAACAGATAAGTAGATAGTCAGATAAAAGCAAATATGGATATGAGAATGTGTACAAGTTGTGGTATATTTGAATGATGAAGAGCTAGAAAAATACACAGTTTCTAATTATAATGCTATTGGTTTCTAGTGAACTGGTAAGCACAAAAATATTGATGTAATTTTATTTATTTGCAAAGAATAATATGTGAATGACTAAAATCTGTAAATATATATGGCACAAAGTATTTGCCCTTGTTTATAATAAGCCTTGCTCTATGAAGAGTTAATAAAAATAAATGTCAATTAGCTAAATTCTTTAGCAATATTCACTATTGAAATGCAATTAAATTGTTGCAATATAAGAGTTTTATTTTACAAGTACCCCTATTACACAGATGCAAGGCTAAAATTTTATGATAATATTGTACCTATATAAATACCAGAACACCATATAATTACATATGTACATTGAGGAACAAAAGGTTGATGAGAATTATGTATCAATTTTTTTTAAAAAATACACATTTTACATTTTTAAGAGTATTTTACATATAAATGCTCATAATACAATAACTATTTTTGTTAACACAAAGTTAAATGAGTATTATAAACAATGTCCTTTATTTATAAACAACAAAACTTTTAAGAATTTTATAATATACGAGTATATATCTTAAAATCTTATCTTATAAATACTGACAAATTATTTAATTTTAAAAAATTATAATTATATAGTAGACTTGCCTTACAACAAATACTTGGATTTCATAAGATTATTTATAAAATAATCATAAATGTGAGTTAAAATACCCAAATCTTTCTACATTAAATAACTTATTTTATATAGTACATCAAACCAGGTTTATTAATTTTAAAATTACCTTTTACATTTCTTTTTCAAAATTATTTTGCATTGTTGGAGGATAATGTATTTTCCTGACAATAAATATGAATGTGATTCTTGGTGAAGGTAATACCCAGTTTCTACAGTTTTTACCTTATCTCACATTTCGTTTCAATAATTATATTCATGTTACAAAATAGAAAATTAAGTTTTAAAATTTAAAGTTAAAGAAAAAAAAAAGAAGTAGGAGTCATAACTAGTTGCACAAGGGACCAAACTTGATGTCTGGATGAAAAGAAGAGAAGCTAATATTCGGATAAACTGAGAAGTTAAGAAGGTTAATTTTGATATTATTGGTGGGTATCAATTCTTTAAATTATTGAAAAGAAATTCTTAGTGCAGAAGTCTTAGTCAAATCAAAATTAAATCTAACTCAAATATAACAGCAAACATTTTCTCTAAAAAATAATACTTATGAAATTTACACAACTTCTGTTGAAAAGCAAGTCTCTAATATACATGTAAAAAAAAACCAAACTAGTATTCACAGTAGCTAATCAACTCATTAATGAACCTTTCAGCCTTCCATAATATAACAGTTTTGAATTCATATTAATATTAATTATGTTATTATAAATTAAAGAATAGGAAACAAGTTTTTCAGATATCAAAAATTAAGATTAGGAAACAGCATTTAAAAAATGCTATTAGCATTTTGAGAAATGGGAGACAAACAATAAAGAAAATTAAATTTTAATTTGACAAATAGATAGAAAATAAGGCAATTGCAAAGTTAATTCTTCCTCCATTTAATTTTGTTAATTTTACAAAGTTTATAATAAATTCAACATTTATTAAACAGTTGAAAGAAATAATAAGCATAAAAATTACAGTAATAAAACACATTTAGATATAAAAAACATTCATAACTTCAATTCTAACAAAAGAAAATTGATAGAAAAATTCTAAATTATCTTACTAATATTTTATAAATTATTTATGCTAAGCTACCATTTAATAATAGATCATGGGAAAAATTTATTTTAAGACTTATAGTTTAGGATGAAAAATGATAAAACAAATTCTTTTCAATTGCATAATTGTACATCAAGAAACTATTGGTTTATGTGTTTAAAATTGAAAATTAATTATCTTTTATTGAAGAAATAACATCTAGATTTTTTTTTCTCTTCATTTACTTTTCTTCTGTTCAGAAATTTTTTATATTAATATAACACAGCAAATAATAAAATTAATACATAAATTATTTTGTTTAACATGATTTAAATTTTTTGGCTATTTTAAGCAAAAATGCATTCTTTAAATTTTTTAAAACGTTATTGTCGAAAAGCTCAACAGACACATCAAAGACCTTAAAAATTTCAAATAATTTTTCAAATAGAAATTAAAAGTCAAAGCAAACAAAACTTTTGTCACCTATCATTTGTATGCTTTGATACATACTATTTCACCTTTTTTTCCTACTTCCTGTTTTGAGGAGTTTAAAAACAGACTTAGTCAACAAACTTGCCTAAAATATATAGCTTGCATGAAAAAACAGTTGTTCTGTAATATAACTTTAAATAAGTAAAGTAAATGTATTCCACGTAAAAAATATGACAGGTACTATATTTTTTTAAAAAGTAATACTAATTTTTCTTTGGGATTTAAAAAAAAAAAATAGCAAACTATAATAGAGAAAAATTGCATTGACTTGATAAAAATATGAAATGTATTTTTGAATTATATATTTTTTAAAAATAATACACAAACTTTTTATATAACTATAGATACACAAAGCTATGAAAAAAGATAAAATGCCTGAGTATCTTTGGTTTTTAATCAAATACATCTGAAATGTTGAATGGTAAATGTAATATGCTATTATGTAAATAAAAATGATATGAATCAGCAAAAATGATTAATGCATAGGGTTTTCTTTCAATGCTTATATCTATAAAACTAAAAATATTGGTCTTTTCAAAACATGCACACCTAAAATATTTTATTACAAAAAAAAGGGATGAGATTCTAAAATTATGAACATTTATAATAAGAAAATGAAGGGAACAGGAATAACACAAAAAAATAAAAGATTAACATATCATAGAAATAAAAAGTTTATAAAAAAACATTTTATTATTTGGTCCATTTTTTAACAAGTATTTATACTGTACCAATTTTAAGGAAATAAAAACAAATAGTTTCCAAAAATGTCACAAATTTTAAAGCAGATAAAATATGCTTTTAAAATATATTTTAAAGATTTTTTTAACACTAAAGCAAACTTAATTGTCAATTAAAAAACTTCAAATAAATTGCAGAAACATTGGGGAATATTTAGAGCTTATATGCAGTATTTTTCTTCTTTAAATTTCCAATTAAAAGCCAATAAAAACTAGTAAAATATATTTTATTTAACTCAACGATATCGAAATTTTTTAATGCAGTCATTCCCCAAATCAACGACAATAACATGAAAATCATCAGTCACATCCAGACCACTGGGCCTTTTAAGTTTAGCATCATGACTATCTATAATGAATTGCAAATTGCCAGACTGGTAACTAAAAACTTGTACAAAACTACCATTTTTCTCACATCTGGTAGCCAACAAATTACCTTTGCCATCATATACTACACCCCCATGATGACCTTTCCCTTTACCTTCAGGATATATTTCACGAATACATTTCCCAGAAGCACTGAAAACTTGAATTCGTGAATCGCTCACAATGATCTCATCTTGAGGACCAATAGTAATAGAACTCATTAAATTGAATGCCCCACTCTCACTTCCTTTTTTCCCAAATCTAGAAACAAATTTACCAGTTGGTTCAAAAATAAAAACTGAAGAAGCACCATTATCTGCAACTAGAATTTGACCTTTACTATTTATGGCTAAATCAATTGGTTCTACGAAATCACAATGAGTGAATTTTTGTATGGCATTTCCCTCAAAATCTACTTCTGTCACATATTTTGTTCTCCAGTTAGCAATAAATAATGTATTTTTTACTGAAAGGGCTATTCCTGTTCCACTACGCTCTTCCATTCCACCATTAGATATATGGCGAATGAAATCTAAGTCATTACTCAAAGCTTTAATTCTACTATTTCCAGTATCAAGGATAAATAGTTTACCACAACTAGAAATGGATATTCCTACAGGCTGCAAGAAATGCAATTCACCACTACCTCGCAAACCATATTGGGATTCAGGATTAATGTGTTCAGAGGCTATAAAGTGAAAAGGACTATCTTTTATGGGTCGATCAAAAATGGTTACATTTAACTTATAATTGCCTGGTTGTTCAGGCAAGAAATTGACATCATATGTACCATTATTTCTATCTACAAGGTGAGTTTTCACGCTATCTCCGTTCTCGTACCGCAAATCGATGACAACTGGATCACCACCTTCAGTTTGTGCAGTACCATGATAATCATAAGTGGTGATGGAAGCTGTGGTCTCTAAATGTGCTGCACAATCTTTTACAGATGCACAACACAAAGCTGGATATGTGGTACTGGAACGTACTCGGCCAAATTCTCTAAGTGATTTTTCTATATCGCTAGAAGCAGTATTATGTTCATGTTCATATTTGAGAAAGGCATTCTCTCTAGGTTCCATCACAGCATTCAGAGAATCCAGCTTCTTATTCAGATCACTTATTCTATTAGTAATATTGCGGACCTCAACTTGATATTGCAAACCATTGCACTGAAGTTGAACTTTTTCTTTTTCCGATTCTATAATTGACAATTGATCCTCGAGTATTTTCTTTTTATTATTCCTGAGCTTTTTTACCATTTCTATGAGTTCACTTCTCCTTTGCTCCAGAACTGTTGTTATTTCCTGCACAGAGCGGTTTATTGCTTCAAATGTTTCTTCGGCAGTGGTATCTAGCTTGGAAATTTCATCATTCACATTCTCAGCAGCCCTGTTCAACTTGCTGATGCACAAATGTGCTTTGTACAGAAGGATTTCAGACATCCTTTTGATAGCGATGGAAAATGGTATGACAGTGTGTTGGCCACTCTCAGTGCCATTCCCGTGCGCTCCTGTGGTGCAAACTCTACAAAATACACAATCACAAGTCTCACAGAAGAGAAGTTCCTGGGTTGAATGTAAAGAACATTTCGGTATTACTTCTCTCCTCTGTCTTGACATGAGATCTAAGAGTTGATTGACAAGAAAACTAGGTGGAAGCGCATTGACACCACCCCGTGGTAAAGGGATCGTTTCCCGGCATATGGGGCACCGAAATGACCCAGCATCTCTGACACCATTACCAGCAGCTATTCGCTCCAAGCAGCTGCGACAGACAGTGTGAGAACAGGGTAGAAGTTTAGGCGTGTGCTCTTGTCCATCATATGTGCACAAACAAGTCCCACAAGTAAGAAAACTCTCACTAAAATCTTCATAGTCAATGGACACTGTTTCTACTAAAGTGGAGGATGTCATTTTTCTTTTAAAACAGCACCTGTAGAAAAATTCACTTTTAGTAAATATGAAATTTACCATTCAAAATAAAATATGCATAAAAATAATGATTTATTTATCATCATGAGAAAAACTATTGAAAATTGATATGTTTGACTAAAGCAGCCACAAGTTTTGTGAGAAAGTTTCACAATTAGATAAAAATGCAAAGCCTAATAAAAAGTTAACATTTATTGAATGTAACTGACAGAAAAGAAACTGAATGTAAGTTTACATCAAGTCATGAAGAGATTTGTTCTTACATAAATTATCCAGAATTCAGATGCTGAAATTTCAGAATTAAAACCCTTTTTTTAAAGACACAAAAGTTATAAGAGAGAAAACTTATGTGACCTTTATTTTATTCATGAGAGAATAAATAGTTTGAATTATTTTTTTCCAATCTTAAAAATTTTTTTTTAAAAAAAATAACATTTGCCATAGATTGGTCAAAGCATATATAATTGGCTCATTACAATTTAAAAACTGAGGAATAAACTAGTTGCAATAACAATTTTATTAATGCATATATAATTAGTAGTATAGCAGAGTTATCTAGTTATTTCATATAAATTAAATGAATAACACAAAATTTCTGTTTCAAAAACAATTCTTTTTACTTAATTATTTTTGAAAAACAACCAATAAATTTATTATTCATTAATCAGATAAAATTAAAATTGATCTTACTAACTTAGCAATAGATCTAAATGCATAAAATTTTTTTAATAAGTTTTAGATTCAGTCAAAAATGTTTTTATTTCCATTTACATAAAACTGTGTCAACTTAAACTATAAACATATATTAATGCAATTTATGGAATAAAAGAAATATTTACATTAAAAAAAAAAAAAGAGGAGCCCTTTCACCTCATTATTTTCAGATTTAAAACTACTAACATTTAATAAAAGACAAGTCATAATATTCCATTTATACATTTTTTTACAATGAGAAAATAAATACATCTGTAAAATTATCTATATTAAATGTGTGTATGTTTTTATTATTCTGAATTGTATTATTTTAAACATTTGCAAATAAATTAAGAACATTCTGAACATACAGTAAACATTTTTTTAAAAATCCATTTAATAAACAAAACAAAAAAATATTTTTTTATGTTTATTAAAATATTCAAAACTAATAATTTTTTTTAAGATTGACAATTCTTAAGGTTACTTCAGAAGAAAAAAAATATTTACATTTTCGAATTAAAGTGAAAAAAATTTAATAAAATTATACAAATCAATAAAAATATTAATAATATTTTAAAAAATTGGTGAAGTATAATGTAGCTTTATTATTGTATGTAATTAAATAAATAGGCAAGTTTAATACTTTTCATCATTGTTTTAAAATTATCCTATTTCTTTAAACAATTTGAAATAACTTTTACAAATGTAAGCTTACAAACAATTATATTTTAAGACTAAATATATACCATATCAGCAATAAACAGAGAACATATCAGCATAAATAGAACAATAAATATTATACATGTTTCAAAGTTCATATAACTCAGTTCCAAGAAAAAACAGATCATATTAAATATAAAAACATATTAATGCAGTTATGAAAGAGAAGTAGTATAGTGATCACTTTAATACACTTTTAAATGTTAGGTTTTATGCTGGGGACAAACTTTGAGAAGCTTAGTGGATTTTTATTAAAAAAAAAAATTGACAAATTAAAATTAATAGCAAATTTTATTTTAATAATATATACTAAATGTAAATTTCTACTGTATTATTTTCTTTTTATGAGTTGTATTTCTTATTGAAGTTGTAATTTTTTTTTTTTAAAGATTGTGAGAAAACTGTTCATATTTCAACAGACTATTTAACCTTTTAACATGAGCATGTTTGCAAGAGAAATGCTCAAATTGGGTTGGAATGCAGTTTAGTCCAAGCACAATTGGCGACTGAATGTTTTTCGGTGATAATTTGAAATGTATGTCAACTCTGTTTTCTCTGCTCTGTGGACGTGGTCTCTGTTTAGACGTGGCAGCCATGTGATTTTTCAATTTCAGTTATAAATTTAGGATCTTTATTTTATGTCCTTTTTTGTTTCTTTTTTAGCAAGTATGTTGGTTATGTATTGAATATTTTATACAATTAAAATAGGGGATTTTTCGTACTTTCATTTCAAAACGGAAATTTTTGTTTTTTAAGAAAATTTTAGTCATTTTCTCGAGGGTATGTTGATTGCTTTTTGGTTTGTTGTCAATTAGTGGACGGGATTTTTTGCGCCTTCGTTCGAAAACATGAACTTTTACCAAATAGAATATTTCAGATCAACTGTTTCTTGGTGCCTGGACTACTTGGCTTGATGTGTAATTCTCTCTGGAATATTTCTGCACATTCGCTCCCAAATCTAAGTATCAACAATGGTTGCTAATATGAATATGAAAGATGAGTGAATGTCCAACAGATTTTAACAAATTTAGAAGCAAAAGGAATTCTCTCTGTTACTGAATTTTCAAAACGCAAGAGGTTGCGAATTTTTCCACGGATGGTGAGTAAGTGAACATAAAAGTTATTGGCGCAAGAGCGAGATGTGGTTATGCTGCACCAAACAAGATTTAACTGTGGTCCAAATGTGAAAAATTGAAAAAAAGACCAACAATTGTTGACAAGAAGGAGGGTAGAAAATAGAGAAAGATTGCTAGGGTAATTTGCGGGACGTCACCCATGTTTACCAAACACAGTAAAGTGATTGGGCTAAACTGCATTTTCACCCTCGAATTGAATTTGGTTATATCTTAATGTCAAAAACGTCTGCACCTGGGTATTCTACTCAATCACTTTGACCTACTATTAGTCACTGTCTGAATTCCATGGCTTTAATAAGGCCTCACATATCCACCATTGTATTTTAGAGATACAAGCAATTGTACTTGAGCGTTTTCATTGTATTTGTAAAACTGCTTACAACCAACAATACAGAAAAACTACTAGAGTAGGAAATATCTGCAATAGATTACAAATGCCCTTTTGAAGGTAAACATTGACCAAAGAGAGCCTAACTCCATACAAAGCACGCTAAAAATTAAAGAACTGAAAAGAAAAGCAGAATTAGGGATTCATAAAATTTAAGCAATGTCAGGATAAAAATGATGCAATTTCTGACTAAAAGGTAAGTGCATTAGAATTGAGAGGTTCAGTTCTGATATTAGCCAAAAATTTATGCTTGGAGCACTAGAAACATATTTTCTCAGACAGCTATGCTGGGCAACAAATAGGATTCATGGTGATAGAGCCAAATTGGCTATATATAAGCTATATAAAACATCTGTTCAAATTATTATCTTGATAGAAAAAAGAAAGCATTTTCGACCCTTCTTTATCTAGATGATAAAGGAGGATCGAAAATACAGAATTGCTATGATATCCTGGGGATGCATTACCCATATTTACAATAGACAGAAAGCCTCTTGAGAAGATCACTAGATGGTGGGAAAGAATGCTTATGATTAAGATTCCTATACTTAAAGTAGCCAAGCCTCTATGGTACTGCAACCAAGGGATTTAATAACTACACACAAGACAAATTTTTACCTTTTAATATATGAATTTAAATAGTTTAATAAAGTTACCTACAAAAATTAACTTATTTTCATATCATTTCACCAATTATTGGGTTATTTTTAGTCAATGTAAACAAAACATCAAACCATATCAAATTACAACTTCAAATTAAGTTTATCTGATTCAGAGATGAAATTTGTAATAGCAAAGAAATTATCATAATTTTTAACTGCTGCACACAACATGAACAGCTTGTCCAACAAAACGAGAATCTTGCTAAGTAGCTACAAAATCTACAATAAAGAAACATGTTAACATTTGGTTTCATTTAAAATTTAACTAAAAATTGTACTTAATGCCATTTTTCACACTAAACACTTTAATTCAAAGTCAAGTTATAAACATTTTATATTTGATATATTTAAAAGTTGTCCTTACTAGAAGGCAAATGTCTCAAAATTAATAAATAGTATTTTGAGATTCTTTCAAAAAATTTTCCTTTTGTATGCAAATTAAAATTGCAATATAAATAAACTATTTGAATAAACATAAAATTGAGAATTACTTTTAATATAACATGTATAAAATGCGATTATTACATAAAAGTTACATGAATGTATTTGTAAAAATTTAATTTTTACCTTTAAATTTATGTATGCAATATATATTTTAAAATCAATAAACCTTCACCAGATTGGAAGAAATCAAATAAAACATTTTAGTTCATCTAGATAATATTCAACTCGTTTCAAGATGTCTGTCTTCCATAAATATATCCTGATAATATCATAAAATATAAAAATACTAAGATTTAAATTATCAGAGAAAATATTAATACAAGTGAATATGATTATATTAAAATCTTGTAACATTATATAACACAAGGGTATAATCAACACACTACAAATATGTAAAGAATAGACTGACAGATCTTTGTATTCTATATATATATGTGTGTGTGCATGTTTATAAACACATTGTTTGATGCATAAGTAATCGAATCTGATTATGATATAGAACTAAGAACAATTAGCAAGCAGCTCAAGATGAAAATTAGTACACTCTGTGAAGAAATATCGATTCCTCACAAAAAAAAAAAAAAAGCATTAAAATCGTTTGTTTAACACTATTTCACCCGTATCATTTACACATTTCACAAATGTTTTAGATGCTTATAATACCAGATTTAGTACAGCTTTAATATTTAAATCATCTACTTTGTTTATTTAGCTTAGAAGATATTTATCATTTCTGAATTAATTTGAAGACATCTGAAATGTTTTAGGTTATACATGTAACAATATCCTTTGGACGGCACAAAACTTTTACTGATTAGGTTAATACAATCTAATAAAAATGTAAGAGATAAACATCCAATTTCGACATTAAAGTACATACAACAAAGTCTGTTTATTACAAACAAAATAAATATAAATAGTTATTTAATATTTATTATTCAATATAATAATAATAAAATCAATTACATTGAGACATATCCAAAGAATGTAGAATTTAAAAAAAAAAACTATTGGATTTAAAGCTTTCTGAACAGCTCATAAACACAAATCTTTCACCACACTATAGAAAACATCCCCTCTCAACTACATATTCAACACACTTGGACTAAAAGTTAAATTCTAAAAGAACAATTACTATTTGTCAAAATATTGATTAAAATTTCAATTATAATATCAAATTAATTATTGTGGAATGGGCAGA
This sequence comes from Nephila pilipes, assembly GCA_019974015.1. Taxonomy (NCBI): domain Eukaryota; kingdom Metazoa; phylum Arthropoda; class Arachnida; order Araneae; family Nephilidae; genus Nephila; species Nephila pilipes. The sequence goes on from BMAW01024344.1 coordinate 25,314, forward strand.
ATACTATGAGCATCGCTTGTATCGAGCTTGTTTTTTCTAAATTAATAATGAACATCTTCATTTATTACTTTAAAGATTCGGAAAAAGACTAAACTATTCTATTATAAAACACCATACCTTTTGTAAATAAAGGTGCTAAAGATTTATTCACAAATAAGCATATCTTTTCTCACTTGAAACCTAAAATAAAGAAGCAAAATAAAAATGTTTGCAAAATTAAAAAAAAAATGAAATTTTCTCTGTATTAGCAGCTATCAAATTAAATAATTTCTATGTAAATTTTTGTTTAAATTTTATAATAGCTTTCAAAAATAATCACATTTAATTTAATAAATGATTTTAAAAGGTTTTGTATGATTTTAGAAAATATTTCTATTATTACTAAGGCAAAAATAAGATTCACATTGAAAAACTTAGAAATTTATGGAGAGAAATTAACTTTTTAAGAGAAAAATATTCCATCCAGGAATTAGTCAAATTTTGATAATAAATGTCTAAGAATATTGCCCATTTTCAACTACATATCACTAGATCTAAGAGTATATAGTTTTTTTAGAAATGGTGAAAACCAGAAAAAAAGCTTTAAAGTCTGTCATAAAATGTCCAAGCCTTTGAGTATAAAAAATTTAAGATGAGTAGATCTGCGAATATGAGAAAACCAATTCAGTCTTAGGGCAATATCAAGCAGAGCATTTAATGCATTAAGATCTTTAATACAAGAGAGAGGAACTATTGTATATTTGATTCAATTATTAAAATGCCAATTTTCAATGGCTATATATTGTTTCAAAATTCAATTGTTTTGCATTTGCTAAGCATATTTCATATAATGTAGTTAATTCATTACAGAAATAAAAATGCATAATGCATTCTAAAAATCAAGTACAATTATTTGTAGTATTAAAAAATACTAAAACATGCAACAATACTAAACTTATCAAGAGCTGCTTTTACATTAATTTTATCAATTTTATTTTATTCAACTTATTGATGAAGAACAAGTAGAAAATCAGTAAAAAGGTGGTTTCATTAACAAATTCTTTACATAAATCAAATAATTAAAATAACAGTAGTAAGAAATTAAGTTCATAAATTTTCATGGCTCATAATCCTTAATCATGTGTAAAAAAAATATATACCTCCTAGTATGCCTCCAAAAAGTATGTAAACAAAACCAATAAAATATAACACAGAACAAAAATGTAACTTCTCGCAAAATTACATTTAATAGAAGAAACCATTGTTGCAAAAAAACTAAAAATTATAAATGTTGGTCATCCCCAATCAAGTTCATACCATTCAAAGTATTGATTTAAAATACTTCAACAGGCACAATTAAAATGAAAAATTCAAAAAAGAAGCTTAATAATGAGAATACAAATACAATTGTAAGTGAAAGCAATAGTAAATTATTTAACACAAGTTACTCAAAATCAGAAATTTGACAACTTTTTAACATTAAAAAGATATATGCTTGAAATATACTACCATGACATAGTATCATTGAAAAATTAATTATTACACATAATATTCTTTTATGAGATAAGGCATTTTGTTATTTGAAATCAAACCAGAATTGCAAATTTTTTACAAAGAAAATTTATTTTACACTTCTGAAACTCTAAAAAATTTTTTTCAATGATCAATTAAGTGAAGGATTAAATATTTTACATAATTTATACAACAGGTTATTTACTGAATGGAAGTTTTTAGTTCAGTTACAAATAAAATTTTATTTCATTTGTAGATTGTTTATCAATTAGTTTTTCCCTTATCAAACCAATTATTATTACAAGACCCTGAAATTGTAATGTGCAAAATAAGGGTAAAAAATAGATCTCAGCTTATCACTATTTGAAACATAACATTTTTATTTAATGCTATAAATATAATAATACTAATAATAACATAACTTGCAAACTTAGACCCATTTTATGCAACAAATTTTACAATATATTAAATAATAATAATTAGTAATGGATATTACATTGGTGTTATAAAAAATGCCTTTTTTTAAACTCAAGATTTCAATATTTGTGGTCTCATGCTAATAAAGAAGCATTCTTTCTAATTTTCTACATCAAAATATATCTTACTTTTATATTTATTGATGTGAAAAAGAAAACTTTAATGGACAATATTTACTAAAAGGCGGAATTTTACATTTCCAACATAAAACCCAGAATTTATTTATTTTAAAAAAGCATTTTTCATCAATAAATTATTAATACATCATAAAAGAAATTAAAATATCATCCCAATATTAATTTGAAGAAAAATAATGAGCTGTAATCCAAACAATGAAATGTTAAAAAATTTACAATGAAAGTAACATGAAATTTAAGTAACAATGAAATTTTAATAAATTTAAAGGGACTAAGAATTCAACAATGTTATCTGTAGCAAAATATCACTAAATATTTACAATTTTGCTACCATAAATGTATTCCATCATTTATTTTCGTCAATTTAAGAAATAATAGAATTAACACAACACTATACTTCTGTTAAAATATTAAAAATAATTTTACAAAAGTCATTGAAAAATTTTCACCAGTGAGTATACAAGATAATATATTACAAAGGGTTTATATCTAATTTTTAAAAATAATTTTACAAAACCCA
>BMAW01024348.1:0-14424 GCA_019974015.1 Nephila pilipes
TATATATATATATATATATATAAGCAAGCACCGAATAAATTTACGAGTTTATGATTGAACTATCGCGTTCTCAAAGAGTATAGTCATGAGATTACAGAAGATATTAATTTAATATTGTTTTAACGTACTTGCTTTTAGAAAATATCTTTAGTAATATGGTATAGCAGTCGCTTTCTTTGTTATTTGTTTTGTTTGAAAATGTTAATTTACGCATTACACGATTATAAGTTATGATAAATATACATTTGAAAGTTGGTAAGTCACTTAATTATAATGTTAACCAGGAATTCATAAAAATTTATTATGATATGATACGGCGCCAAATATTAGGATCTTTCTTTCTCGTCAATGCTTACTGACTAAAAATCTGCAACCCTTAGTATCTCCCCTTTGTAACTAGAAAACTGTGGTGAACTCAAACTTCCTAGTGGGGGGAAGAAAATTTTCCCTCAAACCTAAAAGCGCGGAATGGAACGGATATTTTGACATAGAATCAGCCGAGTTCTAAAGGTTAAAATTGCGCATACAGTGAAACAAGGAATTTTGGAAAGCCCTAATTCCAAAGTTAACAAAATTTTATTTTAAATGTATTTTACCGTCAATTATTGATGGATGAGCGCTTCGGAAGATGTCTTTCAGAGAGCCATCTGGAGTAGAAGTAATTAAAAATAAAAAAAGTGACTGACATTATTATATGATAAAGTTTACATATTCTTGAACAGGATTCCATAAGAACTGTATGTGTTACTTATGTATAATTATACTAATATTCTATGGATTACTGCATAAAAAGAAATTATTTTGTTATCAAATGCATATAAAAATTTTAAAATATCAGTATAAAATGATTAAGATACATTGTCATACGGGCAGGCTTCAAGATTTTTTTAAGCTACATGTTCAATTCTTTTTCTTGTCAACCAATTATCTTTTCCCTTAATGTTCAAAAGATGCCTTTGAGAGAGCCATCTGAAGTAGAGGAAGCAATTAGAAGCAAAAGTGATTGATATTATATTCCAATAAAGTTTACATATTCTCGAAGCGGTTTTCATAAGAATGTGTATGAATTATGTATAAATGAAATTATTTTGATACCAAATGCAAAAATAGTATATATATATATATATATATATATATACTTTTATCACAAATACACATTGTTTGGCGTAGCATAGCCATATTTGACTCTTGTGCCATAAACGTCTCTTGACTTCGAGGAAAAAATTACAAAATAGTATCATTTGGAGGAAAATGCAGCATCATGAAGGGAAATTTTGCAATATCCATATGACAACATTGAACAAAAGGCTCTTTCAAATATTTCTTTTTTAAAATGTGGCTCCTAAAGATAGTGCAACTGGCATCCCTGTTATAAAAGATTGTGTTATTAACTTCGCACTTAAAAGCAACACGATGAATATTGGCGACGCACCTCACAATTTTGAACCCCAGTCAAGGGACCAGGAGCACACTTGCGATCTGAAATTCTACTCTCCATACTTCTACACCACACCAACGGGATAATTTGGAGCCTCTACAGATGTAACGTACATCAACTCCTCTAAATGGCGGTTTTCAACGAAATGAGGACTCGAATCCATGCCTCGATGAAAAAAGTGTCATGACCTTTCGGCTACAACGACCAGTAATTTATGTGAGGATATAATGAATAAGGAAGGAAATAATTTCAACCAAATATATATATTTCGTTTCTCTAAAATTTACATCCAATAGACTTATTTTTTTGTAGTTACATAAGCCTTCTTTCATGTTACTTTTGCTAAGATTGTCGGAAAAATTGAATCGGTAGAATTATTATTCAAATTCCGGATCCGAATCCAGGGTGGGTAATGATGGACGCATTTGTGACATCTTCTACATCGTTACTTAGGATCTAAGTCATCGGAACTCAATGAATGTTCATCCAAGAAAGAATTAGTTAAGAAAAATCAAAATAGTTTCTTTCATATTCTATGAATGACAAAAATTACTATGAATGTCGATAGGATATTATCTTGTAATCGAACCCAAGATTATAACTGAAATTTAAACTTATCTCAATAACAATAAAATTGGATCTGAGTCGAAATTAATATTTATAAACAGAGTCTGTGAAAAATATCAGCTTTTTGATGATCACGTAACTTTCCTACACCAATATCATACATTCTCTTATATTACTAACATTCGATCTCCAACAATATGTTGGTTTCCATAAGACACGGTTTATACACAATGCGAGGTTCTTAAATCAAATAACGTCAATGTAACCCCAAAAGTTAGCGGAAGGGACAAAAAGCGCGAGAATCAAAACAGTTTTATTTTCTCTATCGCGTTTCAGACAAATCGTGATATTTGAAAGATTTCTACAATTGAAAATTATGTATCTTTGCTTTTTTGAATTTAAGACATCATTTGCATTCTTAGAAAAATAATTTTCAATCTTTCAAATGCTCCAAATCAATCAGAATTTTTTTCTTTAATTTTTTTAAAATTTAAATAAAAAATACTTATATTTAGTTATAATATGAGGTGGGGGGGGGAGGAACCCTCTGATAAACCAAAAAAAAAAGTTCAATTTTGCTATGGTAATACTGTTTTATGACAGATAGCTGTTCTGTTAAATTCAACTGCAATAGATATTCGTTGAATTAATTATAAATCTGAGCTAATATGTGTAAACAGTGTTACCCTCAAACTATAGCGCCTCTTATGTTAAAAAGTTATTCGAGGACTTGATTAGGAAATTGAAAATATCCGATTTTAATTTTCAATAATAATGATAAAAAAGGCGAATGTTACCGATTACAAAGTGTGAAGTTCTACACTGATTAATATATTGCATAGATTAATTATTGATTAATTTTACGTGATTTGTTTTCGTACACCAGTTACATAAAAATAAGTTAAATGAAGCTTCCCCCCCCCTGTTACTGAATGAATCATTTATGGTCAATGAAATATTTGTTATAGTAATCATTTGGTAAAAATTGATTGACAAAAAGGACGGTTAAAAATAAAGAAGAATCGCTGGGGTATCCAGGGGGTGCGTCACCCGTCTTCATCAAAGACGGTAAAATCCAAGGGAAATAAAAAGAGTACAAGGATGTCTTGGTGTTTTGTATTTGCCTAGAAAAGGCAAGTTTAAAGACTTAAATTTTGTGAGATGCTTAATTCGATTTGAAAAGTAATAATAAATAAATAAAATTAAGTTAAATAAAAAAAAGTAACTTTTGCTGGAATAAACAAATTAATTCAGTGCATCTTAGAGACTAAATTAAAATTTCACATTTTATGCTTCACGAAATAATAATTTGCATTTTGTTATATTTTTTAAAGGTTAAAGAAAATTTATATAACTTTTAATTTATTTCGGAAAAGTTCAATATTAATTTAATTCAGATTCTCTCTTCTGTGCTTTTACTTCACTAAATCAAAACTTATATTTTAAACATCTTTCCAATAATACAAATTTACCATTGCACACAAATAAATTTTTATGAACACACACAAAATATTCCCAAACCGGAGAGTTTATAAGTGGTTAGTTCGTAAGGTTCGCGTACACTTCTGTGAATCATAAGGCTTTCTCCATTATTTACCATTAGTCACAATTTACATGTTGCTACAATTTCATTTCAGAAAGTAACTGTAAATGTTCGCCAAAATTAAGCATTCCTCGCCAAGAGTACTTACTACAGAAAAAAATATGCTGGCGCCATCTGTTGCAGATAGTCCGAAGTACGCCAATATTTAACAAAAATCCCTTTGAAACCTTAAAAAATTGATTAATAACGACATTAAACTATATTCTGGCTACGCTATTCGATAGAGAGAAGTGTATACTTCTAACTCATTCAATTCTGATTGAATCAATAATTTTTTTCTTGTAGAGAATGTGTTCGAACATTTCGTCTCCTATACTTTAACATAGAAAATTGAATATCCATTTTACATAAAGGCAAAATATTGCAAGTTTTCTTAAAAAAATCAAAATTCTAAGAACGCTATTTAATAAATAATTATATTTGTTATATCCATAGTAATTTATATTAGTATTGAAGTATTTTTTCTACCTGAAAATGTGTTCGAACTTTGAGCCCTATTCTTTAACATTAGCCGAGAACAGCCTTAAAAACCCGACACTTCTTGTTAACAAAGCTCGATACACAGATAGACAGGAATTTATCTGGACAGATACTCCTTCCCACGGCTAGCTGGAAAAATTCTCACCAATCCAGCATAAGCGTTAATCTTTCTTTCTCATATTACACCCCACAGTTGGGGGGGACGAACATTCCTTCATCCAGGAAGTTCGGGGTGAACGATCGCAAATTGTCACAGTGGGGTCAGCTAACGATGTCCGAGGTTGAAATCTACAGTCAAGTCAAAAATAGCTACCTCGTAGATAATTGAAGCTCCGTGCGATTCCCGGGGAATCCTGGGAATAGAAAAAGTACAGAAATCTTATGATTTCCCGGGATTCCGGGAAAGAAACCCTAGACACTTGTACCTTTGACCAATCACACAGAAGCATGTGACGTCAAAAGGTCATGACAATACACGCCATGATGTCCAGTGAAAGAAGGAATACATTTCCTTACAACTACTAAAATTAGATTGCAAACGAGCTCCAGCAAGTTTGCACCTTCTGCTCAGTTTGTATTATTAAGTTTAAAAAAGAACAATTAGAGATTTAAAGGTTTAAAATTTTAGAAGTTACTTAGTCTATTAAAAGTTAAATTTAAGCTGGTGGAGGTGGTCAGCAGAAATGTTTATAGCAAGCTGCAACCAATTCCCGTTTCCTCCTCGGGAGGGGGGAGAATGCTATTTTGTTCGTTTTTAGTGATTAATGTCAGTGAAGGTTTGAAGTTATTAAATTGAGGGTAGTATTAGGGAGGTTTTAAGTGGCGCACTTCCTTACATTTTGCAAAATGTGGTTCTGCTTTCAACCTGTTTGTAGCAGTTAATAATAAAAATGTACTAAAGTAATTTTTTACAAGATAAAAATATGGAATACATTCACTCTTGAAGAAAATATCGGATTTGAAGACTTTTCAGATTATTATTCTTTTTTAAAAATCCTTTTAAGCCATAACGTACACATTTGATTAATAGTTTTTTTTAAAAAAAAAAACAGTGACGTCATTCGAAATAAAAAAAAAAGGAATACAAAACTATTAATTAAAATAATATTTTAGAAATGTCACAATTTATTTCAAAGTAGTAATTAATGCAAATATCTAATCATGTGTTATAATCTCATGGGTTTATCTAAATAATATAACTCTCATCGATTATTCAAAATTAAGGAGGCGTACTTTTTAAATAATCCGCTAAGTGCATAGACTTGTAACGCTTCTTTACTCAGTTTATTGGTATTATCTTATGCGATATGTATTATGCATGACACATTCAAATTAAACTCCTTTAATATACATTCGTGAAAAAATAATTTTGTTCTGAAGAAAAGAAAATTGCATGTACTTACTAGCATTTTATTATTCCCCCCCCCCCCATGATTTTCAATTCTTAATACCATTGATTACGGTTGTAAAAAGCTCATTAAGATGGACCAAAAACTATTTCATGGCAATGCCGGAAGACATTTTCAGAAAAAAAAAGGGGGTGGGGGTGGAGAAAGTCTTTACAAATTGAAAAGGAAGATTATGGTAGCTCTTGGATATGTTTTTACAGGAAATATAAAATATTTTCTTATCAATTGAAATACACCCAAATATAACAAGTTTTAAGTGTTAATTGATTTGGATGTCATGCATTATGTGTTTCGCTGTATTACAAAAGAAAAAACTTTGAACTTTTCATGGTGAAAGCAAAATTTTAATGTAAAGGTGTTTTCAAAAAATATTATTTTCGCGCGTTCTTGAAACTTCATTTAACATTCATTTTATTCGAACCAATGTATTAATCATAATGTATTGCATTATAATATTTCACATGGAATATTATTAACGTTGACATAATCTTCCATTTGATTTCAACAAGAACAACAAATTATTATTTTTTAAACTAAATTCTACGTTGAATAATTAAGGAAATGAATATATTAATGTCAGTCTATAAATTTTACATAACTTTAAATTCTGGACCTGTAAAATATATTTCTGATACAAACTTATATATATACGTAGCCAAGGACATCTTAAGACTTCTTGAGGGCTGGGCCCTAATGAAAAAATAGGCCCCACCAGCGACCCTTTTATCTTAATTTGATGTATATACATGAACAGTTCAATAAAAGCCATCCTTAGTAAAAAGAGGCTTTATGTGAATATTCGTTTTCTACATTTTAAAATCGCAAAATCATCAATTAGGTCTTCAAAATCAACCGTCAATAATATTTATTTTGTAATACTCATCAAGCTTAAATTATCCAAACATGATTGAGTCATACGATTTCTCAATTCATTTTGACCAGTTTGAGTTTTGAAAACGAACTCTCACCACTTGCGTTAGTAATCATTATTGATAAGAAATTCTCATTATAATTTAAATATTGGGTAACACTGTGAATAGTCTTTACTTATACATGTATGCACAGAGTATGTTGATTCCAATTCCCTCATCCAACAACTGTTCTTCATCTGCACTTGTAGAATTTAATTTTGTATTAATCCTTTTTTTCCCCCATTCCTTCTCTCTGCTTTTTCTTCAACTTTTCGCCATAAATGATCATATGTGACTTAAAATGTTGACATTCCAAGTTCAGTTCCTCTCCATTAATGTCTTTATCGTAAAATTTTGATATTTCCCCCCATGCTATTTTAATATCTGTCTAATCCAAATTAGAAATATTTTGGAAAAAATCCAAATGTTTCAAAAAGCTCCTGGTATTTTTTACTACGCATTTGTATGTTGCAAATTATAGTGTCGATTATTGGTGAAAAGGTTTCTATTTCAAATTTCTGACAGTGGCTGTTCTCTCTATATCAGTCTCTATTTCCTTCAAGAAAAGTTATTTTAACGCAGCGTTGTCTTACACGCTTGTGAACACTTTGATTCTCCTTTTTAAAGGATACTTCCTGAAAATCAAAAGTCATTATAGTCAAAATAATATCTTTTGGTTCTTATATATATCATTAACGATTTTAATAATTTTACACTTTTCGACAAATCCATATTTTTGCTCTGGAGAAAAAGATTTACTTTGTCAATACATGTGTCAAAATGCCATTCCAAAAGATAGTTAAAAAAAGTCATTTCTAATTCATTCATCTGAATTTTTAATTTTTTAGCAGAAAGTCGAGTATCCGCTGCCTGTAATTCTTGATTAATTAAACAATCCGGGCTCATGACAACGAATGTATTATGCATAATTTTTAAAAAAAATTAATAAAAAAAAATATAATGAAAGAAATTCCAATTAAACAGATATTTCGTATTCAAAGTTCTTTATTCTAAAGATATCAAATCGTTACGCTGCGAAAAACGGGTATTCAAGATCGAGTACAAAGTACTCACTTTTGAATACTTCACATACTCAAAATGGCTCCGATCCCTACGTATTCAAATTTAAAACTCGCACGTACTCATTTTTAGTAACAGGTACGTACTCAAAATGGAAACTTCACTTACTCATTTTTAATAACAGGTACGTACTCAATATGGAAAATTAACGAACTCACTTTTGAGGATATTCGTGTTTCAAATACGAGTGTGAAATAGAAAAATGAGTATATTATGTATTCATTTTTTAATCTGTTATTCTATAGAATATGAGAATGAAACAATAAAATGAGTATGTGATATATTCATTTTCGACACTGTTGTTATATCGAATATGAATTTTAAACTGAAAAATATCTGTCAACTTAAATTTTAAGGGACATAAATAAGCCCTCCTTTAGTTACAAGTTTCATTTTCTTCATCTTACATATTATTTAACATACACTATATGAAGTTTTTACCACAAAACTTTGAATAAAAATTATTACATTTATTGTGTGTAGCAATACTGTTACTTTTAGAAACAAAAATACAATTGTTATGTGATCATAAACTGTAATTTGAGCTTATATTACAAATTTAAATCAATTCGAGTGGTTTAATAAATCTTTAAGTAACGAAAATAGATTCGATTCAAGAATTATATTCTATTTAAAACAAATGTGTGAAAAATTTGAGCTATCAGTTCGAGAAGCAATTTGGTTCATTAAAAATTATATTTATGTTTCTAGAAGCAACATATAGTTTTGTTAAAATCCTATACATGAAGAAAATTGAGTTTTATTTATAGTTCAGTCTTTTAATAATAAATTATTGCAAATATCTTGGAAACATTAAGATGAATATTAGATTTTCCATAGTAAAAATTTAGTGTATAGCATTTTTTTTTTCAATGCCATTTTTTATCCAACATATATTTCATTTTCAATTAACTTCATAACAAAACTAATACTTAATATTAATGATTCACTGTAAACAGAAAAAATAAAACCAAACTATATTTTTGAAAATTTTATTCTGAACATCATACACATACATATCAGACATTTAAAAAATAAAACATTCATAATTTTGTAACAAGAATATTAAAAAAAAGTATAATTTTTAACTCCTACAGGTGAAGGCATGTCGTTTTAAAAATCACTTATAAACACTATTATCTAAATCATATTATTATTGCAACTCCATCCCCATTTGTATGATATAGCTTATGTTTTAATGGAATGTACAATGAAGTATCATTTAAAGTATAGGAAGTTCAAATATGTGAAGGTACATAATTAAACAGATTTTTTACTTCTTTCAAATCAACGACATCTCGTGAAGTTACTAAATATGAGTGAACATACTTTTCAAACAGTGTTGTTTCAAATAAATATGTTAAATGTGAATTGTTATTATGTAGATAGTTCTTCAATTTTTCAAAAGAGAGGAAAGTCATCTACATTACCAATTGATACAGCTATATTTTTAGAATATACTGTACCATTATAGTATAAACTATTACATGTAAGAATTTCTGCTTGGTCTGTTAAACCATCCATTCTACATTACAGTTCTTGCTGCTTTGGATTACGAACTTTGACAGAGCTTGTCTTCTTAAGATTATAAAAAATATTAATTTAACAAGATTTTTTTAAGAAATATCATAAGTGTTTTCAATTAAAGCAAAGCAGTATGGTCATGTGACACCATAGCTTTTTTGCATTACGTATTATACAATAACATAGATCTAATTTAAACAATATGGATCAGTTCTTAATTAAGACAAAATATCTTTTATGCATTAGTCTGTAAGTACATTTAATTTTTATATATAATGTCTCATATTGTAGAAAAATTTTGGAATATAGAATAATAAAAAGTATTGAAATTGATTTTCGTGTTTCATTTTGCAAATTGATTTTGTTCATTTTGTATCTTCTGATCTAAGAAAGGTATTATAAAATTTACAAGAAATTACTCTCTTAGAAATATTAATTGCCTACAAAAATATTTATTTTGTATACTAGCTTATTTCTATAGACATGCAAGCCATCTTAAAATCGAATATAAAAATAAAACTAAAATTATTACAAATTAAAAAACATTACTTTTAATATTTGTCAGTAAAAAAGTGCAATTGGGGCAAAAATATATTTCATGTAGAAATTACGGTTATTGGTTAGCCGCCTATAAAAGCAGAATTTTAAATTATGGGATTTTCGTAGTTAGATATGTGTCATTTTCAATTTTGTTATGATCTATATTATGTTCTACTGTAAAAGTCGCTGCCGGAATCTTTTCGTGTTTGCACGTGTTGCTTAAAAGTTGAGTTCATTTCTGACCTGAATGTATCAAATTGTATGACTTATTAGGTTTCTTAGTAAATTGCATAAAGCTTATTATTAAATTATAGTGCAATGCATTACGATTAAAAAATACATTGGTTCGAATAAAGTAAATTTTAAATGAAGTTTCCCAAACGCGCAAAAGGAAAATTTTATTTTTAATCTTTGAATTAAAATGATGCCATCGCCATAAAAGTTCAAAGTATTTTCATGGTAATACCTAATGCACCGGGCCCCAAATCAACAAATATTTACAACTTGCTAAATTTGGATGTATTTTCCTTGATAATTTTTTTTTCTTCAAATATCTTCTATAAAAGCAAATCCAACAGCTACCATATTCTTCCTCTTCACCCTATTTTTCCTGAAAATATCTTCTAGAATTGTCTTAAAACAATTTTTGTTCGATTTTACTGAACTTAATTACAACCGAGATCAGATGGTGGTAAGGTTTGAAAATTATGGGGGAGGGGGGGAATCATAAAATGCTTGTATGTACATGCAATTTTCTTCCCTTTAGGGAAAAAAAATTTCCACGGATGTATATTAATGGAGTTGAATTTGAATGTGTCATGCGCAATAGAAATCACGTGAGATTATAACAATATAGTGGGTAAAGAAGCGGTACTAGACTATGAATTTATGGGAAATTACTCTTTAGTTTTAAATAATTTAAGTAAATTATATAATTTGTATAAATTCATGAGATTATAACACTTTTTTTTTATATATATAATTACATTAAATGGTATTTTGAAATAATTTTGATATTCTAAAATATTAATTTAATTAACACAGTTTTGCATTCCTTTTTATATCGAATGAGAAAAATGAGTATTTTATTAAACTCTTAATCAAACTTGTACCCTTTAACTTAAAAGATTTTCACAAAGTAAATAAATAATTTAAAAAAATTTCAAATTGGACACTTTCTTAAAGGGATAATCTATAAAAGAAATATTTCTTGTAAATATTACTTTAATACATTTTTATTAGCTATCGCTACAAGCAGGTTGAAAGCTAAACGACAGTTTGTAAAAAGTAAGAAACTGCACCCTTACTTTCACTGGACGAGTATTGTCATGACCTTTTGGCGTCACATGCTATTGTGTGATTGATCAAAGGTCGAAACTACCCCCACAAATGCGATAAGAATATTTAGAAACATTCCCTGCTTTGAATTCGAGAAGTGTGGTATATCGTTGTGCATTTTATCTGTAGAACTATTGAAGGCGTTTAAAAAATCTTCAATATATAAACATAAAGAATCTCTAACAAGGTATGTAATCGATTTCATTAAAAATCTATTTCGTTCGTTTCTTAATAGATATTATGTTATTTATTTTTCCGAGAAACATTTTTTCATACTGTTGAAATGTATTAATTATTCAATTATAATTTTTCTTTAAACTATTTCGAATAACATTTTTCTAAAATGTTAACAACAAAGTCAGTAATTTTTTTTCTCCGCGTTTTTAGTGTGTGGCTCTTATAAACTGCGACGATGAAATTCAATTATTTATCACAGAGAGATGTGATTGCTTATCAAACATGGTGCTTTTCACTGATTCCGCAATATGTGTGCACTTATTGAATCACTATTCAATAGTCATTTACTAATATTCTAGATGCTCCATTTAAAATTTTAATGCAAATTTTTTGTGTCCTAGGAGGAAAATCCCAAAAAAAAAAAAAAAAAAAAAAAAAAACGTATTTGTGTGTATGTGAAATATAAATGTTGGACAATGGATTTCAATTCTAGTGAAATGGGGTCACTTTGGATGTACAGAAAAATATCGCATTCAACACCATTCCCGTTTCGGAAGCCACGCTATTTAACCTGTAGAACTCGGCGGTACATATGCCGTACCAAAAATTTTTTTTGCTCTCGCTTCGGCTCCGGTACTACTGTTGTACCAAGCTATCTAGAGAGAGTTCTTTCCCCCCTTTTTTTCAGCACACCCTTTTACGACTTTCCTTGTCCTTTTTTACGATTTTGCTTCTATTGTCCGCTATTGGGTGGGGACATTTTTCGCCAACGTTATCAGTTGTTCACAAATTCCTTATCATTGGCGACATTTAGGAACAACCAGTTTCGAAAGAATAATTTATTCAATGAATTAACGTTGTCTATGAACGCTAGATATTTCTTTTCTCTTTTTTTTTCTTCGGTTTTTTAAAATGCCTCGAAAATTTCTCACAGAAATAGAGATTAAGAATTTAATGAGAGATTTAGGTGAAGAAAATTTTGATGATAGTGATTCAGATTTGGGAGATGAATTAGAAAACAGTATTTTTGAACATAACGAGATTGATATAGATGTATCAACTAATTTTGAGGAGACAGTAGATAACTCATTTTCATGGAAAGAGGTAGAAGGCTCGGAAACGATAATAAATATTAAAAAAACTAAAAAAAAAAAAAAAAGAAAGAAAGAAAAAATTAATACACTTTTTTTCCTTTAAGATTAAAGATTTATAAGAAGATTTGATATTAAAAAAACTGTTACATATTATTTTCATTGAAATATATGAATGAATTGAAAGTTTTTCTTTTACTTGTTGTACTTAAGATTTACTCAGTAGCTTTGAAACGTATTCAATTAAGCTGACAATTATTTTTTAAATTTCACTTGATAACATTTAAACACAAAAGGTAGCCAAGTATTGATTTCGCAAACCCTTAGCCAGGGTTGAGTCATGAGTTCGAGTCCCGTTCAATTGAAAACCGGCTGTGAAATCTGTCGAGATTCTAAGTCATTATGTAGTGTGGTGTGGTGTGGAAGTTAAGTGAGTGGGTGCTGCCCCATTGCTTGACCGAGGTTGAACTTTACGAAGTCCATCACCATTTGCCTTCCTATTGCTTTGGAATGCGATGTTACTATAAAATCAAATAAAATTGATTACAAAATATTCGGTGTACATTGATTTTTTTTTTGTGCATTAAAAGGGCGTAAATATGAAAAGTAAAATCATATTGTTCTTAAAGTTTTTCCTTCTTTTACATATTTCGTCGAATAATTTTGAAAACATGACGCATTATTTTTAATTACATGGTTTCAATATGGTAGTTAAATGTGTAAGTTGCAATAATGAGAACATAGTGTGTGTGTATATATATATATATAATTATTACAAGGAGCTTATGGTTGAACCATCGTACTCTCAGAGAGTATAGTCATGTGATTACAGAAACTTTTAATTTAATATTGTTTGAACGTACTTGCTTCTAGAAAATATTTTAGTGATATGGTATAGCTGTCGCTTTCTTTCTTTCTTTTTTTTGAAAACTTTAATTTACATAATACTCGACTTTAAGTTACGATAATTTTTTCAAAATTTAAAACTATCAAGGAACATGAAAACATTTCACAAAAATAGAATAAATTTTAAAAATTCTAATGTTAATTTAACAGACAAATAACTATTATACAATGCCTTATTAATATTTTCGTAATATTTTTCTCATACTTAAGGGATATTAGTCTATATTGCTCCAAATTCTTCATCAATATATCTGATACTTAAGCAAATGATACAATAAAATCTTATTTCAGAATAAATTATTTTTAACAATTTCCTTAACAATATGGAGCAAATAAAAGTAATATGTAAAATAATAAAATAATTTTTACTGTTACATGTTTTCTAGTCAACATGTCAATCATATCAATTCTACTTTATTAGTTCTTCGTAAATGTTGTACACCAAAATCTAGAAAACACATTTTTAAACTTTGGAATTTTCTTAAAAAGAGACATGTGCCTATATTTAAAAATTTTCAATTCTCATAAAATCAAAATATGTATTTGAAAGTTTACAAGTCATTAAATTAATAATGGGAACCAGGAAATCAGAAAAAAAAAAATTCTTATAGGATAAGGTGCCAAATATTAAGGATCTTTCTTTCTCGTGAATTATTACTGATTCAAAAACTGCAACCCTTACTATCTCTCCTTTGTAACAAGATGAACCAACAATACCACACCCAGCGAATTTCAGCTTCCCAGTGTTCCGAGCGGGGGAAAGAAAATTTTGCCTCAAGCCTAAAAGCGCCGAGTGGAAGGGATATTTTAACTTAGAATCTGCCAAATTCTAAAGGTTAAGCACATGTTGTTACAACGTTTTTCTGAATTTCACTTGGTGTGTGTGTGTGAGAGAGAGTGTGTGTGTCATCAAATTTTCGATCGTTAATTTAACCAACTTCCCATCAAGCTAGAGCTTTGAAATTTTGGGAATCGTTCGTACTGGCCTAACAATGCAATATTTAGACGTTTGCGAGAAGTTTTAACTAATATTTCAATAATTTTAATAAGTCAAAATATTCTTTCCTCTCGGCGCTTTTAGGATTGAGGAAAAATTTCTTTCCCCCTCTGGGAACACCGGGCACTCCCCACACCACAGGAGGCCTCGTAAAACTATTGTACTCACAAAGGGGAGATACTATCTCCCCTTTACTATCTCCGAGATAGTAAGGGTTGCTGACTTTTAGACAGTAATCATTCGCAAGAAAGAAAGTTTCCAATATTTGGCACCATGTTTTATCACAATAATTTTTTCTGAATTCTGGTTCCCATTCTTTTTTTAATAGAATGACTTACAAACTTTCAAATGCATGTTTTGATT
>BMAW01024351.1:0-10908 GCA_019974015.1 Nephila pilipes
TATTGCGAAATGACTGCAATGATATTTAGTAAGCCAAAACGGAATTTTGGATGTTTGACACTCTATAATTTAAGTGAATCTCAATCGAATCCTGTTCGATCAAGTGTTATCATATGTTATGAATCAAAAGGATTTATTTCTGGAAAAATCAAAATTTTTGACTTATTAAATTATCTCTTCATTTTTTCTTATGAATCTTATTTTGGTTTGTGGGTTTCAATAATAAAATATGGCATTCGTAAAATGCATATTCTGATTCAAATGTTAAATAAGACTTTTGAAAATCAGGCTTTTGGATTACGACACGAAACGGAGATTTAAAACTTTTGAAGTAATTGCTGAGTATTTTATTAAGACAAACAAAACACATTTAAATGTAAAAGGTTTTCCCATTCAATCTATCATTTTCCTCAAGATATGTTGTGCTGTGTTTATTATTATACCATTGAGATTTCAATTTTAAACTGTTTTTACATAAAGACAAAACTGTAATCGAACGGTGTATTTCGAATGCAACAAATTATATTTTCAAAAGACTTTAAGGTAATAAATTGAGTTCTAATGAGAAGACTTGAATTTTTAAACTACAGAACATACGAAATGTTTAAAAAAGTATTCCGAGGTTTGGTAGGTTTAATTAAAGACGCGCCAGAAGCTATATGTGGTCAATTGGAGATAGATCTTGAAATTTTGAACCTCGGTCAAGTGACGAGGATAATATCTGAGCAGGCACATTCCCTTCCTAATTTCCACATCTCGCCAAGTCTCAATGTCCATAAAGATAAAAACCACGACTTGACGAAATTAGATGTCCGTGAACATGACAACCAGCGTATTGTGGTCTCAGGATATATCTAAAATAAAACATACATGAATTTAAAAAAAAATTAAACTTTCCTTTTATCTCGTTATTAAAAAGGCTCATGTTCCTTTTAATTAAATCCTTGAGGAAATATTCAATTCCTCAGTGTATTAGTATTTTTCTTACTGTCTACAAATTAAATTATTACATTCCATAAGTTTAACGATATTTAATTATTGAAGTAAATTTCTCATACTGATAAAATTTGGTTATTTACATTAAATTGATGTTCTGCTACATCGACGCCACACACATTAAATTAAATTTAAAAAACAATACTAATGATATATTTTATACTATGTTTAATTAAACTGAATATTGTGTCAGTGTATACACGCTTGATAAGTAAGGATGCATCAATTATAATTCGTTTTAGATTCAGTTTCAAATATTTGAAGAAAAGTATACTTTTAGCGCTGGATACGACTTATTAGTGTTATTTTGCGCTAATTACCATTTATTATTGAACCCGCATATACCTTCGTATGCAAACATCAATATTCCTATCAAAGTGGTTTTGAAATCTGAGACAAGTCATAAGATTTTAGGTAAGAAAGACTTCCTGATTTATCATTTACTTCAACATTATGGATGAGAAAAGTAATATATGTCACTTGTGCCAAAAGGTGTATTCTTCAAAGAAACGGTTAGAGATGCATTTAGCAATTCACTGCAAAGGAAATGGTTTTACTTGCAATAAATGCAAAAAGTCCTTTACTTCGATGCTTAATCGAAAACAACATTTGTGTATTCGCGCACGGCAAGTAACATACACTTGTGAAATTTGCTGCAAATCATTTACACAAAAGTTTAAATTAAATAGACATTTACTCATTCATTCAAATGATAGATCTTATTCATGTTCTGTTTGCAACAAAGCTTTTTATCACAGCTCTTCCTTAATTATTCATCAACGTGTTCACACAAAAGAGAAACCTTATGTTTGTGACATTTGCCAAAAAGGTTTTTCTTCCGAAAACGGTTTGAATACACATTACCGTATTCATACCAAAGAAAGACCGTATGTTTGTGAAATTTGTAATAAGGCATTTTCTCGAAAGGGTATCTTAAATTATCACTTGATTCTTCATACAAATGAAAAACCTTACAGTTGTGAATTCTGCAAGAAATCTTTCAGTCTACTTGGTAATCTAAAAAGACATTTGCGCATCCATACAAAGGAAAAACCTTATGTTTGTGAAGTTTGCAGTTATGCTTGCAGTGACAGAAGTGCTCTAAGAAGTCATTTACTTATTCATACCAAAGAAAAACCTTACAATTGTGAATTCTGCAAGAAATCTTTCACTCAAAGTAGTAGTTTAAAAAGACATTCCTGTATCTGTACTAAGGAGAGGCCTGCATGTTTTTGATACTTGTATGATGTCATTATCTCAAGGCTGTCACTTGAAAAGTCAATTATTCATCAAAAAGAATAAACATATTTTCACCTATTCAAGAAATGATTTTTTGGATTCCGGGAATTTGATGTTAACGTGTACGACATTCCAAGAATTAATTTTAAAATTTTAATTAATAAACACAAGAATCTTACCCAATTGATTTTAATCCTTTCTCTTTAGAGAACATTTATACTTTAAAATGTGACATAAATTTAAATAATTTTTACATTTCAAGCATTGTTATTATTGTGAAACTCTGTTATTACATTTTGTATTGTTATATTACAGCTACATTTCAGTGATAGATACAAATTTTTTTTAGGAAATTTTCATGGAAAAATTCTACAAATTTCATGAAGTAGGTTAGAAGAAAATTATAGTATGATGATGCATTGAAACATTTATTCGAATACTGATAATATTAAGACGATAATATATTAAACTAACGCAGATAAAATAGGATTCATTTAATTGTATAGACATTTTCCAATAATTTGGAAGAACAATTTTGGATCTTAGTGAAAACAATTTTTAGTTCAAAAATTTTTACGAAAAACTATCTTTTATATTAGACATGTGTAATTAGCAAATTACACTTATTTTTGAAATGTTTTATAAAATTAAAAACGATTTGCATTGTAGAACACGAAATAAAACTTTTATTTGTTTTAAACTGTTAAATGTGGAGTGTTTTTCATGAAAATCATAAAATGTTTTGTGTTTATAGTGTTTAGGAGAATCTAATAATTTTTCTATTTTTAATTAATGTTTTTGTATATATTGTGCACTTTTGTGATTGTGTTTTGAAATTTTTAATGTGCGTAAGTGATACAGTGAGATATTTAATTATTACTAAATATATAAAATAACCTATCTTAATGTGAAAAGTTGGAAATTTTGTAAGAAATATTTTGTAAATTCAGACTAGATTTTTAAAAGAGCGTTAAATATAGGTAATTATTAGCTACTAATAATTAAATATTTCAATAAAAGTAATATTTTAAAATAAAATTTCTAATATACAATTAATGAAATATTTCGAATACATTTTTAAATCCTTTTTTTTTTAAATATAATTTTTTAAAGCAAATGAAATTTTGATAAAAATCTAACAGATTTGTTGCAATACATTCAAAGAAAACGTAACATCACTAGTTAAAAGAGACATTTTGATACACAAGATATACATACTACTGGTCATAAACATGACTTTATAGTTATTGCACAATCGCATGGGTTAATAAAAGAAAATAGAAATATTTGTTTTATATTTGAGGACACGATGGTATTTCCTACGTAATGATTAATTTGTATAAGTTTTTTTTATATAAATGTACATACTTTGAATTTTTAACAAATCAAATGCAACTAATTAAAAATATTTCAAAATTAATAAATATAGATCGCTTTAAAGACAATTATAAAACTACACTTTGTGATTTTCTTATTCCTATGGTATTATGCGTTTACGGTAGATGAGTTGTCAGCATCGATAAATCATAAATAGCTTTGTTTCCATCGACTCGTGCGTTTTTTGTATCCCAGTATTTGATGGTATCATGCTACATTTAAAAAAATTAATTTGAGGATTTTATTTACGAAAGACAAGAATCTTTCTCCAATTGATTTAAATCCTTTATCTTTAGAGAACGATTTATACACTTTAAAATGAGACACAATTTTACATAATTTCTAGTATCATTATTATTGTGCGATTCTGTTATTACATTTCCTATTGTAACATTACAACTACATTTCAGTGATAGAGACAAATTATTTTTAGGACGTTTTCATGGAAAAGTTCTTCCAATTTCATGAAGTAGGTTAGAAGAGAATTATGGTATGATGATGCATTGAATTTTACAGATTTGGCTGAAACATTTAAACGAATTCTGATAATATTAAGAAGGGAAATATTAAACTCAAGCATATAAAATAGGATTCATTTCATTTTGTAGACATTTTAGGATAATTTGGAAGAAATATTTTGAAATGTAGTGATAAACAGTTTTAGTTAAATTTTTACTACGACAAAATAATCTTTTATGTTAGGCTCGTGTAATTAGTAATTTACATTTATTTTTGAAATGTTTATTAAATTAAAACTTTTTGTACTGTAGAACACTAAATAAAAACAAACATTCTTCATATTCTTAAGTATGAAGTATTTTTTATGTAAATCATAAAATGTTTTGGGTTTATAGTGTTGAGGAGTATCTAATATTTTTTCTATTTTTATCTAATGTTTTTTGTATATATGATGCGCTTTTTTGATTGTGCTTTGAAATTTTTAAATGTATTAAGTCATATAGGGAGATATTCGATTTAATTATTACTAAATGTATAAAATAACCTATCTGAACGTGAATAGTTGGAAATTTTGTAAGAAATATTTTATAAATTCAGAGTAGATGCTTAATTGGTTGTTAAATATAAATAATTATTATCCACACTTACAATTAAATATCTTCAAATTCAATTAAATATTTCAATTAAAATAATATTTCTCATATACTACAAATAAAATATTTCGAATAATTTTTAAATCCTTTTATTTAAAAATATAATTTTTTTTATTTATTACTTTATGAGTACTTTATGAAACGTGACTTTAGATTTATTCCACATTCGCATGGTTTAATAGAAGAAAGTAGAAATATTTATTTCATACTTCAGCACATGACGGTATTTCTTATGTAATGATTAATGTGTATGAGTTTTTTTTTAACTAAACGTACACACTTTGAATTTTTTAATATATCAAATACAACTAATTAAAAATATTTCAAAATTAATAAATATAGATAGCTTTAAAGACAATTATAAAACAACACTTTGTGATTTTCTTATTCCTATGGTATTATGCGTTTGTGGCCGGTGAGTTGACAGCATCAATAAATCATAAATAGCTTTGTTTCCATCGAGTCTTGCGTTTCAGTTCCAATGCAACGTCAGAAGAGTGGTCACTGTCGCCTGCTCGAGGACATCGGCGCATCCAGATTCGTTGATTCCGATTTTGATATCATTAAAACCACGTCTTTGTTGCGGTGAAAAAGCACGTTGTTGTTTTCGTGGCTTCAATTCTTTCCTGGTGCTGAAGAATTGAGACGGAGCTATCAACTCGTGTATTGTCCTTTGACTGAGGTTAAAATTTATATTTTACGTTGCAAGAACCCTTGTTTTGTTTTCAAGAAGGACGTTAAAATCAATCAATTAGGGTTTTAAATTATAATTTCTTATACATGAATAAATTGAAGTTTTGAATAACTAGACGATTTCTATATTACGCTCTTAGATGAAGTTTATAGGAGGCATTAAAAATACTTGTATCATTTCACTCCAAAATCACTTACAGACAAAATGGTCACGAATTCATGACTGACTTTCTTTCAGTGGAGACGTTGATTGGAGCCATCTTTTACAACAAAAACGTCCTTCATGTTGCAACTCAGGCTTTTCGAAGCTCTAAGAATTTACGCCTGTAAGGAGTGGAAGCTTGGAAAAGGGGGTGCTCTCAGGGGCTTACCTTCTTCAGGTGAGTACGGACTCAGTGAACCTGAGGGATCTGAGTGATAGTTTTCTCTCCCATGGGGCTTACACTATTTCGCAAACACAGGTGACTCGTCCCGTGATACCTGAACGATCCATTTCTATTTTTGATCTTTCAATCAGGTCACCCAATTTTGTTTTCATTTTTTTTCACATCTTTATCACATTTTACATTTTACTAGTTTCACACTCACAACTTACCATGTTTGGCGAATGGCCTCATTTGGTTTCTGCTCCATTGAAAATACTATCACTCGTTCATTAAAACGTCTGGATCACAGTTACATCTTGTTTGGCGCTGCAAGGCCGCATCTGGCTCTAGCGCCATTAAACTCCTCTGTCACTAACAGACTCACATTAGTGAACGTGGTGTCATATCAGGTGTTTCATTCTCGTCATTTGACAGAAGTTGTAACATCCTATTACCTCGGATGTTATCTTGTGCCATCACTAATATCTATTATTAAACAATATGACACTAATAATTACAGAACCACCAAAACAACTTTCAACATTTATTAATATATAACCACTAAGACAACAATAATATAACTCTCCTGGTCAAGTTTATTAACACCTTAATTCAACCCACCAATAATAATCTAACAGCTTCTTACCAACTGCAAGTCTTAATCTGGAACAACTGCTGAAAGCACTAGAACAATTCTCAATCCGAGTGGTTTACACTCGGACCTCAACTCTAATCCTCAAGTCAACCTTTCAATACTATAACAATTAGATTCCACCTCCTCTCGTTGCAACGCCTCTCTGATCCTCCTTCTCTTCTCTCTACTCCTTCAGATGGAGTTTATATACTTCTTAATTTAACCGCTTCACTTCATTCCTAACTGCTTTGCATATTACATTCTTCATCACGTTTCATTTTTGGTTGGGCAAAGGTTGTTTAGCGAAAGCAATCAATCTCAATTGAAAGTCCCTAAGGTTAGTGAAGAGAAACCGCGAATAGCCCAATGTCACAAAGTTCAGTCACTAACTCCGTTGATAATAGACCTTACGCTGCCTGTAAGAGTGCCGTTTACTAACTTCGAAACGCAAAAAATCTCATAAAAGTAAACGATGATGTAGCAACAAGAGACTATCAAAAAATATACCCATCCTGTTTTGCCTTATTATCATTTTTAGTACATTAACATTTTCAAATAGCCTCTCTTTTCTCATAAAGTACTCCTAAATTTGGATATTCTTATGTCTCGAGTTCCTCTAACATCGTTCGCGACGCAACGAATTACATCTTCCTAATGTCTATGTTGTAAGAATTGCCTTTACTTTTATTTATATAATTATTTATCACAATATTCTAGATTAAGCTTCACTAATACGTAACAATTTATTAATCATAAAGTTCAGCTACCTGAGTTTCTTAACAAGTATAGTATTTGCATCTCAAAGAAATGAGTGTGTGTGTCCGCTCCTCCGAAATATAAAACAGTTTACTGAATCATTATGCTGGTGTGCATAGATCTGTAAGTTGAAGAACCTGTTGTTTAGAGATCGCATGAGATTTTCTAGATCATTCCTAATTCTGATGATCAAAACAATATGCTTTTCTTTATATATATTACGATCACTTCAACAAATTCAATAATTTATATTTTAAATGTAGAAAAAAAATATATTTAAACAAAGTAATATTGAAAGCAGTTCAGACATTAGGTATCATGAAATTAAGTTTACTTATTTAGCAATAATAATTTTGTTCCTATCCGTTCAAATGTAGAAATTATTTCCTTATTATTGATGTATCTACCTTAATTTGCAAAATTTGTCGCAAAAAATAAACTGAAATATTAAAGCTAATGTACATCATATGTTATGGGTTTACAAATAAGTATACATTATGAGATGTACTTGTCGCTTTTATACTAATTCAAAGTGAATTGCATTTAAATTAGTTTATTACACTTAAATTAATAAAATTGTATTGAATAAAAAAAACTCCCATATGGTCTGGATCGATAATCGCTACTAGAATATGAACAAATAGACTTAAATAAAATTAAATAGTCCATTAGTCCTTTTGAGTATAAAGAGACAGATAACATGTCCCTTTCAGAGGCGGTAGTATATTTTTTATAACACATATTTAGAACCCTAGAAGTCTGCGTAAAATACCTTTTTTTCCCTACACATTTAACTTCAAATGGTAGCTTATAGTGTTATTTACTTAAATTAGATGGCACAACTATGCAGAATGATTATAAAAATTATTGCTTAGAATCTAATGAAAGTTTCTAACAAATGGTTGATTTAGCCCTTATAGAAATGTTTCTCAATTAAATTGAAAAATTTAATTGCATCAGCTAACCAATCTATATGTTTGAAACTTAATGTAAATATCACTAATTACTCAAAAAAAAAATATATAAAGTATTCGTTTCATTTTTCAAACTTAAGTGGTATAAAATTCATATTATCGCCCTCGCAGAGGGTTAGAGAGTAACAAATGGCAGCACTAAAATTTTCGAATAAGATAGATATGCGATTATTCACTTTATTGCAGTGAAATATAGAGGTCGTAAATATGTTATAAAGTGTCAGTGAGGCAAAATCAGACTCCGAAGAAAAATTTAAAGCAGGAAAAAAAGTTGTATGCAAAGTTTTGCAAATAACAGATTTAGCCACCTAAGGCGAGCTTTTTTTATAATTATTATTAAATTACTCAGTTAAATACATAGAAGAATTAAAAGCAAACAAGGAAATATAGACAAATGGACAAATGTAAGCTTTTCCGATATTAAAATTAAAGGAAACAATAAATTGAATATATTTAAGATAAATGTATGTAAAATTAACACAAGCAAATAAATTATTAAATTTAATATACACCAGCTACATGCATTTAAAATTAAAGCAAACAAAAAACTAATAAATGGAATATATTTAAGATAAATATAATTAAAATTAAAACAAATGATAAAGTATTAAATTTAATATATATAAGCCACATACAACTAAAATTAAACACGTAAAATTATTAAATTAAATATATATATAAGATAAATGTAATCACAAAAATGAAGCAAACGATAAAAAAATTGAAGGGTAATTTGGTAAGTCCAAACGCTTCAGCTAAAACAATAGCCCCTTAGATGGCTAATAAAAATTTATGCACTCTCTCTCGAACTCTGAGGAGGGAAATTGCAATTTGTAACTCCCTTCAAGAACATTCGAAGACCTGAAAATAATGTTGCTGAAAAAATGTGACCAATTGCCCCAGGAACTCATAAACTCCCTTATTTCTAGCATAAATTTACGGTGCAAGGCCTGTGCATCTGTATGAGGGGACCATCCCCTCTATTAAAACCCTTTCAGAGTTTTGTGGCATATTTTTATACCACATATTTAGCACGTTAAAAATCTATGTAACCACACAAATCTATGAATCTTTTTACCACACATTTATATTCAAATAGTAGCTTATAGTTTTATTTACTTAAATGAAATGCAGAGCAAAGCAAATTAAATATAAAAATCAATGTTTAGAATCTAACAAAAGTTACTAACAAGTGGTTGTCTTATGCATCACAGAAATGTTTCTGAAATGGTTTGAAAATTTTAAGTTAAACAGCTATGCAATCTTCATGTTTGAAACCTTACGTAAATACTACTAATTCCTCAAAACAAAATATATGAAATATTGGTTTCATACTCTAAACTGAGTGGTATCAAATTTATACCATTGCCTGTATTGAGTACACAGAGAATTAGTGAACAACAAATGGCAGCACTGAATTTTTTGATTCAGAGGTATATGTGACAGCTTTTTTTGTTACAGAGAAAATAAAAGTCAAAAATATGTTTTCGATTTGCAGTGTGGAAAAAATCAAAATTATTTGCATAAGAAAAAAAATTAAAGCAAGAATAAAAATTTATCAATTAGTGCATGCCCACCAAAAAAACACGTAGGGGTAAAAAAGGATACCTAAAAACCAATACTATTGCAAAAAAAAAATCGAAAAACGAAAAAATGGAGGGACCGCCTTTGAAGGCATCTAAGACAGAACTGTCAGGAGACAACATATTAGGAACTTATCGTTATTTGATAGATGTGAGGTTTCTTAACAATAATGGACTTAAAGTGTTAGCATGAGCTTAAAATAGATGATTAGCTTATCTATTAATAGATGATAGTTTTATCTATATAACAGAATTTTACTATTTTTTTTTAAAGAACAGTAAAATCTAGCTACAATGAGATCTTCTATAACGATAATTCTTTCTATTACGATATTTTTCATAGTTCTGGTAGAATTTCGTTCAGGTTAATTTTATTTCTTATCATTTGAGTTGAATAATGCTGATTAATATTATTCTTGCAATAGTTTTTAAGTTAATTGATGTCGCTTCACTTTTTTTCAAAACTTGGACAATATTTTTGTAGGTTATTTTGTGAATCCTTAAGAGAATTAATTTCTCCATACTAAGTTAAAATATTACCTTGTTTAAATTCTAAAATTTTTAATAAATATGAACAGAGAGAGTAACAGCATACTAAACACAGAAAATGGATTGTGCATCAGACATTAAGTGACCCTTTAAACATTTTAAATAAAAACTAATGTGAGTAAATAAAATAAATTCTTAAACACGCGCATATTTGATTGCTATTTTTGTTCTTGGGAAGAAATGTAAATGGTGATTTTCACTGTATGTACGCACGAATAAACTAAACGCCTTTGAAGTATCCCAAAATAACAGTATAACGATTTAGGTTGTAAAATTATGAGTTTTCAGAAACGAATGCTTCTCTCAATTAATTTCAATTCCACAGATTAATTTTATTTCCATAATTTGTGGCTCAGAATATATGTATAAAACTATCGTGAAAAATTAAATGATTTAAATATGTTTATTTTTACATTTTAATTAAATAATTGTTAAATATATAATTTTCATTTCTTTATCGTTCGAAACGAAAAATATTGATATTACCAAATTTGTTCCTATTATTATTTTGTATTTAATATTTTTACTGTAAGAAAGTCCAAAGGAATCATTATCTGCTCTCTATAATTACTTATTCGCTACCTTTCGCATTTTTTGTACTTGTTAGTTGCTGCTACAATCGGTATTCAC
>BMAW01024354.1:1353-22311 GCA_019974015.1 Nephila pilipes
TCGCGGCACCTACTTGGAAAAAACCTTTTTCACTTCACTTCAAAAAACCTTTTTCAGTAAATACACTTCCATATGATATCTGTGTCATCTCAGCAATCTCACAGAGCTTCACTTTACGATCTTTCATTATAATTTTTGTCACTTCCCTCACATTTTCCGGTGTAACGGCTTCCACAGGTCTACCCGAGCGTTCCGCGTCATTTGTGTCGGTACGACCACGTTTAAACTCGGCAAACCACCGACAAATCGTTGCTTTTGATGGACAAGAGTCCGGGTAACATTTTTCAATCCATTGTTTCGCTTGCACGGTGCTTTTACCCATTAAAAAACAATGTTTTATCAGAACACGAAACTCGGTTTTTTCCATTTTTTAAACAAATGACAAAACGACTTTACTCCAACCTCGATAACTCAGCTGTTTCTGGTCCGATCAACTTAAAATTTTGACACGTTTCAAGCAAAGGTTCGTACTCTAGAAAGACCTGGTTACTGGTTTACTACGAGCGCCATCTCTGGGTTAGTCTCGGGAGTTATTGATTGATGTGTTATATATAGGAATTTTCCTAAACAAAATTATCTTTTCTCAACTTAATGGTGACTGGTGACTCTACCAAATCACTTTTATTAATAAACACTCATTGTACAAAATGTTCAAACCCAAAAATATCAAAGTACTTGAATTAAAATTAAGAAATATTTTTGTCTCTGTTATATACATAATGATTCAAGTGTTAGAAGAGTCCATGCCAATATTACCAGCAAACAAGTGACATAATGCCTTGCTATGGGTCTCATATAAAGTTCTCTCAAAGCTCGAAATTTTCATTCGAATTAGTGTGTTTGGTTTAATTCGTTACTCTAAAGTTAAGCACGTCTTTGAAAAGAAAACGACATCCATTTGAACAGTTGGCCGCTTTTCAGGTGGGGCGTATCCTAGGACTACTTGAAGGCGGACAGTTATTCCGTGGTATAACTCGACATATCGGACGCGAACATTTTATAGTTTCACGCTCTTAACGGAAATTAGTTCTAGGAAACCAGCTCTCAAGTAGTGTAGGCTCAGAGAGAACTAAGTAGTCTACTTGTAAGAACAATCCCCCCAGCGCGGAAAACACAAGCTGCCATTTTTCCGGACATTGAACAGTGATGTCCTCTATGCATCACCCCGTAAAAGTGTCAGTGGCATTAGCAGGCAATTGCGTTCTCTTGGACTGCTTGTATTAAGACCATAACAGAAATTGTATCAGGCACCACTGTAATATCGTCAGATACTGCAGGAATCAAGTGGAATAAAAGCGGCCATCTTTAGTGACGAGTCTCGATTTTGTCGTGTTGATTAGAATAATCTTATCATCACATATCCAGGCAACAGAGTGTAATGAAAAGGGGAACAATTTCATACGATGCCAGTGAAATATTGAGTTTCATCAGAGCAAATTTGTAGGCGCACATTTAATTTGCTACAAATTAAATGTGCGCCTACAAATACATAGCTACATTGCTACAAATGTAGGCGATCGACCATTTCTTTAGTGAACACACACCCCAGTCCTCTCTTCGAACAATACAATTCTCTTTTTTTTATACTACTGTCATTTCAAGAGCTTTTCTTGCAGCCATAGACACTACGCCAAAGCTGGTAGCATTTCCAGACTTGTCACCGATTGAAATCTTACTGGAAATTATTGGCAGTTATACATAGACTTCACCTCTATCAAAAACATTTTCGATCTTCTTTCCAAAGCTCAATCTCCATAGGAGGGTTTTAGTCAAGACCGTTAAGTGTCTACAAATCCATACCATGAAGTGTATATGAAAGCATTCGAAATGATGGTGGTCAACATCCTATTAAAAGTTGTAATGATTTTGTATACTGACAAATAAATTTTGTCATATCCGAGTTCAGTTCTTAATCATTTCTTGTTATTATCGAGTGCTAATTAACTTTCAGTAATCGTTTTAATCAAATTATTTCAACTAGGTACTACCTTTTTGACGGCGAATATATTACAAAAAAGAATCACCAAGAATGTCACAAAATATTGGAATGACGTATTTATTGTTATTTGAACACAAATGATATTTACAACTCTAGGTTTGAGAGGGATAACCGTAAAAAACACGTACTTATGATATACAGAATAGATAAACTATTAAAAAATGGAAATAGATTGGAAATTGCAACTTTCACGAAAAATCAAACCATAAACCGAACACGTTTTATAATATTCCAGTTTTTATACTGACACATAATTCATCTATCACAAATTAATAATGTTCAGTTACTAGTTATCAAGTCAAAATAAGCACTGTATCTCTCTCAAGTTCTCAAATAAATTTTATTCAACCTAAAAGAAAAGTTCAAAATAAAAATACTCACCACGCCTATGAAAACCTCACTTGTCCATTATAAATAATTAATACTCGTATTATACAATACTATTTTATCTTACAACTGACTAACCATATCCCAGCCAGAACTGATCGTGTATGCTCCATAGATGGATGATTACTTTCCACTATAATCACTGAGTCAAAACCATCCAGCATTTCTCTTTTTCTTCCTTTTTTCTCCAATCTCTAATAATTATTATTGGAACCTACAATTTCTTGTCCGCTAAATATCTTCATCTCTAAATATCTATTATTCGCTTCACTTTAATTTATATAGTAATTTTGATTTGCGTAATTTACATGTTGAGGCTTTCCAATCAAACAATGTCTTAGAAATGTCAAAAATGACAGTTAAAATAAATAGGCTATGTATCTGCGTCGCAAGTACATCCCTATCAATGTTAGTGTCTGAAACAAAAACTGCAATTTTCTTACTCTTAGTCTCATTTCTAATAATGCCTCCTGTAGTCCAGTATGTTACAGAATTTGTCGACTTCATGAAGAGAAATTTAGTTAAATAAAATAAATAATTCCTTTTAAGGATGTATCTATTTTCTAAAACTTTAGAGAATGAATGCGGGCTTGTTTGCAGAAGAATCGATGAAACGGAATTAATTCATGAAAAATTATGATGGATGCTCCTCGTTGTGAGTAAGGGACGAATTTAATAAATATTGATCAATGAAAAACTTTAAACAATTTATTCAATCTTTTTATAATACATATCGAAAAACAAATCGAATTTGCGTGGAGAGATTAATTTAACTCGTCTCAAATAAATGTTATAATATATATGTTTTAATTGTCTGGGAATTCTTAACCGCTTTGATTTACGTAGACTTCTAACCACGAGAGATCCCAGTTAAGTATAGCCTACCTTTTTATATATTCTTACAGTATCCTACTATATCCTACTATATTCTACTATATCCTATGTAGTGCTGCTTTAATTCATCTATTTCCTACATCCTCTCTTAACTGTGCCTTTTTTTAGATAACAAAACTCACTTATAAATATTATGGTTCTTACTCGGAATTCTTAAATTGTTTCAGTGTGTTGGTGAGTTAACTCGAATTTCATTATTAAAAAAATGACGTTTCCTTTGATAATAAAAACTCAATAAGATTATTATTTTCGCCAACAATTTAATTACAGACATTAAATCAAGTAATTACCAAAAACAGAAAAAAACCGCATTTCTTCATTTTGTGATGTTTAGAAATGGAAAACTTCTCACCCATTAGTAACTCCTTTTTCCGTTTTTCCTTTTATAAAAAAGTAAGAATTTTTTTTTCTTACCTGTTATGTTTTTTTGTCTTCTTGAAATGATAAGCATAGAAAAAAATCACTTTTTGTATAAAAAAAAATTATGGATGTACTGTTTGGAATTAAATAATTAAATTATATGTTCTCTTATGAGTCCTTATGTTAAATTAGTTAAATGAGCAATTTACGTTCATTTGTATTTTAGTATTTTAATTCTCAAAACACGAAACTTATTTTTTTTAAAATAGAATAAATTATATATATATATATATATACATACATAAATCACACATACACACACACACACACACATATATATATATATATATATTACATACATATACGTATAATGCATGGTAAAAATATCAATTTTCCTCATTTTGATGTTTATCATAAAAAAGATACAATTAAAATTCTTTAAATTATTTGAAACAACTGAACACGAGTTTTGTATGACACAACTACTAAAGAAATATCGAGTCGATTAACTCAATTCAATTTTTGTTGCATTAAATTCAAACAAATTCTTATGTTTCTTTGTATAACAATCAATTTTCATTAAATGAATACATATTATACGATAAGATTGGGACGTAATTATTTTGTTTGACTCATCTGCCATCTTAAATGTTACTCTAACTACAAATCTAAATTTCATCTAAAGTTCAAGCACAAAAGAGAAAAAAAAAATCGCAAGTCAACAGTTCAGCAATCAAGTCAGTTGGTTTCAAAATAGAATTTGTTAATTCTCTAAAATTGGGAATGCTCTAAACTACTTCAAAGATCCTTGACACAAACACTAACAACTTCTATAATACATCAAGGAATGCGCTTACCGGAATACAATGTAAGGAATTCCTCCAAATCTTAAATTAAACATACTCGTACAGAGTCGGGTTCTAGTCTCCAGCAAGCATCCAGACAAGCAAGAAAATTTTCGTTCACTTCACACTAGCACTCCTCCTAATACAGCTACCTTATTTCAATAAGATTCTTTGTGCTTTCATAAGACTTAATTATATATATTTACTCCATCTGTATAGTTTATTTAATTTACATAATTACGTGCTAATTGGATGGTAAGAATTTGGGAACTTAATTACTCGTATAAAGTTTGAAATTTTTTTTTTTTGATAGCACTTAAGTGAAGATGAGCGATTAGCCCATATTTCAAGATATGGATATGTTGTCTCATATATTAATTCATTGTTTTCATTCAAAACATATATTTTAACACAATTTTTGAGGTCAATAACCATTAGACAAATCATAGCATATAAATCTTTAGAGTAGCTAAGATTTTACTAGATAACGGACCTACTGGTTTTTTTTTTTTTTTTTTTTTTTTTTTTTTTTCAAAAAACAGATTTCAAAGCTGGCTGTATCAATATATATGAGATGTATAAAGAAATTTCACAAAATAATGAATGAGCAATGAGTGTCTTTCGTAGGCTTTGTTTTCGTGTTGCTTTATTTATTTCTAAAATTAGATTACAAAAAGTGGAAGGTTCTACCACTTATTTAAATCAAAGCTATATATATATATATATATATATATTAAATAGAAATTTCCGCTTTTCAAATATTAGATACTTTTTATTACACTTTAATTCATTATATAACTCTACATTTAATTCCAAAAATTAGGATACCATTAATATTATTGATTTCTTGTTAAATCTAATCTATTAAAACCAGTTATTTCTACAGCTAAAGCCACTAGTTTCAGTGCTAATACGACTATGAAACTACTAAGCTAAAACCGAATTTCAAAAGTCATTTAGTAAAATATAACTCAATTATCATTTCCAGAAAGTAAGGGAATTTTAGTATCAGCTCTTTTTAAGAAAGGATAAATAGGAAATGCTAATCTTGAGCAAAAGGGTTAAGACAATAAAATGCGTATATTACTTCCATTCCAACTAGAATTTTTAAAATTAGCAAAATTAGCATTAGTAGCAAAACTATATTACTTTGCTAAATAATTTATCTATTGAAATAATTAAAATGAAATTAAAATAATTATGAAGTAAAATTGTATTATTTTTGGCTGCTGGTTTTCAGCAACACAATAATTAATTAGTTATAGAATAAATACGCTTAATTTCCTCTTATGAGAATAGAATGAATTAGAGGAACATATGTAAAAGATATGGAGCGAAAATATGAATAATCCATCTTCACTGATTTGTATATCAATCTTCATTATTTGATAGTCTTTTTTAATAGAAAGAAAGTATAATGAAGTTTTTACATTAAAAAATCAAATTTCATGTACAATACATACACACACACACACATATATATATATATATATCGGCTTTTTATATCATCTCATATTTATAAATAAGTGAAGGACTATCACAGCAATACTATTTTTTATATAATCCATATAATTTTTTGAAAATATTTGCAATTAAAATAATATTGATAGTTGATAGTAAAAGCAAAATTAGATCTCAATGACATATGTATTATCAATTACTGTTTACGTATTCTTCCGTCTCTCGACAAATTTTTAAATAGAAAATGTCTACAACTATTGAATTATTCGTATACTACTAAAAGGTAAAATATAAATTTTAACAGCAATAAAAGTCTTATAGTATAGCATAGCATATAATTTTTCGACAGTGTTTTTAGATTATTCGCTATGAAAATACAGTAGTTATTATTATAATGATAGAATTAAATTATTACCACAGAGAGAGCAGAGAATTATTTTACATATTTTGAATGGAGAAATGAAGAAATGAATGCAAAAAAAAACCCCAAAAAATGTTAAAAAAAGCATGTTAATTTCCCCTTACCATTAAAATTAAGAAACCCAAGAAATTTTCCGAATTTTATTTTTAACAAACTTCTCTTTTTTTTAAGTAAAAATGAAATAGAGAGCTTTTTTTCATAAATTTCTTTATATTTCGCTTCTTTGCGAAAGAAGAATGTTAATTTTAATTTAGTATAAGTCAAGATATTTTTCGTAAAATGCACTTTCAACATTTATTTTTTATAGTTTTATTATTTTTAAAACACATTTGCATGGAGCAACAAACAGAAATGTTTTACTTAATGAGAATTTTGTACATATTAATGTACTAATAAACAAAGTTATGAAAGTATTGAAACTTCGCTTCTTAAACTATTTTATTACAGTGATAGTTCTCATTGAAGATTGTTTTATGTTTCAAAATTGTTCGATAAACTCTAAATTTCCACAAATTAATATTCTTCATGATATAATATTTTTTGTATAGTTGAATCATGATGTTGTTCATGAATTTGTGAAATCGAGTCTTTTTCATAACCACACAAATACATTTTAAATACTGTAAGCCATTTGTAGGCAAATATGACTCATTTCAATTTTATTTGCTACCTGCATACACTCAGGAACATTGAAAATAGCGAAAAAAAGTGAAGTGAGTTAAACTCTCAAACCTTTGCAGAGTAGTTAAATGATATAGGATGTGAAAAAAAGATCTATATTTTGCGCCAATTCACATGATTACACACCATTGGCGCTGCAATCAGAAAGTGGGTCCTATATAAACCAGTGCATAGTGGAAGATTGATATGAGAAACGGTCTCGTTCCTACTATAGCAGGATTTCAGTATTCGAAGAATGCCAGGTAGACTTGGGAGAAGTAATTTCGCTCTATTAGCGAGTTTGAAAGGGACATGAATCAGCATGAAACCCGTATGTTGGTCGCGAAGTCGATAGTTCTAAGTGTACCATCAGAATATGTTGGGAACATTAGACACGATATGGTACCCACGTGCAGAGAAATGTAAAAAAAGCGTCCAGGAAGATGACGAAATTAGAGGATAGAAGGACTTTATAGCAAGATCGCAATGCTAGTTCTACGATGCAGTGACTCGTTACACAATATAATCAGATGTAGTGCTGCCAATTGTTCCACAAACAATTTCCAGACACCTTACTGTAACGAATCTATAATCAAGCACCCTTTTTATGTACTGACTTTAATACCAAAACATCGGTGATACCGCTCAGAGTAGTGAATCCAGAACGGCATGAAACGCCATAGATTAGCAAAATGTTGTGTTTAGTCATGAATCCAGGTTCTTTTTCGGGATAGATGATTCGCCAAGTGAACGGTACTATTCCACCTACTCTGTCGCGCGACACACTGCCCGCACAGTAGGTGTAATGATCGTGAGAGCCCGGCCTATGATACATTGTCAACTCTAATTGAGGTACTTGGAATCTTATGGACTAGTGTTATTTTTATGACATTACAGGACCTCATCTGGGAACCTTTCCTCTTCCTGGGGCAATTTCTCAACTAAATAATGATCGACCACATACTCCTCAAATGGATCAAGACAATTTACGTCCTTTTCAGACTTTTTCAAGTCGGTTCTGATCCCTGATTGTCCTCTATAGAACATTTGTGGGAACCATTTAAAAAACACCAGACACATGTCACTTCGTATATGATTCGGAGGTGTCGTTCAAGATTTGTGAGCCTAACTACCTGAGGGCAGCATTCAACGTCTAATCAACTCAATGTCAGACCGTATTGCGGCATATATTGCAACAGGAGGTGGCTGAAGAGCTATTAATGTTTCACTGTATTTGTTTAATTATCTTGATTGAGAGATGAATGAATCTATTGTCTGTATCATTATGTGAATTAAATTTCATTTCAATCTGAAGTGTGTGTGTAGGGGGTTTAAACATCTCAAATCCCCACTGGTTTGCTTTTACGCAAAGGATTGGTTGTCTAGGGGGTACTTCATTACCAGATTCTGTGATATTAGAGTTCAACCCCTACAAATAGAGCTGATCTCCAGCTCAACTGGAATTTACAAATGTTCACTAACTATCTTTCATACTTTCCCAAAATAACTAATAACACAAAACAGAAAAAAACGAATATTCTACAATGTGGGGAAATGAATATTCCACATGTGGGGAGCAAAATATATAATCAATTTTTGAAATCCGTTATCAAGTAGGAAAAAAAAATACTGATATAAAGCAATATTAAAAATGTAAATACACAAATACAGTAAATGTAGATAACACAAGATAATATCGAATAAATGAAAATAACATACCATGTATATAAAATATTTAAATCAAAAACGAGCTTTACCAAAAAATATCTATCTACTTTTGATATTTAAATGGTGTTAATAGAAAAACGTTTTATCAGATCGGTGGATGTGGTTGTAGAGTTCAGTCCTTCATTATGACCCACTTTTTCTGCTACATGTCTATCATGAGAGTTGACTTTGGTTATTTTAAAGAATCCTAAGAATTTCTGTCTTAGTTTTAATCCAATTCCAAATTCAGTTCTTTTGTTGGCTACCAGATTACCTTTTTTGTATTCCGGAGGGAGTTTTCCCCCTTTTCTTATTGTAGGTTCTCGGATTTTCCCTATGTTCATTTTAGCATCTTTTCTTAGTAATTCTCGTTGTTCGTGAATTGAAACATTTTTTCAAAGAGCAAGTCTTTAATTCTGGTATCTTCTTTGTTTCTCATCCTAGTGCCAATCAAAATATCGAATGGTGATCATTTGGTGCTTCGACAGGAAGTGCTGTTAAGGATTATTTGAAGATGATCGATATACTTGTACCATTTAGTAGATTCATCTAAAGTTAGTTTGGTTAAAGCTGGGATAAGTGTACAGTGGTTTCTTTCAACTTGTCCGTTTCGTCGTGGTACACCAGTGGCTATTTAAAAATATTGAAAACCTTCATATGTGCAATAATCACTAAACACTTTTGAAGTAAACGCTGTTCCTCTATCTCATATGATTTTTATGGGGTTTCTAAAGATTTTTTATTGTAATTTTAACTTCTCTAAAGCATTTTCATCTGACACTGTTTTTACAGGGTACAACTAAGTGAATTTTGTAAAAGCACCTATAAGGTTAAAAATGTGTGGATAATTTTATTTCTTGAGGGTAACGATCCTATGGAATCAATATGGCATATGCATAAATGGTTGTGTTTTTTGAGATAATATTTAAAAAATATTTTTGCCACTCTTTGTATTAGCTATAATACATGGTACACAATTTATTATTACATTCTTTACTAAATTTGTTAAATTTGAAATAAAAAATTCTTGCTTAATGATCTCTTATGTTTTGGCTATTGAAAAATGACCATTTACGTAGGCTAATTTAAAAAATTCAATTTTTATGTCTCTTGAAGCTACTATTAGTTCTCTACCGTTTGAGTATTTGTAAAGGAATCAATTTCTTTCAAAAAGGTCTTCCGAATTTTGTTTTTTGTTAAAATCCATTGCAATGTCAAAATATTTTCATCTTCTTCTTGGGCTCCTTTGGTTTCGCTGTTAGAGTGCTATTGGTGATTATCATGACTGGATACTTACTCAAAGCATTTACGTGTTGCATTCCAGTTCCTGTTCGATGTTCAATTTCAATGTTCAATTTCATAGTCAAATTCTCTTCTAATTGAAGAGCCCATCAGGCTATATGTGTAATCAGGTCTCTTATATGAATGGACTTTGGGAACGCAGAACAATTTGTGACTGTTTTGAAATATTGAACTAAGTGATATACTCCAAACTTCTTTAATTCTGTTTTAATTGCGAGGACTTCTAATTCGTAACTGTCATACTTCTCTTCAGCTGGACTTATTTCCTTTGATATATAATAAATTGGATGTAATTTACCGTCTTCGGCTCCTTGTAATAATATTGCTCCGTAGCTTAATTTACTTGCATCCGTGTGTAATTCTGTTCTTCTATATCTCTTGATGTGTAAGACTGTACTTTAAGACAATACTTTCTTCAACTTTTCAAATGCTTCTTTCTGTTGCTTCTAATGGATTAAATTCTAATGGATTTTCTTTCCTAGTGAGGTCGCTTAACGGTTTCGCAATTTTCGAATAAGCATTTATGTATTTTCGGAAATATCCTATTAATCCTAGAAAACTTTGTACTTTCGTTATGGTCATTAGTTCTGGAAACTAGGCAGTTGCTAATGTCTTTGTTTAACTAAGAGATTAATGATTCCATTCTTTACTATGTGACGTAAAAATTCAACTTTTCGCATTTTGAACTGACTCTTCTTGAATTTTATCTTCCCAATATATTTATTTGGATCTTCGAACACAATTGTAAATTATTGGAGTCTTCCGTTCCATCTTTTGCTGGAACAATAAGTGCATCTTTATAAATGCTAAAACTCGAAAATGCTTATGACAAATTTTTGAAAACTACCTTGGCTCGCGTTTAACCCAAAAGGAACTCAAGCTGTCCATCTGGAACAATAAAATACTTGAATTTTTTTGTAATCTTCATCAACGTTGGCGTCTATAAACAGTTTTGTAAATCTATCCTGGAGTAAAATTTTGCTTCTTGTAGCGTATCAAAACATCTTCGATAAGAGGTAAAGGAAATTTCCCTTTCACTAGCTTCTGTTTGTGTTTTCGGTAATCGATGCACATTCTTGGAGTTCCATCTTTCTTTTTGAACATTACGACTGGACTGGCATATTCCGATGAGCTGGGGTGTATGATGTCTTTTTTGAGCTATTCTTCTCTCTGTTTGTTTACTTCTTTTGTTCTGTAAATGCTAATCGACGTGATGATTGACAAACTGGTTCATCTTCCTTCAAAATAATTTGCATGGTGACATCTATGCTTGCCGTCTTTTCAGGTTTGTAGCTTTCAAACATTTTCGTAAGCTCCTTTTTTCATTTCAGGATCTCCAATGTGAATCAGTTCTACTTTGTTGACGTTTTCCGCTAGAATTTGCATTAGTAATGCTTGTCCTTAATATTTAACAAATTTTAAACCATTCTTCGTGAATTTGACAGATGCTCGTTCTAAAATATCTGAACCTAGGACTGCTATGAAACATTTGAACTTGAATATTTTTCTCTTCCATGAATTCGATTTTGGATCCGTCGTGATTTATGTTCTCGTGATTTGCTTCATAACTTCCATGACTAGAGGATTGAGCTTCGTGATGCCGATTGTGACTTGTGGTAGCTGTATAGTTTGTAGATGTTTATCCAAGTCGAACCTCCAAAATTTGTAGAGGGAGGGATTTGAACATCTCCAACAAATCTCCAACGGTTTAAACTTACACAAAAGACTAGATGTCTGGGGGGTATTTCATAATCGGATTCTATAATGTCATTTACCAGTTCAGTGAAAAGTCTTGAGATTATTTTACTTCCTTTACTAGAAAGAGAGATGAAAGAAATATCTATAAAGCTGCTATATACAGGTTACTTAGATTTACCAATTCCTTGGAGAAGATGCATGGCAATCCAAATTTATGTCACATTGGCAGTTGTCTCTGAAATGCGGGCTGCCGTTCGGAGTTTAGCTGCATCTGGAGACAAGAAAATGTGGAAAAAAGAGAGCAAGAATTTCGTTCATCTCGGTTTTGTTCATGAGAAAGGGATATTGCGTGAGGTATCACATGCCGTTGATTCATGGTGTCTCGAGCAATTGAAGAACTAGTTTTACAATATCATTGAAAATGCAGTTAATAAATTAATAATTAGCTAGTAAATCCTACACACACACAATCGCAGGTGTACATATATATATGTATATATATATATATATCCTGTGAAAGGGTAGGTAATATCATAGGAAGTCTTGAAAATAATCCGAACTGGAACTTTTCATTTCCAGATAAAGGGTGATTTATATTTAGTTTGAACATTTAATTTCAAAATAGATAAACAAAAAGTATTAAAATTGTCTAACTTCTCTTAGACTCAAATTTTCAACATTAGCGCATAAAAGACAATATTATTTTGCGCTTATAATTATATTACGCTTATTCTGAATTTTTTCTTCTCCCTTTTGTTACGAAAGTCACCTTTTGCATTTTACTATCAGGGGCCTTAAGGTTTCTAGTTCTGTGAAAGATTCATATTCTAGCTTTTTAATGGTCATGAAAGATCTCCGCTGGGTATCGAGATTCACATTACAATGGTCTTCCTTAATCAGGAACTTGGGCTAATTGGAAGGTTATAATTATCTTCTTCGTAATCACGTGCATACATTGTACACATCCGTACATACCAGTAAGTGAAGTGAGTCAAAACTTATTTTATAATGATAAAAGTATTTTAAAATTGTTCCTTTAAAGGATATCACCAAAATAATTTTTAACCAATGCTTACAATATAATTACATAGAAATCTCTCACATAAAATAGTGATTTATACATTAACAAAAATACCCATCAGAAAGTATTCTACTATTATATATAAATATCATAAATCTCTAAAGCATATTCAAATTTGCAATCCACTAATAAGCTACTATTACCGGGGT
The DNA here is from genome assembly GCA_019974015.1 of Nephila pilipes. NCBI lineage: Eukaryota > Metazoa > Arthropoda > Arachnida > Araneae > Nephilidae > Nephila > Nephila pilipes. The sequence continues at coordinate 14,318 of BMAW01024354.1, forward strand.
ATGATTTGATATATACTAGCTATAAATGTCAAGGAACATAAGGTGGATGAGAAAAATTAATGCATAAATGTCTGATTTTGATTAGCAATGAATATGATAAATGCTAAAGTCTTAGTATTTTCAAATGACACTCCTATATAAAAATATTTTAAGCAATAACACATAATGAATAAATAGAAGAAAATGTCCTCTAACAGTAAAAACACTTCTAATCATCGAATTCAATTTAAAATCGAGTTCAACATAATAACTGAATTTTAAAGAGAATCTATTAGATAAAAGCAAATATGGAGTTGTAATATTTCCTTTTTTAAATGAAAATTCACCTCTTTTTCTTAAGTTTAAAATGTAAGTCATTTTAAGGGAAATGAAGCCTCAGAATTCTTTGAAGTCTTATAAAAACTTTAAGTATCAACTATTTTCCTGTATTTTTTCTAGAGATTTGTATTTATTTTAATACGTAGGCTTTTGTAAGAAAATAGGAAAATATTAAACATTAAGTCTGAATGCACTATACGTGTTACTCCTATATAGTATATAAAAATAAATATATTTTTTTTGATAGTTGCAGATGAATTTGCATAGTACGTATATATAATTTTAAGAATTTACTGATGAAATATGATTTAACATTAATAGGATTTTATTATCTGAATAGGAAGCAGCTCTTCTCTTTTTCGTATTCAAAGTTTCTATTTATGTTTCATAATTTTGAAGCAAACTTATTTTCTAACAGACGCACTAAAATATATAAAATGAATTAACGAGTAGCTCCTTTTTCTGCTCTTAATGTACTTTTAATTTTCGTTTTACAACTAAATATATTCATTACAGGAAATAAGTTTTTTTGAAGATATTTCTTTTCTTTCCTTAAAATTTAAGACATATTTTTCATTTATTTATATTTATAATTTTCAAAGCTTTTTAATCCATGCGCAATAATTTGTAAGTTATATACATTACAAGTTTAATTAAAAATTCTGGGGGATTAAATGCATAAATACATTTCGTTCTCATTAACTTCAATTTTTAAATCCTATACGCTATCACTATTAGTCACATAATGGTTGAATGCATATATTTTTAATCAGTGTTAAAATTTGCAAATTGTATAAGCAATAAAATAATCCTCTCTCGTATAAATAATGTGCTTATTTGACTTCCATTGAATTTCATGAGAAGAAAATATTTTGTTATATATAGTTGGTTAGGAGACATTTTGGTTTTTATAAAATGCTACTTTTTAAATGCAACTTTTTCAATTTTTCTTACTCAGTAAATTTGGGTCTTGATTATTATGATTTATAAAATATTGTTTACATAAGCCTCTATTAATTTAGGGAATATGTTTTTTATTTCCTTTCTTGATCTAGAGTTTCATAATATTGATTTATAATAAGCGAATCATTTTGTAATGTAGTTTTTGTACTGACGTAAATTGCTTTCAAGGAATCTTAAAGAAGAAATTCAAAATAAACTATATTTATATGAACAAAAACCATGATATAAATAGAAAGAAAATTTAGTAATAAAATATTAAATGAAAAGAATCGGCATAACTACATAATTATATATTATTTTTATTAAATAATTGTAAAAAAAATAATTGTTATGTAACTTATCAAGTAAATAGAAATATATATTAAGGTATTTATGAGATGTAAATTCTTTGCAATGTGGTGTGATAAAAACAATATATAATTTAATTTTTCATTCAGTTTGATTGTTATTTTTATCAAAGTAAAAATCAGAGTTGTTGGAACTAAAGTTTCTATTAAATTTAATAAGAGATTGCATTTTAACAATTAAATTACCTTTATCATAATAAAATAAGATATATTTAAGCATTAGAAGGGAAACTATTATGAAGTCCATGTACAAATATGAATATTGAAACTGAATAAAATTTCATTGAAAGTAATTTATATTTTTTTTACCGTAGATTAAAAGCGTATAAATTTGTGTCTTAAAATTTCCTCATTTTAATAAAATTTTCTCAAAAGTTTTACGATAAATATTGGAGGACTTTTATTCAGTGTAATTACGGAGTTAATTGTTTGAAGTAATTATTTTTGATAAAATAAGTTGTTAGATACCTAAATTTTACAAGGATAGCTTTACATTTACAGCAGCAAATAAAGTGTGAAACAAAAGCAATCATACAAATGGAAAGATAATTCAACAGTAAATTTTAGAAAATCATTGTTAAAAATGTAAAATGTTAGATATTAAATTTTACAAAAATAGTAAAAGTAATTCCTGTGTATTTGCTTTTTCCTTGCGAAATATTGCGATTTATTGCGAATTTATTTAGAAATTAATATTTTACCTACCAAACACAGTTTTTTAATCTAATCTTTCAGTGTTTTATTTTGCTTAAAAATAATATAACGCTTAAATAAGGCTTAGAACAATAGTATTTTAACTTAAAACAAAAAGGTATAGAAACATGATATAATACATGATTTTTAAATGTATTATATAGAATTTCAATCATACGTGAAATAATTTTTAAAATGTGACATTAAAAAATTAATTGTGTGTATTTTTATTAAAATCATCAAAAAGAATAAAAATGGATAGAAGTTCATTTAATAAAGTTAAAACATCTTTTTTGAAATTTTTCTTTTAAAATGATTGCTTGAAACTTAATACTTGAGTAATTGAAAATAATCATTCAATTTTCTCTTTAGTTTAGAAAAGCATAGCAACTTTTTCTTATTAAAATTCTTCTTAATAATACATTTTATGTATATTTGATAACAATTATAATATTAAATTTAAATCAAAACCTATTAACATAGATTCAGTTGGAATTTCATATTAATGAACTATGTATATATTTACTTTTGTATGAATCAGTGGTTATAGTACCGCTTTAAATTAAGTTGAATAAGTTCGAAGTGAATCTATATTTTGTACTAAATATAAGATAACGAAAAATAACTCAAAATAATTGAAAATTTATTTTTTCAGTGACACATATGCATTTTTCGTTTTTAATTTTCAAAGAAATAAAGAAACATCATGAAGCATCAAAAGATTTTTTTTCAACCTTTACCATAACAACATTGCTCAAAGGCTTTTATAATTCAATTAAGTACTGAAGGCTTTCGAAATTATCAAAATATTTTTAATAATCAATAATTCAATTTCTTATTCAAAAAAGAATTATTCTAAATTTATATGAAAAAAAATATTATACAACTTTTTATAATTGAAATTTGCGCTAATTTAATCGATACAATAATACTTCCTTTACCTATTTATATTTTGAAATTACTTAAATTAATGAAATGAATAAAGTCAATTAACTACATGTTAAATGCAAATTAATTAATAAAGCTTATGTGAATAATGTAAGTTGCGTAACTGAATCATTTTTGACTACAAAAGTACTCTTACAGTTAATTACATTACGACTGTCTATGTACTATATAGAGGAATAAAAATCTGTATCGAGTATTATTTTATATCTTCAAAATAAATCGTTGCGACAGCGAAATAAGTTACCCACAATTTTGAAATAGTTAATTCCTTACTAAAGTGCTATAAATATTCATAATGCTTTATTTTTTCTCTTTGTGCAATTAAACTGCAAAGCATGTTAAGTAGATTTAACTCGTTCAATATATGTAATTCTCAAATTGATTATTTTACAATAATTAAATGAAAGTACTGAATTGAAAATATTAAATACGAAAGTGATTTTAAAACTACAAAATAAGTAACTAATTACCCTTTCAGAAAAATTTATTTTTAACTACTATTGTACATTTAAACTCTGTTGAGGAAATTAAATTTAATACATATGTTAATTATAAAATCATACTGCAATTGTTTGAGACTGTTTTGAAAAATTTAAATTGTCTATAGTTAATTGTATTATTATTAATTTTCAAAGCAGTAATGAAAGGAAGTGAAATAATGAAATTAATACAAAAAGTGGTAATTATAATATAAAGTTGTCTCATAATTAATAAAATCCCTTAATTTACTTTTTATTCATAGTATTTAAAAGATATATTTATTAAGTGATATATTTTTATTAAAATATATTGTAATTAACCAAATATTTCTTATTTTTCTTAAATATTTAAATTAGATTTTATTCTAATATACTTTACTTGAACAATAAAAGGGAAAAAAATTAAATTTCAAAATAATTTCTAATGCTTTGACATCTAAGAGAAGACATATACACAAGGACTGTCACAAAAATAAGAAATCATGTGCTACAAAAACCAAAAAACTGAGAGAAATTTTGGAATATAAATGTAAAAGACCCACAATATTTGAAAAAGTATGCAATTTATTTCTTTGTATACATATATTCCCTAAATATAAAAGTCAGCTTCCATGAGATACCAAATAGTATTTTTCATACGGCATTAAATTTAGATATATATTCTATATCTAGGTTTAATAATCTGCAACTTCGGGGTAGTTTTGAAATTGTACTCGCCCTATACATTTTTGATCCGCATCACGCAGAGGGAAGAACTATGATTGAATTCTCTATCCTCATCTCTTTATTGAAAAAGGAAAAATACATAAAAATAAAGATGGAAGAGAAAACTCTTATTTTTTTACCAAACAAAACCAACAACATTTGATAGTAGAATACTAAGAAGATATATCTGAATATCGGAACATCTTTGCGTGTTATTTTGTTCCTTTTTTATCCTCTACTGCCTTGTTTATATTTGAATTCTTTTGGAAGAGTTCTATTGATTTTGAGAACTCCTAGTTGAAGAGAGGTTGAAAATTTTACTTACATTTATTCTTATTTATTTGTGGGTTGGAGGAAATTATTCCAAGTAAAGAAACCCTGTTTCAAGGCATCCAAAATGTTTTGCATGCTTGCATTCATAAACCAAAATCTTATGATTACACTGATATTAAAGTACCTGAGAAATTATCTTTTTTTGAAGATATTCTTTGTAATTTTATGTAATTAAAGAAATTTCGAAATGCATTATTTTAAATCGAATCTTAAATTGTAAGTATTGGTAACTTACATATAATTCTGAATAATGTAAAATGTCGTAAATGGTATCAAAGTATTCTAATTTATTTATGTATATTAATTACTCTTATTCAATTGAAAAACAAGCTATATTATTAGCCAAACAATAACGCTAACTAACATTGTTTTTAATACATTTTAATCACCATGAAAGGGGAATTTAGACTTTGCGTTAATTGAAAAAGAAAACGCCTGATAAGGTGAAATAAAATCTTGCTTGGAACTAAAATAAAAGTTTATGATATAACTTGATAAATTACTGTTCAGACTGAGTTTTAGAGTCATGACATATATATAAAACTTTCAGTTAACGTTTTTACTCTTATTTTGAAAAAATAGTAAATTACTAATTGTATTCAGCATATAATAAAAATTCTCCTATGACATATATATATATATGTAGACAGTGGGGTGATGGAGATTGTTCATCCCGAATCTACGATGGTTTGCTCTTACGCAAAGGGCTGGTCGTCTAGGAGGGTAATTTCGGATTCCATGTGTTGTTGTTGAAGGAAAACGCTCGCAGTAGCTTTACTTGTTTATTAGGAGAGATGATGAAGAGTGAAAAGTATTTACTCTATGATATATATACAGGTAGTAAACAGTTCTTCCGAGACGGATAGATGGCTGCCTCATTTAACCCATATTGGCGTTGGGAGCTGGAACGCGCTCGGGCGTTTGAAGTTCACTTCCGAAGCGGGTAGCGAAGGAGAAGAGAAGCGGGAAAAGTGGCGGAAAAAGAGAGAAGACGAAGTGTCACTCAGTTTTGTTCTGGGATAAGTGGCGCTGCATGAGCTTATCACATGACTCTGATTCGTGGTGACATCTATTGAGTATCGGAGGAACTGGTTTTACAGTAAATTGGAAAAATAAAAATAAATTGTTTAATAATTAGATGGAAAATCCTATATATATATATATATAATGAACTATGTGTGTGTGTGTAAAGGTCTATTTGAAATAATATATCAATCACAATTAAAAAAACTTTTAAAGAAGACTAATTTATAAGTTATTGACAATCCATGTATTTCTCCAATTAAAGGCTGCCTAATTTATTATGCTGTTTAATACATAAAAAGACGTGAACTCACAATCGATAAGAAGTTGCGATATAATATATCAATTAATAATTAATCTGTTATTATGTGTTATATTTATAAAAAAGGTTCATTTATTAATCATAATAGCATGATTGTGTAAAATTCATTAATTTTCGAATTTAAATGATTTGATTGATTAAAGGATACTTATATATTATTAAAGGATACTTACATATTACATGTTTATTTAATTCTGACTACTTTTTCCAATTTTTCATTTACAAATTCAAATGAGTATCATTTAATTTCGGTAGAACTAAAATTATGTTTAAAGCTTTTCTGTATGAAAATGACGCATCATATTTATAAATTATACATATCCATGCTATAAATTACAATCTTAAATTTATAACATGGATGTGTATAATTTATCAAACTTTACATCTTACGATGACCACTGGGTAATATCTTAAAACCTCTGAACTCTAATAAATATCTTGATTGAAAAATTTATTTTACTAATTTTTTCAATCAATTTATTTTAATAATGTTTCAAATAATGTCTCATTTGCATTAATAATTCTTAAAGAAGTACTAATATGAAAAGTCTACAACTAAGTGATAATTGTTATCCCACTCGAATTCTTTAATTATTATGCTTATCAAATATAAGGTAAAGTTATTATTTTAGTTTAAAGAAAAGCATTAAGTAGTTGAAGAATTCTTTTATATACTTATAATCTCTTTAGAATATTATAATACTTCTGAAAGAGCAATTTCTAAAATGCACGCAATTCCTAGCACATTATATATATGTATATATATATATATATATATATATATATATATATATATATATATATTGCTTTTGGTCTATTTTTACAATCATTAAATTTATTTATTTTATAACTGCATTTCGAAATGTAAAATAATACAGACAAGCAGTAAATCTTAGAAATTAATATTTGTATTATTAATTCTTAATATTAATATTATTTTTTCCTTATGCATGGAATACTATTGATCATTATGCCAGATGAACAAATTATATATTTTTATAAAGATGAAGGTACTTCTTTTAAATATTAATCACATCGGAAAGAAGTATTTAAAAGAACAAATTATAAATTGAGTTGTATTAAATAAAAGAGGATAGTAATCACAACTCCAAATGAGAGAAATCTCCTTCGATCAGAAATATTAGTAAGAATTAAAATAATAAAGATAGAATATTGTTTTTGATGAAAACTATCTTTATGGAGGTAATAAAATATCTTGATGTAAGTACGATGTTTAACTAATTAAAACAATTTTTCCGTTACAATTGTTTCTTAAAGTAATTTAAATAGTAACAAAAAGCTATCTAATGTTTTATTAGCATAAAAATAAAGTACCTATTATAAATAGAAAAGAAACTAGATAGTTTGGGTATAGGTCCTGGATTAAAGAGTTAACAAAATAAGAAAAAAGAACTTATTTTTATTTTTGTGATGTCGAGAAAAAGATAACAATAGACTTTATTTTTACCTTTTTTTACATAATTTTCTCTTTGTCACTTTTCCGTTTCAAGTACGATTTTTGTGTCTTTTTTTTATTTTCTAAAGGTGATAACGTAAAATAATATTCTTTTTTATCTGTTTGAGGTAAAATACTCATGGACATTATGTTTAAGCTTCTTCTTTACAGTTAAATTTAGAGTGTTTAGGTCAAATCGGTTAATTTAAAGGAATGAGTTAAAGTAACATAACGTAATTTAATTCCCCAAGAAAAAGAAATTTTATTTAATTTAATAGATGAAATGAGAAGTAAGCGTTCACAGAATATAATAAAAATTCAAGTTTTGAAAATAAAACGGTAAAATATTGATGTATATAGAAAAATATTCCTTTCTGAATGCTTTTATATATATGTGTGTGTGTGTG
>BMAW01024354.1:27311-59517 GCA_019974015.1 Nephila pilipes
TTTTTTTTTTTACTTTAGCAATTGAATTTTTATTTTAGTGATATTGATTGAATAACATTTATTGCTGATTTAAATTACATTTTATTATAATTATGGAGTCAATAAATGTAATCAAAGTTATTTATTTTATGTTTTTTTTAACATAATTAGATAAATTTGGTAGATATTACTACAAATGTAAGTTTTTTTATTTTACAAATATAAGTTTTTTTTTTATTTTATAAATATAAGTTTTCTTTAATTACATCTATAAATTTTAATAAAAATAATTTAATTATAGCTGTAAATACTCGTTTAACCTAAATCAAATGTCTTAGCATTTTTAGAAAAACATGTTTTGAGTTTGTTTTCATATACTAGATTTTCCTTTATATCAATTTAGTTTTGGATAATGGGTTCTTGCCAAATTGCCTTTAAGAAACTTTTAATAATACAGTGTTCAAATAACACGTATCAGTGTTTCATTGTAAACTTAAGCAGTTTCAGTTATTAAATGGATCTTTAAAACCCAATTGCAATGTATGTCCAAAATGAAATTAGGATTTCAAGAATATCTACACTGCTTCGATATTTATTAAACAAGAAATAACCAGGTTACCTGAAATTTAACTAGAAAAATTTCTAAATATCTAAATATTTTCGAAAACAGAGACAGAACCATTTAAACCATAAAATTTTTTAAATATTCGTTTAACATTATTTTTAGTTATTAATATTTTATTTAGTTATTTTAGTTAACATTAATTTTAACATTATTTTAGTTAAATTTCAAAGAGTTTATAAAATACATACATTTAAAGTTTATCCCGAACAAGATTTAATGTGAGTTATTGTTTTTACCACTAAAAATGTAGGAAAATATGTGAGCTAACAATGAAACTATAGAAATGAATAGAAACTTCAAACCTTATTCACGAAAATACAATATGCTTAAGATTAGACGGAAAAGCTAAATAACTTAATAAGAAAATTTCTAAAGCATTACTTTTTAGGCTTAAGCTGAACATAAATGTTTTATAATCCTCACTCTCTTTCTCTTATTGTTATACCAATATTTACTTCTTGTCTACAAATAAGAAATAACAACCAAAGAACAGAATACAAAAATGAAGCATTATTACTGGATCTTGAATAAGAGAGGCTAGTTTCGAACAACCTTCCAAACTGGTTAAATTTTTACAACCATATAATGGCTACAAACTAATTTCATCTTGCTGCATAAACTACTCAAACGAAGGAAGTTAATTCCAGTAATTTAATTGTACCATTAATATTGCCTTTGGATTTAGGCAGAACATTCCCCCTCTTCTTTTTTAAATCACTATTAGCGGTCACTGCTTTCAAGTCCAGATAACTGAATATTCTCTCCTATTCCTCGGAGTTCTTTTAATGCCTTCCAAATTGGTAAAGACTATTTAAGGGGTAAATGTGTTCAAGAGCGGCTTTCAAATGAAAATCGGCTTTAAACTGTAGGATGACTGACAGGTCACAAGAAGCTCATTGACATTATACGAATAATAAATCACAGTTGTGGAGATCTTCATTTGAGGATTAGTGATGATAGATATAGAGTCTTACGGAAAGTTCTTTTTCAGATACGCGGCTCAAATATCTTCTCTTAATTTAAATTTCACACCTTTAATTATCAAACTCTTCCCTTACTACTTTCGGAATCATGTTTTTGAGGGGAAAAAATGTGTAAATGAATAACAGTTTTTAATTAAATTTATCTGAATTAGAATATATATTAAAAATCGTTTTGAATTTTATTGCAATAAACCTTTTTTTTTTGAAATTTTAATTTTTTAGCATAAAATTAGCAAAATATAGAATACTTTCCAAACAATTTTCTTTTCGTTAAAAGTCCTTCTATAAGATTGTTACTTAGCATATATATGCAGGTATGACATCTGTTCAGAGGCTGGAACAAGAGCTTTTAATAATTCACAAGATTTGCAGAGATATGAGTCGAAGTAACAAAAACTGTTCCTTTTTAAAATTTCTCCATTAGTTTGCATTAAGATATGAATAAATCCAATTACAAATCATGCATTACAAAAAGCATAATCCTGGCTATCAAGAAAAACATTTCCACCAAATTTCATCAAACTATAGGAGAAAACCTTTGAGTTATCAGCTTTATTGTAAATGTACTAAAATTGTATTTTTCTGAAAATGATCTTAAAGTTAAAACTTCTATAAAGAAAACAAAGATATACTTATCAAATAAACTCAAAAGTTTCCACATTTATAAGACATATCTTTTTCTTTCTCTTTCTTTCAAAATTTTATTTTCTTGCATATCTAAGTTTTTTTTTCTAGCCATTTTTGCTGACTGTAACGAATGTCCTTTCGAATCAGCAACTTGAATATATCAACGTTTCAAAATTCATCAACTGTATAATGTCCAGCAATCACATCTAATGCATATAATATATTTAGTTCTCTCTTACAACCATCATTAAAATGTATGACACATCATTAAAATATATAACAAAATATGTGACCTCAGAATAACTGTTTCATGTTCGAGAAAGACATTATTTGGATTATTTTCCATTTGCATCCATTGAAACATTCAATGGAATTCTGCGTTTTGGCAAAAAAACATTTTTTCAATATTTTTTGATCAAATAAATCAAAGTATGTAGATTGAATGGTTTTATGGAGAATTTGTAATTACCACACTTAGAGCTCCCGGCAAATCACCAGCATAGATTTTAATGGCAAAACCATAGTAATTTCTAATGTATTAATAAATTTTTGGTAAATCTTTCTTTTCCTCCTAATCCTTTCCCAGACGATTTTAGTTTACAAAGGCGGTTTCCGACTTTTTTCTTAATACGACCATCGTACTCACATTTGAAGACACTACTTTTTCCATATATGTTTTTCACGGCTGAGTAACCTTGTGAGTCACCGTCAATGAAAAAAAGACGAATATTTCACCTGTCTCAAACGGTAGGAACGTTCGGAAATACGATATGCACCTAAGCATTCCATGCTAGATGATGATTCACAATTATTTTGTGAACAAATGTGACCACAGAATATATTTAATATTTTGTTTCGAGCACATTTACGAATATTTTATAACATGACTTCTATATCTACAATTTAAGCTGTACCAAAGAATGAAGCTTCAACACACCCATTTAATGATGCGTTGCACCGCCGTTGCAAAGTACCATTAAAAGATATACCACAGCTTGTCAAAGTATCTTCCTTATGATTCAGCACTTTTATTTCAAAAGGTGCAGTGGTCATGAAATCCTGTTCAAAAGTTTTTACAACTATTAATAACTTCTTTTCACAGTCCCTGGAAACTGACTTTAATATATGCCATATCTAATCAGCACACCTCTTTTTTGAAGCAGTATGGTCTTTCTCAATTAACTACATACTTATTACAAACTGAATATTGATCTCATTTGTCTTATTTCCTGGTTTTAGTTAGTAGAAAGCAATGAATAAAGATGGAGTTTGTACCTTTCAGCAGCATATTGTAAATAGAACCAATAGTGGACTTTTTAGTGAGATTTAAGGATTGTAATAAACATGATAGATAATAGAAAATTTCAATGACGCGTGAAAGTATTTCGACTTTTATAACAAAAGTAGCTACAAATGAATGGTAACTTTAAGAAGATAAATTTCAGGAATTTCAATGGATAAATGAAAGAAATTTGATACTTTTAAAAAAAAAGAAAATCTAATTTGAAAGTAGACGGATGTTTTAAAATGAAAGGACTTTTTCCATCAATATCCTTCCCCCCTAATAGCCAATTATAAAAATTAATTTTATGTTTCAAGTGTATATTATTGTTACAAGGAGGATGAAGGAAACTACAAATTATGGTATTATTTTTTTTACAAGATGATGTACGTTTAAAAAATGATACTTAATTGTGCTTGTAAATATTTAAAAGAATAATACTACTTAAACAATAATCAAAATCTAATTTTGTTTAGTATTAGCATTATAATGTTATATCAGAGCCATATACAAATTTTAACTTACATAAAACCTTTCAAATTCAATATTTTAATTTTTGAAATTTAGAAATTACCATATTTAACGTATTTCAGATGTATTTGGCTCAAGTTCAGAGTAAGAGATATCTTGAATTACATTAATCTGCTTTAGTTATTAATAAGATATTAATAAAATATATCATGATAATTATTTGTGACTATTTCTCCATTTAATAAAAATACTTATCCTTATTAAATAAATTTGTTATATTATAGTTCTTTAAGTATTTTTGTGCAAATAGAAGGTAAGTTGTACAGACAATCGCATAGTTATGAACATGAGATGACACTTCCCTGCCCGGTTCTCTTGTGAAGGAAAAGAGACGTTTGCAGAGATGCCTCAGTCAGCCAAGGAAAGTTTAAGCGATGACTCCTTAACCTTTTTACCGGATTCGGCGACCCATTTTACGTCTAGAGGAGAAATTGGAGACAAATGAAAACTTCCTAAAGATGTTACAAATGAGTTTATATCTAAACGGGGAAATAATACTGACTTTTCCTGAATTTTCCACCGTAAAGTCATACTTGGGCAGAAGATGTACAAAATACGTGGAGAGTCTGAGTGGATCAAAATCAGTCTGTCATTTGACTCTGTTGAAAAGATCAATCGAGAAATCCATTGGAAGAAGTTGGCATTAGATTTGCCGTGGAACTGATGGTTGCGTGAAATAGTGAATATGCGGAACGGCGTGTATATGCCCGGAGCTATCGGAGCCTGCCTTGGAAATGCAGATTATTTCTGCAGAGATTCGTTCGTAGTATGAACTAGAAAGAAAAACACTGCAGATATATCCAAGACTGTTATTACAAATGCTCTTTGGTTCATGTATCTGTATCGCTAACCTGTAAAAGGACTGTGTATCTTTTTGTACTCTTGTTATCTAAGCTCTGTGCTACATGCGTGTTGCACTGATGGTTGGAGAACAAAGCTTGATTAATCGTTATCCTCCTATTTGGACTTGATTTCTTATCCACACACCCAGGAAATAATTGTAATAATATTGAAACAGTTTTTTCAGTTAAAGGTTTTCTTATTTATTGCAATGCAACGTAATTAGAGATTTCAGGAAATATTTACTAATAACATTAGAACACAATATTATTTTACAAAAAGCATTTATACAGTATAAGATATCTATACCATAAGTTAAATTAAGAAAAAAAATATTTATATTGATAGATAAAATATTACATCGTGAGAATTGTTGAGACAATGAGAAAATAGAGAATTAAATAAGATATAAAAATAAACATGTGGATAATATGTTAGCTGAAATTGTTAGGAAAGTTTAATTCTATCTGAAATGTTAACTACATCATTCTAGAATATTGTAGGTCATGTTATAGCAAATTTTAATATGTAAGCTGAATATCCATTCGCATACCATGAATTACTAACAAGAAGATGTATGATGCTCTGATCAATGATTCCTTTTTTAAAAAAAAATTACGAGTTTTCATAACTGTAATTAGTCTTCAAGAAAATCAAGTAACTTTTAATTAATAGAATTTGGCCGAAAAATAGCTTTTAAAAAGTACATTGTGAATACATTTTTAATATTTCTACTTTTCCGTAATCTGAACAACTTAATGGGCATTTGTTTCTAATCAGGATTTTATTATTTATAATTATATATTAGCAATGTATACTTCTTTTAAAAACAAATTGGATTAGTTTTTATATTTAATGTACAAACAGCTTTTTACTTGACCGAATGTACAATTTGCAGCTCCTCTTATTTTCTTGTTCATTTATAGTATTAATTATATCTTTAATAATGTACCATAAATATAAAAATACTCTAAGAATTTCCTTAAAAATTGATTAACCTGATAACACTTTTATATCAATTGGAACCTACACAAACAAATTTAGGCAAACTACACAAACTCCTAAGAGAATTATGTTGAATTTTAAATCACATACATTTTAAGGTTGAATTAATGTGTAATTAATTGAAACGATGTTAAATATTACCTTAAATTATGTTTCAATTCAATTATTTTAAATAATTTAAACAGTATTTAATGTGTGTTACCATGCGTTTCTGTGATAATAACAATCCAAAAAAATTCTGGTTAAAAGATCTAAGGTCAATAAATTTTGAGAAGTGTTTTTGTAGATTTTCTGAAATTGTTCATGTATTTCTGATGTTAATACTAGTTAGTATTATAATAATTGTATAATAATTATATAATAGCTATATTATAATTGTTATAATAGTAATTATAATAGTTAGAAGTTAGGTATTTTGAATGTATACATAGTTATTTAGGAAGTAACTGCGAAATGAAATGAAAACCGACGAAATATACTCAGAACATTGTAGTTAAAAACAAAAGGACTTATTAACAAGTAATAATTACTATGAAGAAAAATGTAAGGATCCAATGCCGAAAAGAATAATCGAAGTTATAGTTTAAAAAAAAAGAGGAATGGTGATAGATTCATAAAAAAGGTGTGAAGTGTAAGAAATTCCAATACTCGAACTAGTGGATAAAACGCGTTAAGAGGGTGCTTTTTAGACGAATAAAAAATCCTTGTACTTTTATGTTGCCAAGCTTTGATTACATTTTAAAACAGAATAAGATACCAACATATACAATTATCTAAAATCTAAATAAGTTATTATATGCTGCTTCTCGTGACAGCAAAATATTGACCAGAATGGAAAATGTTGACCAGATCCAATCAATTATCATAAAAACTTTGCTTGATTTTTCCCAAATTCACACTTTTCTAAGTTTAATGTTAAACATAATATCTTGAAAATATTATTTTTATGACTAAGATATTCCTTCGAAGCCTTAGAAAATTTGACCACGTCATCAATATAAGAGCAACAATAACTATGCTTTGTGAGAAGATATGATCATGTCTTTCGAATTTTAGAACGCATTTTCAGGGTATTTTAATTCGAAATAGTTACATGTTCCATTGGTAATGGCCAGAATGTGTCATAAATGCTATGTAAGGCTTAAATTCTTTCTTCATTGGTATTAGTCAATATTCCTTGATAAGTTTGATTACAATAATAAATGTTGCTTGTCCTACCCGTAATAACAGATATATAGCTATTATCATAGTTTAAGCGTCTAAGCCTTTACAGCAATCTAAAGTCAATGCTTGCTTAACTTAATTTCTGACCCTCTGAGTGACACAAACTATGGGAAGAGCCCATTCACTGTCACTTGGCTCAATTTGGCCTGTATCTAATAACTCTAAGATCTGCTGTTCTATTTCTTTTTTTTTTTTTTTTTTTTCAAATAGGGACCTTATACGGTTTAAGTCTCTTTGGCGAACAGTTCTATGCAACTTTCACAGAGTGTTCTTCAACCTTTGCATGCCCGGGTTGGGAACTGAATATATCTACTTATTTCTGGAGAATGTCAAAAAGTTACTGGGTTTAGTCAACTATTAAACTAGAAATTTCCATATTTTCACGATGTTTCCTGATATTGCCAACATTTTTATTTATTTTGTCATTATGTTGATGGTATATTGTCCCAAAACCTTCAATAGTTCGAAATCATGATTTATGCCTTTGAATGTAAGATACATTAAATACTTTTAACTTTCATTTTA
Source organism: Nephila pilipes (assembly GCA_019974015.1). NCBI lineage: Eukaryota > Metazoa > Arthropoda > Arachnida > Araneae > Nephilidae > Nephila > Nephila pilipes. The sequence continues at coordinate 34,933 of BMAW01024354.1, forward strand.
ATTCTTAATTGTACCTCCTGCATTCCCCTTATCATCATAATGAACAAAAGTAAAAAAGATATACCATTTCTTTCAGATCCTCATCTTCCGTTAGATCCTAACATTTGATATTTAACACTGCAACGAAGAAGAGTCTATTTTTCAAAAGCTTGTTCTAGAGAGACTATTTTTCAAAACAGGCTATTTTTCAAAGAGTCTATTTTTCAAAAGCTTATCTCTCTTACCCTATATGATCCTGCTGGCTGTTCGATTTAGAACCTAGAATCTATAGATGAGTTAAGGAAGGCTGTGAGAGTGATCTTCATACGAATAACAAAAAGCAATTTGCTTTTTTTTCCTGCCAGATTTTAATATCATTTTAAAACAGAGCATTATACCAACATACATAATAATGGAAAATCTTACTAAGTTATCATATGCAGCTTATCACGTCAGTCAATATGGTGGTGAGCTTCCTTTCAATATTTTTCAACCTAGAATGGAATTGAGTTGTTCATTTACAGTTCTTACCGAAGTTGAGTTGTTACTTTACAACTCTTAGTGGAGTTAAGTAGTTCTTTTACAGTTATTTACTTAAGGAAAGAAATTAAGTCGGAAAATTTAAGACAAAATAACTTAAAGGAGATACATATGAACAGGTAACTATTGTGCAATGTGAACGTGGTAAGGTGAAAGAAGAAAACTAAAATCTACCAAATGATATAAAAAGTGTTATTATTGGAAAACAAGAAGAAAAGTGAATATGTCATATAAATGATCTGAGGTCCAACAGATCGAGTTTGATTCTCAATACAAGCAGAAAGACCAGAAGGTAGACAAAAATTTAAAAGAAAATAAGAATTTATAAGGAAAATATGTCATTATTGGAGTTGAAAAAGATACATTATTAATACTAGAGAGGTAGGTTAATTTAAAGGAAGGTGATATTTCTAATTGATCAAATGAGTTTAAAAATTAATGCTTTATTTAAAGAGAAAGAAGAAATTCAGGTAAAAATACAAATGGAAAAAAAAAAAAAAAACTGTAAGATAGTTTGAGAGTAAAAGTTAAAAAGAAGCGCTTGAGAGTTTCAAAGCAAACAAGTAATGGGAAAATAAAGGGAAAATAATGAAAATAAAAGGCAACACCGACAACTTCAATAAGAATTGAAGCATCTAGAAGGACTACAATGTCAAGAAAAGTAACAAAAAGACGAGAACTAATAAAGCAGAAAGATCGATTATAAAAAAAGTAGTTCAAAGTGTGGTAAAATCACAATGATGGTAATGATGAAAATGAATCTTCAAAATCCTTCCCTTACTCCACAGTGTATTGACTAAAACACAGATGCTTGCAGATTAACTCAGCGGAGAAAAAGAAAACCTGAAATTATCTTTATCATCTTTAAACAGTAAAGATGACATTACCATTTTCTAATCGAGTGAGAGTGTCATTACGAAGTGCACCGAGAAAGCCAAAGATTACCCATAACTATTAACGGTGTCTTACGACTCCAGTAGTGTTGGGAACAAGAAGAAAGATATTATCTCATTGCGTACCAAAATTCTCCCCCGCATTAGAATCACAGAACACCCATAGGTCAGAAGGGGTATAGCGGAAGAAGAAAAGTGGTTGAAATGTTATACCACCGCAACTACAAATTTTCACGAGAAGCTCCTCTTTTCAAAAGAATGATGAATACAAGAAAAGAGGGAAACCTCAGACGATCACCGGGAGGGTTTCAAAGGGATTAAATACACTAAAATTAGGCAATGAAAGTGAAAATCAACTGAAGAGTTTTACATAGCAAATTCAGAATAAGAGACCTGGGGAAGATACTAAAAAGAAGACAATGAGTGAGAAATTTTCAATTGATTTTTTCATAATCCAAGAACTTAAAAAACGTGAATCTTTAAGGCTTTAATTAGCCAACTACGGAGTTTGTTTTAAGAGAAGCGTTGTGGCATACTAGATCACTTTTCAATTTTTTAATATGTAAATTGGATTATTTTATTGTTCGCTTTAATTTTAATCACATGTAGCTGATGTAACATTCAATTTAAAATTTTATATTTTATAGTTTGCTTTAATTTTAATTACATTCAGCTTAAATATATTCAATTCAATAACTTATCGTTTCCTTTAATTTTAATATTGGAAAAGTTTACTATTGTCCTTTTCTCGATATTTCATCGTTTACTTTAATTCTTATATTTAATTAAGTAATTTAACAATGATTATAAGGGATGCGCACCTTCGGTGGCTAAATATGCTCTTTATAAAACTTTGCATAGAGCTATTTTTATTTATTTTTTTAACTTTCTCTATAATATTATGTATCCTGTTTGATATTTGATGTGAATCACTGTGAAGATTTCAATATTTATAAATTCATATTAGTTTGCCAAATTTATCTGAAATTGACTTTTATATATACTATTGATTATTTTTCTAAGAAATATATAATTAATAATTTTCAAGGGCTATTGATAGAGCTTTTAGAGTCAGAGAGAGATACCAAACTAGTCTGAAATTGAATTTTATATTTATTTGTAGCGCGTGGCATGAGTGCGTAGAATCTTGAATGAAGATTAGAAGGTTGAAGGTCATGGTTTTTATTGGGTGTAGTTCACAGCACGTGGATATACATCACGGTAATACTTATAAGGAATACATGTAAGACAACACGACACGCAACATACATACACACGCACAACAACATTCTAGAGATTGGGAAGAAGTCTCTCTTTCTAAACGTCACCACAAGTGGCGTTAGCAGTCCCGTTAAAGTTACAGCCATGATGGCTGTTACAGTCTCCCCCTCTGGCCCTGACACCGCTAGGCGAGGAGCCAGGAAGAGCTTTTCTTGGCCTGCCTCTTTTACGAAGAGGAGTTAAAGGGGTAGTCGATGGACCTTGATGATGACGTAATGCTGAGGTGTGATAGACCCTAATAGGAACATCAAGATCCTCAGTATTGGCCACCTCAAATGTAGTAAGAGATCGTTGGCTGATAATAACATAGGGATCATCTCTGCGCAGCATAAACTTTGATGTTCTTTGTCATGCAGAGCTACTCAATGGATGTTTGTTTACCCAAACCCTGTGACCTATGTTGCATTTGTAGCCAGGCGTACGACCTTTATCAGTGTGTTGTTTACGATAGTCTTGTTTAGATTCTACACACTGCTTTATTGCTTTATTTGTTGCGTAAGGATCGCAAATCGTTTTAGATACGGAGTAAATTTCGGCTGCAAAATTATCATTTTGGATGATACTCCTAATATTAAGATTAATGTCATTAGTCGTCCGAAGTTCTCGACAAAACTGAAGAAAAGCAGCAGTCTGATTGGTGGTTTCACTTTTATGGATATTCATTGTAAAGCGAATAGGTGGAATCTTCTCGTACCATTTTGTGTGACCGTCTCCAACTAGGATAGCAATTCGAGGTTTTAGATCACGATTTTGCAGTTCTACTGGATTGGCTAATGGATGGTAAACTGGAGTGAACATTTGATTTATGTCTAGAAGATAGCACACTTGCTGCAAAACTGCACTGACAAATTGTGCTCCGTTGTCACTGATAACGCGCCTGGGCTGGCCATATCGCAAAAAGATTTCTTCAAGAAGAATGATAGCACATTCTTTTGCTGAGGCGTTTGGTAATGCAAACAACTCAACCCACTTTGTTGTGTAATCCTCAACAATAAGAATCCTCTTTTTACCGTCAGAAGTCTCCGGTAAAGGACCAAACAAGTCTACAGCAAGAGTCTGAAAACGTTGACCATACACTGGAGTCTGCAGCAAACCAGATGGTTTCTGATTCGACGGTTTGTACCTATTGCACTCATTACAATTTTTAACATAGTCTTGAATATGCTTTCGCATTCCAATGAAGTATACATTTGAGAAATTCGATGGTAAATTCCATCAAATCTATAATGTCCAGCAGTCAGAGATTCGTGATACTCTTGAAGAACCCTGTTCCGCTCATAAGAGGGTATCACTAGCTAGGTTTCTTCTGATTCAGAGTCAGGGGAATACCGATATAAGAGTCTTTGATTCATTATATAACCACGTCTAGTCCTATTGGTATAATTTTCATCTTTCACGGGATTTTCAAAAAATTCAACAATGTTCTTAATGTCTTCATCTTATAGTTGTTCATCTCGTTATGTCCGCAGTGCGATGACTAGGCATGTCGATAGTCACACTACACACTTCACAGAACTCTTCCGTATGTCCACAAATGGGACGGGATAACAAGTTCGCTATGACATTTACTTTTCCTGGTATATATTCCATTTTCCGGTTGAATGACTGGAGTTGTAGCTCTCTCCTCGCTACCTGAATGTTATTTTTAAAGTCAGAAGCCACTTTAGGAGTTGATGATCCGATGCTACGGTAATTTCTTGGCCAGCAATGTATCCTCGAAATTTTTTTAGTGCCCAAACAACGGAGAGAGCTTCTCGTTCGGTAGTGGAATAGTTTTTCTCAGCAGTAATTAACAGTCTACTTGTATATTCTATAGGATGCTCTTCCGCGCCCTTACCTTGCAAGAAGACAGCCCCTATAGCATATTTACTTGCATCAGCACGAAGAATGTAAGACTTCGTGGCATCACTCTGTTTCAAAATTGGAGGACTGGTTAGAAGTTGTTTCAAAGTTTGAAAAGAATTTTCTTCCTCATCTCCCCAAGACCAGGCTCGCTTTTTCTTAGTGAGATTGCTGAGATGTCTAGTTACCTCTGAAAAATTAGGAATATATCTTCTGTACCACGAACAAGTTTGCAGGAATGACTGCACCTGCTTTACGTTCTCGGGAGGAAACATTTCTCTGAAAGCAGAGTATTTTTTCAGGGTCCATTTCCACCCCTGAAACAGTAAAAGTCTCTGAAATACAGCTTTGAGATCATCGAGATGTTTTGCAAAGGTTTCTGAAAGGATTATGATATCATCAAGGTCAGAAAGGATGAGAATATCACTCGAAACACTTCAGATTTATTTCATGGATAAAGCATCGAACAACCAAATCTTCTCTGAAATAGCGATATATATACAGATATCCTTTACTGATATTTGATGTAATGAATAATGACGTTCATACGAAGTAATTTTTTTTATTTTTGTTGCAATCTCTACTGAATTGAAACATAATTTTACATCACTCATCATTTTATATAATTACGTTATAATCGTGTATTCTTTTGATTCTTAGCAATGTTCGTACACCAGAATGTTTGTCTGTTTTCCTAAAGTATGTACTGATTTTCTACATAGGAAAGATTTTTTGATTCCAGGAATTAAAAACAAGTATGCATTTGAGTACCAGAAGTAACTTTTCTTAAAAATAAAGTTTAAATTGTTTAGTTTTAACATCTTTCTCAAGCAATATAAATAAAAATATTTAATTAACATTTATCTAATACAAACTGTATACATTATATGTTTCTTTATAAGATTTTGTATACATATACATTTATATATTTATATATATATATATATAAAGTGTGTGTATGTGTGTACTTTGAATCAGAATACTCGTATTTTATTAAAATTAGTACACTCAGTTTTCCATTAATAATTTTGCTAAGTTCTTTAAAATATTTAGTTATGACAAACTCAACCAATACTATATTGATAAGAATCCTTTACAGAATTTTAAGGAGAAAAAATGATTCATCACTCATATCAATTTTAACAAAGACAGATATAGGACTTAACAAAAAATTGTTTTGATTTATTTCACTTTCCTAGCTTCTAAAAAATTTCTTTCAATAAAATTTATTGGTATTATGTTACAATCAAAATTTAGTATTGTCAAAAAAATAAAATACTTATACACTATTCCAATTATAATATATACCTTTTAATATTATTTAGTAATTCTTAATGTAAACCACAAACCTAAATAAAATTTAATATCATAGCTTTAATAATTATTGCTTGTTAATCTGTTGCAAAGCATTGGAGTCTCATTTCGAAATTATGAGCTCAGCGGTATAAAATTTGCTTTTCTCATTAGCCTTGTTAATTAGCATCAAATCCTAAAAAGAAAAAGAAAAACACTTGTTAAAAAAAAACCTAATTTAGCTAAGAGTGTTCGAGGCCTATCAGCTTCGTATTTTAATTAAAAGGAAGCGAGAAAACATTTCCGAGATCATTAACTCACATAAAAACGCACACTTTATAAAATGACACTCTTGAAATATTGTTTTCTAAACAATACATGAAAAGAAATTGCACACTGGAAGCTAGAATTTTTTATTAATTATTAACTTTCGAATGGCTTAATAAACTAATACTTCTGAACTTTATCATTACTGATTCCCAGATATGATTCCTTTGAGACAGAACTCTAGGATATCTAGAAAAACAATGTTTTGTTTCCTTTTGCTTTTATAAATCTTTTCTAGTAGCAGAAATGGTTTATTAAGCCACTCAGAAGTCAGAACAGGTATTAAATGTGAAAATGATAAATAAAAGAGAATTTCCTTTGCAATCAACAAGTTTAATTATACAAAAAGATAAATTATTTTGTGGAAAAACGTTTGGGATTTCAGCATTAATACCGTTTATTTTCACCTAAAAAATACAGTTGTATGTATCAAATAAATATGGGTCAATTATATAAATGGTTTTTTTTATATATATTACGAAATTTAATTTTTTGAAAACTGTTGAAATTTCAGTTCATTATAGGGTATAAGAATAGTTAAGAGTTTCATAAATTACGTATTTGTTATATCATTTTAAAATAGTTTTTGTATCATTTAAATATATTTAGTTAAAGGTGAGAAACCCATAAATTGAGGCTTTACACCGATAACTAAGTTTAAATTAATTCTTCTTTTTATTTTATTCTAAATGCTAGATTAATTGAATAAAAACATAATAAACCAAAAGAATTGCTGAATTTTTTTTAAAAAAAGTCAGTTTTATTTATTTTTAAACGAACAAGTCGAACGAAATTTCTTAATAACTTTATCTGTAACTAGTTACAAAATTCTTTATATTCATACATAAGAATTAGAATTATTCCTTTATAATAATCCACATATTATTTTTCTTCAAAAACGGTTAGTCATTTTTCCAATAATAGCATTTTTAAATTAAAGCATTTTATTAGCCTTACCTAAAAGATTAAAATGTAATAAACAAGTCAAATTAATCTATAAATTAAAACAATTTTTAAGTATGTACACAAATATACAAACACAAACATAGATTGAAAGAGAAAGTATAACATAATCTCTTACAAACGAATCTGCAAAAAAAATAGAATTCTATTACCTATATTTTCGATGAATAAGTATTTGTTGTTCTATTTTGTCGGATAACAGGACAAAACTAATCTTTCATCTAAAACGCTGTCATTATAATTTTTAGCAAATGTTCGTGTCTGATCAAAAATAATGATTGATAGAGTTATTTAATAAATTTATTTTAAAATTTCATTCAATGTCTTTTTTTCTTTGTTAGAAGTCATGAATTCCCGGTAAAAACATTATTTTTGAAACATAAATACATATGCAGTAATAAATTTATGCGGTTTGATTTGTTATTCTGAGTAATGTATTAAATATTGTTTTACAAAAGTAACTTAGATATATATTTAAGCTAATGCTTTTCCAGATTTATACTACAATTATTAAGACAGAAGTTCTATAAATAAATAAAATCGCGTAAGTTTTTCACGTTTTTTTTTTAATTCATTGCAATCAAATGTACCTTATAAAGTATATCGTACTTAAGGAGTATGGTGTTAGAAAAGAAAACAATAATAATTCCTTTATAGTTTTGTAGGGAACTCTATTGCAATCGGGAACTTTAACAGATAAAACAATAATAATAATAATAATAATTTGTTATTTTATATAAATATTTCAACTCAATTTACTTTTAGATTTTTTAAGGCTTAATTTGTGTAATCAATGTACATTATTTTATCTATTTTTTTTTATTTTATATATGTTATATTCTAGTTTTTAAGGTTTAATACGGTATTGTTCTTTCAACTCATTCTCTAATAAAATAGGTAGAACAATATAACCATTTCTTTTAATTTAAGCATTCGAAGTTAAGAAGCCAGACAATTATTCAGACATCTCTATTACATTTAGATCAGATAGCTCTAACTACTAAAACAAAAAGAACAATAAAAGGGTAAGAACTAAATAGTTATTCTTACATAACTAATTTATTTATAATCATTCACCTTAATTGGTATAAAAATAATACTTGATTTGAGGTAAACAGCATGGTAATTAATTCTACAGAAACTTGGATAAGTTAATGAAAATAGCAATTAAATTAGTCTGTGAGCTAACAATTTATTCTGAAAGAGATTTGATGATTTCTCTGTTATATTTTACACGCCACCATGGTTATTGGTGATATTTTTAATGTAAGAAAAAGGAAAATTAATCGTTCTTGAATATAAAATTAATTCCTTCACTCTACTGTACTAAAGAATACTATTATTTACAAAACTGGAAGTTACAATTCATTTCTGTTCTTAGAATATTTGTATAAAAAGGTTGTGAAATGGAGAAGGCTTGGAATAAATAGAATGGATGAAAAAGAATTAAATCTCTCTCAAAACTGAAGAAACTTCACAAAGGCATTGCTAAGTTTCATATTGCTACTCCTTTGATAAGCACTAGAGATATCCACTTTTCTACATAAACATTGTTTTTTTCCAATTTTCAATTTATGTGTAAATAATATCTTAAAGGGCACGCGGGATGCAGAAAGAAAAGTTTTAAATGAAAACATACTATAAATAGATACATTTCATAACAAATAAGAATTGTTTAAACAGAACTATTTATGAAGTTTAATTAAGTCCTTTAATGTCAAGGAACTTCGTATTTTTAAATGACTTATTGATTTGAAAGCATTAAATATTTACAAAATAGTTTTACATTAAAAATACTTAATCATGATGCTTTAAAATTATATTTTTAAAGTGTTACAAAAAAATATCGTACTTGGAGTTTCAAGTATTTTCGTTAGTTAATCAATATGTCATCAAAATGTAATTTGAAGCATCATTTCAGAAAACAATGTAAGCCACTGTTCAAATTTTTTCTTCTATTTAAAATGTTCAATTCAAAAATGCTCCCTTTTCTTTTTTATTTTTTGAAATTAGTAGAAATTTTATGAAAATATTAATCTAAATTTCTATTGATCAGAAAAAATTAAATATTCATAAAGTAATAGCAAATTATCTAAATTCAAAAATATATCAATATTTTTCACAAAAAAAGTAAATAAAACGTATTCATGATGTAAAAGCATATTAAAAATTATTTATTCTAAACTTCGCAAAGATAGAACAAAAAGTTTTAGAAAATACCTATTGGAATCCCCTTTGTCTACTTAACACTAAATAATACTTCGAAGTAAATGCCGAATATTTTCCATTACAGTTTAAAAATAAAAAATTATCCCTTGTACAACTAAAATATTCGCATACTTTTAGTAAACTTGTAATTTTGTAAGAATTTATTAGTAGTAGGATCAAACACTTCTTATAATTATTGTCTACTGTCAATTAGGTGCTCTCTGGAGGGAAAATTTCTGATTTTGAGAACGGAAGTTCTTCCAAAGATGGTGCTGAGCTACCTTTCAATCAATCCCATTATTGTTGGCGAAGGTTACAGCATATTCTTGGCAAAATGGTGTTTCTATTAATCAGTTTTTAAAATCTTGCACTTAGAACAACCTGCAATTTTCAATTATGTGTTTTTCTGGGAAAATTATCATCTTCTCCTTCAGACGCTGAAGAAAATATACGGAAAGTATGTAGTGAAAAAACGCAGGTAGTGTATGAATGGCTTAAGTGTTTTCGTCAAACTTGCATAAGAATTGATTTTCGGAATGGATACTCTTCTACATCACAAAGAGACCACGTAATTTATTTCCAATTTATGAACAAAGAACTTAATTTGAAAATTCTTCGGTAAATTAGAGATACAATTAGATGAAAACGACCAGAAAAAGGAGAAAGAAATTATAAATGGAAATATGGTTCATCGTTCCTTCTTGGTGAATCCTTCCTTCTTGCAAGATACAATGTTACTATAAAGAACACTCATCCTAATCTCCCGACCTGAAACTAGGGGATTTTTTTCCCGTTTCTATGGCTTAAAATGAAATTACAAAGACGCCGTATAGCTAATTCAGAGGTAATGGAAAATGCGACGAAGTTGCTGCATAAACTTTCCAAAAATGATGCCCTGTAGCGTTTTGAACAGCTATATCAAAGGTGGAACAAGATGTAAATACAGGAGAACAATACTTTTAAGAAAAATAAGGCAACATATTGTAAATAATCTTAATAAAGTATCAGTAACAAATTTCTTGAATTTTTGTTCCTAATAGAACACTTCCACAGTATTTAATCAAGAAGTATTATATTAAAGTTTCTGTAATTTTCTGAGGTGTTTTTTCAATATTTATCAATTAAAACCTTTTATTATTAAACGAAAGCAAATACTTTTAAAATAGTTTCTTCTAAACTCTGAACATTATCGATTAAATAATGTTTTGAAGAGCTACATGCTTTTAAAAACATAAACAGCAAATATTGTAGTATTGTTGAGGAAATATTACGGAAATACAAAGTGATTGCAGTTATCTGCATTCGTTTGGGTGAAGAGTGTCTAGAAAATTGAAATATTTTGAATCCTTCGATTGAATACAGAAGAAATCATTCGAAAGTCAAAACATAAGTAGTAACTTTTCAAGTTTTTAAAATTCTTAATAATGTTGCCAAATTGTTAATACTTTCTTAGATTCCTGTTTCCCTTTAAGTTAATGTGGTATATGCTTCAAATAATATATATAAATTTATTTTGAATGAAATTTATTTTCCTAAAAAGTAAATAATTTGAGAAAAACATTTCATTGGTACGGTAAAAGCTTTTAAAAGTTGAGCTCCTCCTAGATCACAAATGCATAAAAAAACACAAATAAACAACAAAATGAAATTCAAAAATAAATACAAATATTTTATTTTTGATTTGTTAGATAAATTTCATCTTTTTAGAATAAAGGTAAAATGCACTTAAACTCAATTGATTCCAATATTATTTCTAAGAGAAGTAAAAGCAGCAGTTCTCATTAAAAAATAACTATAAGCGTTATAAGGAAAAATAAGTTTCAAAACATTCGATGCAGAAGTGCATAGTCTCGGAAACGAAGTCTTTTGACGTGGGAAATAGCAATAAAACCGCATTAAAATTTTTATATGATTATGGCCAACGCTCATTTTTTGTGGGTGGATTCTTAGACCAGATAACTTTTTAAATTTTTAATGTAGTATTGAATATTTTATCAGGAACCTCAAGAAATATTTAAGATTATTACTAATATTTTCTTATTTTCTAATCGATGTTGGTAGAAAAATGTTGCAAATTGAGAGTAAGGAGTGAATGTATATTATTTTACATAACGAGGGCGTACTTCTTTAGACCAACTATTAATGTTAAATAGAAGTGCTTTGAATGCAAACTAAAATTACCTTTATGTTCATTTATACTTTTTTCAATGACAAGGTTAAAATGTTTTGCTGTTTTCAAAAAATGATTAATTCACATTATGCCTTAACGCAATACGTTAGGTCTCAGAGATGAGATATCTCATAATTCAGAGTTTTATTCAAAACTATCAATGTCTTCTTTGTACGAGTAACAAGGTCATGCGTATATTTTTCATATAACATGGTTGTTACTAAGATATTCATTTTTTATATTAAGTGTAGTACATTTTCTTAAGTTACGGCTTTTGTAAATGTGACGTTGATTGATTTACTAAGAACGAAAAAAAATTCTATGTGGAAAATAGTATGATAAGACATAGAGATTATAAGCAAACTGAAATACAATGCGAACTGCATTGTAAAATTATTACTTCAATTAACATTACTTTTTGAGTGATTATAATAAGTTTATAATTATAAAATTCAGTGAAAAATCTGTGCAATATTTATAGATGACGTAAAAAAATAAGTATATGCTTCGATAAATAAATTTTTGTCTCTAAGTTAATATGATTCTGTATTGTGAAATTTCAACAATGTAAATTTGATTTTGGCTTCTTATATATTATTATTAGCGCCTACGGGTTTTATGCTACTTGAAATGATTGTGTAAATTATTCTGTTACATACAAACTTTGACTTTTTATTTTAATAATCGGAAAATAATTACCAATTTATTCTTCATTTTTCATCAAATTCACGATGTATTTTAAGAATTGCGAAAGAAATTATTTTTTTATATGTTTTCAAATGAGAAAAAAAATATAAATTTTCAGAAATCCGAACTATCTAATGAGTGTTGGTGTAAATAAAATATTTTATGCTGTATTCTATATTCTACTGATATCAATACTTCAAAACATTTCCGATTATATATTTTTTATTAATAAAACAATGAACTTTACCTAGCTGTTCTTGAGGATTATATTCTTTACACTAGTAACCAAATCCATTTAATTCAATTATACATAAATCCATCATATCAATTATATATATATATATATATAATTGACAAAAATTAAATATACATAAATTTCCTTGATACAAGATTTTACTTATACATTTTAAAATGTTTCCTCAAATTTCATTCAGTCATTTATGGAATTTATAAAATGAATTATTGTACCTTATACGCGTACTACACACAATGGAGTATAATCAGTTTGAATATTGTAATTATCAAATAAAATTACTCTTTTCTTAGGAAAAGTGTCAGTTTGTAAATTTAACACAACAGAGTTTATTGAGAATGATTTTAATTCGAAATCAAAATTAGTATTTTTGTATTCAATGCATATATTGGTATGCAATCAGTTTTGCAGATTAATATCTTATTAAAGAATATATAACATAAAGTATACAAACAAAAGTCTAAAGATAAATAAAAATTTATTTTTAAAATTATTTACACATTAATATCTCATGTTTTTGTGCGCAGTTATAAAAATGATTATATAGTTCTAATACTACTGGATTTACATGAAGATACGTTTAAACTTGGGAGGTACTTACGTGTGTGTGAACAACTTGTAGAAATTATTTAAATACCAAAACTTCCAGCGTTCCATAGAAAAAGACAAACCAGCCTCGATCCACCTTAATCACAAGACAAATTGTCGAGAGGGAATGGACATTCTTTATATATATATATATATATATATACAGATTTTAATGAAATTTGGTTTCTACATAGGGTTGATATTATACATAAGAATAATCATTCAATACTTATAATACACACGCATGTTCGTGCGTAACAGTCATCGGAGTCGCAAGGTATGAAACAGTAATGGCAGAATAGAACAAAAGAAAATTATTAATAGAGGGTATGGTCCCCTCTTACAGATATATAGACATCGCACCGTAATTTTTTGCTGAAAATAAGGAAGTTTATGAGTTCCGGTAGCAATTGTTCCCACTCGTTTAGCAACACTGTTTTCAGGTATCGGCTGGTACTTGGAGGGGAGTTGCGAAATGCAATTGCCTTCTCCAGAGCGTCCCAGGCATACTCTATAGGAAAGTGGTCTGGAGATCTGTCTGCCTGATCCATCCGGCGAATATCCTCACTTTCCATAAATTCGTCGACCAGATGAGCTCTATGTGGTATCTCGTTATCATCCATTAAATGGTAATCAGGAAGCACAGCACCCAAGCCTCTATTGCCGTAAAGGTTAATTTCTTGGACATTGGAGGGCAGGTAGCGGGTCCCTGGTTCTCTCCATATGAAAGAATGGCAAGAGTCACTGATTAGTATGAACTGGGATTCATAAGTGAAGAGAAAAGTCACCCATTGATCAATGCTACAATCTCTATGGTTTCTGCACCATTTTAAGTGGACTCTCCTGTTCGCAGAACTGAGTAAGACTGAAACCACAAGTCTTGCAAACAGTCCTCTCTCATGAAGACTTCTGGAAATGGTCACCCTTGAAATTTGGGTTCCTGTGGCCGCATATAACTCATGAGAGACCTAAGATGCTGTAGCATCCCTGTTACGTCTTGCTAAAGGACAAATGGTGATCTTCTGTGGTCATCGTGGCTCTTGTATACCCTCGCCCAGGCTTGCTCTCGACGAATTCGGTATCCTGAAATTATTTCTATTAATTAGACACGAGACTGTTTTGTAGAGAATTCGGTAAATCAAATTCTCAACTGATCTGGATTTGATCGAATTCTTAGCTGATCTGATAGCCGGCTTCTAGCCTACCGACAAATCGCCCCCGATTCCATCATCTAAACGTTGATGGTTACTCATTTTTACCGTTTGAATTTTAATTTAAGAGATTGATGCAAATAAACATCAAGAAATTCTGTGAAATATGCTAGTGAACGAATTGCGGATTTTGGCACGCTCGCTTATAAATCCTGTTTTTCGACTAGTTCCGCCCCCATACATGTATATGCTTACGTATTCAACGCACAAGATTTGCCTCTTTCCTTTCAAGCAGGGTTTTTTTTTTTTTTTTTTTTACATTTCGCACTGTTCTTTTAATGAAATTCGACAAAATATGCAAATTCTTTTAATTTTGAACGCCAGTATATATATAGCACATTAAGGAATAAAAACACTAAAGAATATGTGCTGTTTTGAAGATAAAGAAGTATGATGTAAATTTTAATTGTATATTTTTAAAATGTATCAACAATTTTGTAAAATTCCATAAAAAAAAACTACGTACATTTGCGTAAAGAATTAGGCACTACTTCAACTCTGAAAATTAATTCAAATTTTATTAAGATCTATTCATTCTAAGAATTGACTAAGGTGTCAACTATGAAATTGTAAAACCACATGAGAAATTTAGCATATCATACGGTACATCATTATAAACCTCATGAGTTACGCATAACTTGAGAAACAAAGGAGCAAGCTTTGATTGTGTTATCTACTATTTATTTGGAGATGTCTCGGAATAAAGAGTTATTTGAGAATGAAGTGAAAAAAATTTATTTTATAAGGGTGTTGATAAATCTGAAAGAGAAATTTACAGGATAATTCAGCGGTTTAAAACTGCCATTTAAAATGCCATAATTAATCGTATAAAAGTTGATTCAATCGAAATGAAACGTTCTATAAGAAAACGGCTTTTGATACACGAGATTAACAGATTGTTTAACTGGCTAATTATATTAGATCATTCAAAGCTTAGAATTTAAGAATGTTTCAGTGAAAATAATACACATGTTACATCTTCTTATGGAAGAATCTTAAACGAGTACTAATATAATATTTATGAAACTGATGAAAGCACCGAAAGTGTGGAAAAATCATAAAGAAGAAAGACTGACATGAGCTTAAAATGTCCTAGATTGGAAAAAAGAGTGGAAGAAAATTATATTTTCTGATCAAAGGAAATTTAACCTTGACAGGTAAAATATGATACAAAACTATAACTAGAGAAGTTACTGAACTTCTGGAATTAATCGAAAGATTGTTTTAGTTGATCAGTAGAAGAATTATCAGGAGTGATTCGGAGAGTCTGTATTCATGATAGATTGCGTGATTTACATCAAATGTGGTACATGTGGACTCTGCACAATATCAAGTCATTTGATACCGTTTTCAACTTTATTAAGAGGTACTAACTCAGTATTCCAGTAGGACAGTGCTTGAAGCCATATGTCACAATCCAACCAGATATTGTTCAAAAAAATAAAAAAGAGAGTTAAGTATTTGTCATAGCCAAGTCGAAACTTGAAACCTGTGTGAAATCCTTAGAGCTCATTTATGCAAATATGTCGCCTTATAAGCAATATTTATGCAAATAATAAACGATTTTCATCAGCTCGTGAACTAAATGTAACCATAGTAAAAAAATGGCAAAATATTTCTGAATCTCTGATCATTTGAATGGAAAACAAAGTGATTGAGATTATTATTAGATAAGTTGTTAACAAAGATTATTCATTTTTTTAATATAATTGTAAACTTAATAATTTATTACATTACTCAAAATTATCGAATTCGAATTAAAATAAAGTTATACTATAATATTCGGTTTAATTTCTCTAAATTATATATAGAACCATTATGTAATTCAAATGCTTGGAAATTAAAGCAGTATTAATTTAACCTAATGAATCTTATATATATAAAACTTGGTAAAAAGGAATAAAAATAATTTATTTCATACCCAGAAATGATTTAAATTTAATTACAGAATATTTTGGTATACTAAGCAAGAAACTGTGTCCCTTAAACATTTTTTTGCATGAAAATTTCACCTCGAACTCAAATACGTACTTAAAATTATAGAAAAAAAAACCATTCAAGGTAAATAATATTTCAAATATATCCTTTTTGAAACAACAAAATCTGACTGAGTATGAAATTTCTTATTCATTTCATGCTTTTATTTTCAGAAATATTCTCCCCGAATGTAAAAGTCAACTCCGTTCAGATACGGAACATTTTTATGGCAGCTTTAAATGTATATGCATTCTATTTGGATTTTCTAATCTTCACCTTTATTTTTTTTTTATTTACTTATATGTTTTTTTTATTTATTATTATTATATTTTTTTCGGGAGGGGGGGGGTATTCACCTGATATATCTTTGAACCGCATTACACAGTGGGAAGAGCTATGATTGAATTCGCTGTTCTTATCTTTTCGCTGAAAAGGTAAAAAAAAGCTAATAAAATAAAATAAAGCAGAGGAATAAGGAGGAAAGATAAATAGAAGTTTTTTTACAAAACCGAATCAACAATATTTGATGGAAGAATGCTAAACAGGTATATCTGAATATTGGAACATCTTTTCTAGTTATGGTATTTCATTTTTTTTTTTTTTTTTAAATTTTGCTTTCTCTTTTATATTTGAATTCTTTCCGAAGTATTTTATTGGTTTTAAGAATTCGTTGTTGAGAAAAAGAAGGAGAAATTCTTATACTTTTTTAAAGTTTTTATTTACCTAGAGGTTATTTAAAATGGATTTCAAAAGAAAGAATTTCTTCAATTTTATTTATCCATTTTTTAAAACCTAAAGCCAAGATTGTGCTATTACATTGATAACACAAAAATAGACTGTCAGGATTAAAACACATATAAAAATGTCAGTAACATTTTAATGGATTTTTTATAAAAGAGATTTGGAATAATATTATTTTAGAAATTGAATTTTAATTTAATTTAATTTTTTTTTTTTTTTTTGGAAATGTATGTATTTTTATTCTAGCTTAAGACTAAAAAACGAGGTATAAATGCTACTTATGCTACTTTTGGTACTCCTCTATATTTTTAAATATGACTTAACTTAAATTAATGTCAAACCAACTAAAGAAAAATGCCAATATTGTTTATTTAAATGAAAATATCATATTTTAGGTCACGTTAGGTTAGGGAGTGTGCATGTTCAAATTTGTTATGTTTGGATAATCAAGAATATTTTCCCTTAGAATTTAATTGCATAAAAAATGAACTTTAAACGTTTGAGGAAATAAGATTTTAAATGAAATGAGAATAAAAACAAAATTCATATGATACATCTTATTGAATTATTTAATGTAAATTATTCAGTACATCTCGCAGTCTATGAACATTTTTACTGAAAATTGAAGAAGTCTGAGTTTTTGAAAAAAATATTTTTAATTACCTCTACAGTGCTTCAGTTTTAAATGTTAAGAAAGAATCTATTTTTTACTAAGTCACAGCATTTAATGTATTACATAACATGGTTAAATTTGTAAGATATTCATGGAAAACGTTCAAGAAATAAATGAGTCATTTATATATTCATGTACAGTGCTATATAAAAACCAAATTAAAAATAAAAGATTTTACTCCTTTGCCATAACGTGTACCATCAGTTGTACCTGAGGTATGTCATTTTTGTCTTTGTGCACCATCAGTGATAAACCGCATGTGTTGAATTTTAATGCTGTAAAATCAACCAAGGTTTGATTAAAGCTTTATATAAAGAATTAAGTAAACGAGATTAAGTAAAGTAAGTCGTCTCTGACGTTTTAATTACTCAAACTTTGAAAATAAATTATTATTTAGGTGTATGTATATGTATATATATATATATTTCCTTTGTTATATGAAATACCTATAGATTATTTAATTCTTAATGATGCTTTTTTATATTTTCTACTTTTCAATTCATAGAAATTCAAACAAATTTTAACATTTGAAATTTGTAGTTTTAAGTTCAGTTTATGAAGATTACAATAGCATAATAGACATAAATCGTAAGAAATAAATAAATATAAATATTTGTTGAAATTCTGAATTTTCTTATGGTAATTTTACAATATTTAATAAATATTAATTTGCTTAAAATAATTATTTTTATTTTTAAGACAATTTATAAAATGCCATAATTTTCCAATATTTCATGTAGCATCTTTATATACGACTACTTTTCTGCAATAATATATCAAGTCCTATTCGTAATATCAAAGATTTCCATAACTGCTGTTAGTTGCTAAACTTTATGACAAAACATTATGAGTAGGATTAAAATTATTCATAACTTAATTTTGCAAATGTAACAATAACATTTTATCACAGTAAGACTTATCAACAACCGTTCATAATAGTAACAATTTTCTTTTAGTTTGCTTAAAAACTTTTTATAAAAGGGAAATATCCTGATAAAAAAATTTTTATTTAATCCAAATAATATTATTTGAATTAAATAAAGTATCTCTATTTAATTCAAATAATTTATCCAAATAAATCTAAACTTCATTTTAAAAAGGTTTTCATTTTTCTTAAAGAATACTAAGGGAATATACAATCAATTAATGCACAAACTGAAAAACCAATTATAAGTATATGATTATGTATAATATGAAGAACGGATTCATCCTAGAGTAATTGTAGGTCAACAAAAAATCAGAAAATTTTCGAAAAATATTTTAGTAAAATGTAGTTTTTTATTCACTTTGTTTTTGAAAATATCTTTAGAAATAATAAATCAATTAATCTATAATACTAAAATATTCTTTTTTCTTGCAATATATTTTTCTTTCTTAGAGTTCTTGTTGAAACAACCTCAAGGATATGATTAAATGTTTATTTAATTTTATTATCAATAGAGAAACTGTTTGTAATTTCTATAAAGCAGCATTTTTTCTTCAACTTAATTACAGATACTAAACCACGCTTTTTCAAGATTAGCTAAAATAACAGTGTGTGTTTTTGTATACCGTGATGAAATTTTTCCTTATTTCTGATTGCAAATGAAAGGCACTCATTTCTTTTCCACTTAATATCTATCTTCAATTATCTTTTTGTTCCTCCTTTTCCAAAAAAATTCTTACTTATTTTCAGTGAGAGAACAATTATAAAGTTTATGATCAATCTGCACCATTACCTTACATATAACTACAATGCGTCATAGAATTTTTAGGACAGGATGTGTAAAAATAATAAGAGAAAAGAATCTGTTGTTTTGGATTCTTATTCGCGTTAAGACACTTTGACTTCAATACTTCTGTTACAGCGATTAAATTAGTATTTGAATGCCTGTTATAGTTCACTTTGTGGAAATGCCCCAATACTCAGTTTGGAGTGTGTATATAGTCGAATTATTATTGAAAAACCTTTTCAATTTTTATTGAAGCTCGAGATTAAAAAAAGAAGTCGTAAAGAGCTAAACAAGTTGAATAAGATTGATGATCTAACACAGAAATGTTATTTTACGCCAAAACTTACGAACAGTAAATGAATTTAACTTGTTCATTATAAAACATCAAATTCAAACTGTTTTCATCCAGATATTTCGGATAGATGTAACGAATTCTGGCCATCAAACATTTCAAAATAATACTCACTAGTAATTGGTTGACCAGTTGTAACAAATTTTTATGAATAATGTCCTTTCCTTTGAACAATTTATTGAATATTGTTTTGATTTCTTACGGAACTTATCTTGTTTTTTGGATGGTGCTGAATTTTTTTTTTTTTTTTTTTTTTTTTTTTTTTTTTAACTTTCTATCGGTTCTTTATCTCTTTGTTTTTCGATCGTATTGAAAACACCATGTTTCATCACCCAAACAATAGATTTCAGGAAGTTTGTATAAGTTTCTGTGGCTCAATTGAAATATCTGCAATGTTTCCTTCTCACTGATTCTGGTTCATTAGCAACGAATTTTAAAATACTTGGAACGAACTTTAATATATGTGGAACGAATTTAACGTAGATATTACTTTTCCAAAATTTGTATGAAGGATGGTTCGAATGGTTTTTTTGTTGATGTTTAAAGACACTTCCATCATTCACGGTGACGTATAGCGATTGTGTGCTATGGAATGACACAATTCTTCCAAAACATCCGATGTCCTAGATATTCTGGTTCTTAAGGTATACTTATCATCTTCTAACTTATATCTTCCCTCCGAAACTGTGCTGCAGGAAAATATTCCATCTACTTAAACACTTTAAGTTTGTTTCATCAATTTGTAGAGGCACTTTTATCAACTTTTATTTAAGGTTCAGTTACAGTTCGTTTTCCATCTTAAGATCTCAGTATGAAACTCTTATACTTCTCAAATGAAGGACCGTTTCTTTTGATTTAGCTTAATAACTGTATAGAATTGCTTCAACAAATCGAAGTTTAACACGCATGCGTGGTAAAACGTTACTCACTTGTAAGTAGAAAATCGTCGTTAGTCTTAAAATTTATTTGACATATTGCATGTTTTCATATCAAATTATTGAATTAAATGAATCGCACTGAATGCATTTGTATTTATACTTCATAAGAATTTTTATTCGTTTAAAGCAATAATTAAAAGAAAGAATTTTTTATAACCTTTTAAATGTACATTTCAGAATAAATATTTTAGTGTAAAGTAAACACGTTTCAGTTTGCATCTTTCTGGTAAATTCTTAAAGGTGGTTATAAATATAAAATGATTTAAATTGATAAAACGTTCGAATATTAAAATGAAAATCTGTATTATGAAAGAAAATTGCTTATTTAAATAAGCAATTATTTAAATAAGCTTTATTAGCTGTTTTCGATATTTTCAAAAATAAAAAAAAGTAAGAACAATGATTATTTTTTTCTCATATGTTTAATTTAAAATACGCTTGCATAAATTAATTTCCTTTTTTTAAAGTTTTTGTTTCCTATTTAAACTCACATGATTTAGGATATAGACACAACAAAACTGTCATGACAAAAGGTTAACCAGTTTCTTGACATAAGCAAATAATTTTACTGTGCATAAAATATTTTTTCCATAGAATTCTCCAGAATATTATTCAGAACTCAAAATACTGTAATAAATTCTTTCAAAACCTATATGTCATTAAAGTCACATATAACTTCAAGAAAAAGTTATATGTTACTTTCATTTACTTTACACTTTTTTCCAAAATAAGGAGTAATATTATTCGAAAAGTCAAACAGTTTCCAAATTATGCTCATAAAGTTAACACGGTTTTCACCCATTACTTAATATTCATCTTAAATAAATAGAGATTAATTTATTACCAAGTATTATGAAGTATGTATATTAAAACAGGAGACAAATTGTTTTTCTACATTGGTAACTTTCACCATTTGATGTTACAGAACGCAATAACTTAAAACTGTTTACAAATCTTATTATCACAAATGTATATACAAAAGTTTCAAAATATTTCTGCATTAATTATATCAAAATAATAGCTGAAATTACTTTTAAAAATATAAATTATTTCCCACAGTAACTAGAGTTACATCTTCTTGAGAAAAAAAAAACCAATTTTATTTTTCAGAATTTAATTATATGTAAGCTTACTGAAGCTGGAAAGGACAAAAATCTATATTCATGTTTAATAACATGATGAATGACGTCCACTAAATGAGGCCAAAACTCAAAGTAAAAATCTGTTACGCCACCTCTCCTCTGATAATAGCTTCACTTTTCATTGGCTGTCAACATATAAAACTAACCAAACAGTAAATTAGAAAAATCAGGCATAGTTATTAGCCCTAAATTGAGAGAGGGACTGATTTGATAATACACAGACAGTGCCAATAAAATGCCTGCTTTACTCTCAGTCTGAATAGAATTCTGTGGTCCTTGGGAGGCCACAAGCCAATGTTATTTTGCTGAATAGCTGGTCTAACATGGGAAACTCAATCTGATAATGGAATTCGATCATTAGTAGAGAGCTATTTGGTTTCCGAAAAATTTCCCCTCATCTTGTTCTCTAATCACAACGAGCGGTTGCTGCTTTCAAGCCTCTATAGCCGAGTGTTGCCAGCGTTGGTTTCTTTTTTAATGTGTTCCAGGAAGGAAAGTCTTTTTTAGTGTATGCATGTTCGTTTAGAGCTATCTAACAAAAATTTTCTTTTGTGGTGAACGGCATAATATTGGTTACCAGGAACTTGCCAGTAACATACTGAAAATAACATAGAATTGCGGAAAAGACTTTTGTTTATAAGGATAGGGGTGGTAGTCAAAAGAATTGAGGAATAGATATCTTAGCATCATGAATGATTTATGAAATTAACTTTTTTCTTTTCCTCGTTATGTCTAATGTGACAAATGATAATAGTTTCCAAAAACGATTATATTACTAATTTCTTATTATGAAGAAATATAATTAATTAAGAATATTTGTGTAATTTTAAATTACAGAAATATTTTTTTAGAATAAATATCGAAATAATACTAATAATTCATAAATGTATTGTATATATCAATATATTGACACACTTTCCCTCCTTCTGTATTCTGTTCTAACTTATTATTAAAAACATAAAACTGTTGTTAATTATTAAATGTAATAAAACAGATGTCACAAAAATTATAATAATTGTAACTAAAGGGATAAAAAGTACTTTCTATTTACTAATTATCGTTTAATCAAGTTTGCAGATTTTGTATTGTCATTAACTTGAAGAATTTTTTTACTTGAAATCGGTTAAAAGTTATTTAGAATTTCAATTACTTATGTGGTATTAATAGTTCTAGAAATTCCTTCTTAAACGCGGTATTATATATAAATATTTAAGGAAAATTTAAGTTATCCTTTCACGGAAGATACATATTTGGAAATTATTTATTACAAATACACACACATATATGAAAAAACAGGTACTAAAGGGTTGAAAATTTAATAAAAAATGTTGACCCATTTGGTAAATTAAAATAACCTTTTAAGCGAATGAAGATAACCTTTAAAAAACCTTATTATAAATGCATTAGTTCAGTACTAAGGACACTGAAATCAGTAATTACGTATATCAAGGAAATTCTAAGGGATTATTAGTTCAAATATCAAATAGAATTCAAAATATTTCTAAAATCTTTTTAGAAAATATATTTTGCATGTAATATTTAAAACATCTACTTATAAGAATATATATGTGTGTGTGTGTGTGTGTGTGTGTGTGTGTGTGTGTTCACCCAACTCTTTTTTACTCGATTTTGAAATAACATGGGTTGACCAAAATACTTTTTTACAAGAAATTTTGTCCTATCACGAATCCCAAAATAAATTTTTTAATCCTAATTTTGACAGTGTAATCAGATGACGATCGTTTAATGCCCAGACATGTGTGAGTGAGACATATTACGTTTAAATATATTTTACACTCAACGGCAGAAAGAAATTTGACTGTCGTGAAGCATCGAGAAAGTTATTATGGATTGTATTAAGCATACTTCCTTTGACATCAAACAGTTGCTAATAGACCTTAAATGCTGGTTGGAAAAACAATTACCAGCATGCATCAGAAGTGGAAGTTTTGCAGTACACAAATCATCTGTGCGTTCGAAAATTATGACTATATCAAATACATTTGATGGCGAAGGTCTTAGCAACATGCTAAAGGCTAACATCCAAAAATTGATGCTAGAGAACCCTTTGGTTGAGGACGATTTGATCACATTTATGACAGTTTATAATAGTAAAGAAGTCGATAATGACCAAGTCGAAAATCAAATTCAGCTATTAACTACTGATTTAATTTGCGAGGGCTAGAAATTTGCTAAAAGTATGGAACAATATTTTTTACTCATGATCCTGACACAGAACGAGTATTAAAATTTCAACGTAAACTTAAGTATCATGTTGCAGGATATCAAGAATTATGTAACAACTTGAGAAACCAAACAGACTTTGTAACAACAACAAAAAACAGAATCCATTAATACAGAACAAAATTTTTCATTTGAATAAAAACCGATAGTTGTGCTAGACATATTGATATATCTACTGATGCAATGATAATAGCATTTTTGATCCAATTCATAATAAGCATGCACGCTTGTTATCAAGTAACGATGAATAGTTGTTAGAAGTTTTATTCCTTATTTCGATTTGAATTTTTATATGCTGTATGTACCTAACTGAATTTTCATTGTGCAATAATTTTAATTTTTTAAAATTAAAAATGAATTGTTTTTGTTTTATAGATATGTGATATGGATTTCATTATTACTTACCTTTTGCGTGATTTTTTTGGAAAATATTTAGAATTTTTTTCTTACACAATTTTTTAAAGTAATGGAACATATCCCAAAATTTACCATACGCCGCATGTATTTTTTTACACGACATTTTTGCATGATTTTCTAAGGAACGTATCCACCATGTAAAAAAGAGTTGTAT
>BMAW01024354.1:61268-83172 GCA_019974015.1 Nephila pilipes
AGAGAATAACTGATATTTAAGCTATTGAGCATTTCATCTATTTTAAAGAAAAGCTAATTGAAATTTAATTAGGATATGTTGAAGTATCTAGTACATGCAAAATAAGCAATCCTAGATTTTTAGGAATATATTTTGGCATATATTAGTGAAATAATATAAAAACTAAAGATATACTAAAAATCATATAGGTATACTTTTTTTCCAGCAGTTATACAAAAATAATTATTTCGATTTTAATTTTTCCTTCTTTTCCATTCTTGTAATAATAAATGAAAACGCTTTAATTTATCTATTCTAAAAGATACATTCATATTTTCTTTCAGAAATTTAATAAAACATTGTGTAAATAATTTTTGGTTCATAAAGTATGTATCTTAATAGTTATATATGTATTTAATTTAATTATTTTATGTGCAGGACTTATAGAAGTTCAAATTTCTTTGTTTTAAAAATACTTGTGCATGCAATTATCAGATTTCATTAACGTAAATATGGGGATTGCTTACGGCTTATATATGATAATACGTCTTTCAAGATTAATGATGGTAAATATTCAAATTTATAGAACAACTTATTATGGAAAAATATTAACCTCTTTTTTATCCAGCAAATACGTTACATTCTAAGCCGTCTCGAACGAGTCACGTGCTCTCATTTTTGTTTTGTTACTCGGGCTCCACTGCATCTTCTGACCTCCCTGTTCTCCATGTTCCTAATATATCGCCTATGTTCCATCCAAGAGATCTTTTTCGCACTTTTTGGTGGAATTCGATGCGAACGTTTGCACATCCTGGTTGTTCTTTGGATGAGAGAAAGGGGTAATCACTTTAACAATTCCCTCAGCAGTTGGGACATTGGGAGAAGCAGTCATCAAACCTGCAAATATTAAGTCCTCATCTTCCAATCTCATTAATCTTTAGTAGAATCTGACAATGAAAATTATAATTTACAACTTTTCATTCTTTAAGCAAATTTCTTTCTTTTCTCTTCAAAACAATAAAATTCTAAAATGCACCAACATCAAACAAAATTTATAATCCATTTTTTCACATAAAATCTTCAAAACGTATTATTACACCTATTGATCGACTTTTTACATCAGTTTAAAACAGGGGTCTCCAAACTACGGCCCGAGGGCCACATCCGGCCCGCGGACAGATTTTGTCCGGCCCGCGGAGAGCTAGCATACTTGAAAGAAAACTCCTTCTAGAGAACATATTTATTTTTTTATAGCAAATTAAATTTAGTTTACTGAAGTAATCTATTTTTATGTTGAATAATTATTAATATGACATCTACATTGATATGGTCATGGGCTAACTACTCATAACATTGTTGTAGGTTACTATATACTAACTAACAAATTATTGAAATGAATCCAACTAACATTTTATACATTTTAAATGAAAAAATAACTTATAACAAGCATAATGACATATGAAATACTAATGAGATTTATGTAATTGAGATTTTCCACTGACAATAGTTTGTAGTTGTGGACTAATTTTACTTGTACCAATTATTAAAAGAGATTTAAGATGCTCATCAGTTAATTTAGATCTGTAAACATTTTTTGTGTACTTCATTTTGGAAAAGGTCTTCTCACACAAATAAGTAGTACCAAAAACAGAAAACAGCCCACGAGCAAATTTATGCAAATTATCAAATTGTGTCAGTGGAAGACACTTATAAAATTCCAACAAAGATAAGTTTTGATATTTGTTCTTAATTATATCACTGCACTGTAGATCAATCATTTCCATTTGAAGTTCCGGGGCTAGGGTTTCAATGTCAGTATCAAAAGGATTCTGAAAAATCTTAATTTGATTCGCAATGGCATCAAAGTCCGAGAAACGAGTATCAAAATTTATTTTCAAGCACTCAAAGTTTCGATTGCAAAATCGATAGGAAACTCGGTCTCAGTGGTGTGGCTGAATATTTCACATGTTTTAAAATGTGAAAAACATTTACTTCGTAGTTGTGATTGAAACAGTATCAATTTCTTCCGGAATGATTTGATATTAGTGTATAAATCAGGAAGATGCTGGTTTTCTCCTTGCAATCTCAAATTCAGTTCGTTCACATGTTTTGTCAAATCAACATAGAATGCTAACTTCCACAGCCATGCGTTGTTTTGCAATTCAGTAAGAGGGCGATGCTTTTCATTCAAAAAAATTTCGATCACTGCTCGAAGTTCAAAAAAGCACTGAAGGACTTCCCCGCAACTAAGCCAACGTACGGCAGTATGATAAGGTAAGTCATTTTCTCCAATCTCTTCAATAAATTGCACGAATTGTCGGTGATTCAGTCCAAAAGATCTGATAAAATTAACAGTTGATATGACTGGTTTCAGAACTTCAGACATATCCAAACATTTTCCGCACAAAGACTGTTGATGAATGATACAATGTAAGACAATTGGTTTTGAACCACCGTCATTTTCTACAGCCTTTGACACAAGAGCGACCACTCCTTTATCTTTCCCACTCATGTTTTTGCCTCCATCAGTTGTAATACATTTCAAGTTTTTCCATCGAAGGTTCTTTTGGTTAATGGCCATTTCAACTCCTTTAAAAATATCTGAACCAGTAGTTGTGCCATGAATACTATACATATCAAGAAGTTCTTCATGCACTTCATAGCTTTTATCTACTCCTCGGATATAAATCAACATCTGAGCAGTATCTGACACATCCGTTGACTCATCCAAGGCCAAAGAAAACCACTCAACATGTCCATTTTTGTTGAACAGTTGAGAGGATATATTTTCAGCGATGTCTTCTACCCTTCGAGCCACAGTGTTTGCTGACATACTGACAGTTTTTAATAAATTTACCTTTTCAGGGCACATTTCTTCGGCTACTGCGATTATGCATTCTTTGACCATTTCTCCATCGGTGAATGGTTTTCCACGTTTTGCAATTTCAAGAGCCACACGAAAGCTGGCATGAGTTGCAGCCTCTTGTTCAGTTTTGAGTTTTGTAAATAAAGATTGCTGCGATTTCAATCCGAGCTTCATAGCTTCGAATTTTTCTGTCCGCAAACTTCCTGTATATTTTGAGTAATTTTGAAAATGTTTTGCTTCATAATGACGTTTAATGTTATATTCTTTGAGAACGGCTATGCTTTCATTGCAAATCAAACATAGCGCCTTGTTACTGGACTCAATTACGAAATACTGAATGTTCCACTGATCTTTGAATTTTCTGCATTCACTATCAATTTTTCGCTTCTTTTCCATTCTACTAAATCACACACAAAAGCAACAATTCAAATCAAAATATTGTTACAAAGATGTCTTAAACTTAAACACGCACAAACACGTTTTAAGGAGGTACGCACTATTTTATTTCACAGCAGTGTCATAGGAACTGACTTGTGGTTGCGCCACTAGCCTTCTTATATATTCCACTTACTGCCATCTAGAAGTGAGTGGAAGACACCAGAACTTTCTCGAACCAACGAGATTATTCTGTAAGTGCTATTAGCGCCATCTGTTAGCGATAGAAGGTACTACCTATTTCCGCTTGTGTCCACCAGATGTCCTGTCACGTTACTCCTCATGGCTCGCTCGTACTCTACGACTAATCTAGAAATTACAGATAATGACAGGAAAATTAATAATATGCAGTGTTGCCGTTTTGCGGACTTTAGTCCGATTTGCAGCCTTTTTTAAACGTGGCGTACTTTTTCGGACTTTTTTTTTCATGTAAAAAAAATACTCATTCGTTACTTGAGTACTCGTTACTCGTTAGGAACCGAAGTAACGATTACTGAAGAAAAAAGTAATCAATGATTACTTGTGTATTTCATTACTTTTGTAATCAATGATTACTATGGCGATACGATGCGGGTACCCCATTATAACGGATACCCATACGATACGGAAAATACATCAGCTTCCCCGTCGCTAGAGGCATCTGGCAGAAATTAAATGAGTATCGTCCCCGTCGCTAGAGGCATAAAATTAAAGCGTTCCCGTCGCTAGAGGCATCTGGCAAAAAAGTAATCATATTTTACATCACTAGTGGACTGATTCAACTTTTTACCACCGGCAACAATGAATGATAATATGGTTTTGGCCCTTGGAATTTACTGGAGTAATCAATATGGCCCTAAAGCTGGAAAGTTTGGAGACCCCTGGTTTAAAAGGACATATATATCAAAGAAATAATTTAAGGTATTCTAAATTCATTCAGATAGCTACAACAATTACAAAATATCAAATACTGATTTTGAATTATTAAAAAAAAATTTAAGCTATGAGTTTTACTTAAATAAATATCATATATATAGAGACATATCCATGAAATCAACAGAATGGATAACTCTTGAAGGATAAAAAACTGCAGCAAGATTTTAAGAGTGAAAATTATTTCTTGAGAATTATGAACATAAGGAGCAGGTGTGTTTTCGTTCTTTTTGAAGCTGGTAATAATCAGAAAAATATTTAAAATCAAATTTGAATTAATTATCTGAGAAGCTATAAGATCATTTTTACTTTATCAATTATCTATTTTTACAAAATTATTTGTTATTATTATGTACAAAGCAGTTATAAGAATGCAGTAATATATTAGTTTATTTTGCAGAATGTTGTCTTCAGTATAACTGATTACAGCAATATCATTGTAAAAACTTAATATTATCGAAATTAATTACTCATTCCATTCTCAAACGACGCTATACCTTATACGTATTATTAATCAAAGAAATATAAATCTGGAGAAAGGTTAATATCTCTTTTTTTAATAATTATTCCTTACTAATCTAATGCATAACACTCGAAACCCATTTCTACGATATGAACTCAACCTACAAGATTTTCTTTTCTCATTATCCTTGCTAATTAGCATAATAGTCCAGGAAGAAAAAAGATGCAATTAAAAAATCTAATTTTGCTAAGAGTGTTGAAGAACTATCAGCAGCGTATCTTAATTAAAAGGAAGCGAGAAAGTATTTCCGAGCTCCATTAAATAACAAAAAAAAACACTCACTTCATAAAATGATAAAATGACATGGTTGATATCTTGTTTACTACGCTGGCCATGTAAAGAAACTGTATACCAGAAGTTAATTTTTTTTGTCAGTCGTGACTTTTTGAGGACACAATCATCTATATAATGTGCTCAATTTTATTATTACCCGATTGCCATATGTTATTCTATTGAGGTCGTTATCTGAAATATTTAGAAATAGAATGTTTCTCTGTTTTGTTGCAAATC
Organism: Nephila pilipes; assembly: GCA_019974015.1. Taxonomy (NCBI): domain Eukaryota; kingdom Metazoa; phylum Arthropoda; class Arachnida; order Araneae; family Nephilidae; genus Nephila; species Nephila pilipes. Next base: position 66,494 of record BMAW01024354.1, read on the forward strand.
GAATTTCGTTACATTAGTTGTTTTTAAAGCTTTGCAATCAAGTTGATTATTAAATGAGATGATAGTAAAAAAGATAACTGTTTGATTTAAAATTAATAAATTAAATAATTCGCGGAGAGCTTTAGTACTTTAGAAATATGTTAATGATTTTTAAAAAAAATGTATTTTCATCTCTGAAGATAGGTTTTGGATTGCCAATTAGTTTCATATTTTATTTTCTTTGATAAAAATTATTACTTGAAGTATACATAATTCTTTTTAAATTATATAGATTTAACCAAGTAACGAAGCATATTTGTATGAATTAAAATTATAGCGCTAATCAAAAAAAGAAACTTCGTATATTATTACATTTACTATCTTTAAACAGTTTCTATGGCATTAAATTTTTATTTTTTGATAATATTTACCTCTTTTCACTTCACTAAAATTATGTTTATAGATATAAATTGGTATTTTTACGCTGTTGCTGAAATAGTGTGGATTTTTTTGTGTCTTAGAAATCAGAGGATTTGGAAATCATTTTTGTCTAATGCCTGAAATATTATCTAATTTGTGTCGGACTTTTATCGGGCACTTTTTTTCATCCAAATTCATAAGTGTTGCACTAAATTTTATAGTGACTGTCCATTTGAATTATTTCAAAAATTATTTCAGGTATGAACTTATTCTTTCTGAAATTAACTTTAAATAAAAATTTATGTATATAATGTAAATAGACATGAGTAATATGAGACTGCCCTACGATACTAGTAGAGTGATTCCTATGTTGAGAAAAAAAAAAAAATTTGCCCCAAATGCATTATTTATGCAATATTGCATTACATTTAAAAAATAATTCTCAAATTAAAAGAAGATATATAATAGATATATTTGTATTATAACAAAATGAAAACTTTACCTACTATAAAAACTTTCAATGTTTATTTATTAGATAAAATTGTAATTATTATATAAAATAATTTCAAAACATACATGTTTGTTGAGTTCTATATTTTTATATATTTCATTTACGTTAAACAATTTTTCAATTATTTTTTTTATAAACTCTAAATTATAAATATATTTTCTTAAGAAAATTCTAAAATAGAACATCTTCTGAATTACTTTTATTCAATGTAACTGAATTTTTTTAACGAAGCATTTATTGAAAATGTGATTATTTTCCAAAGCATTCACGTACGTTCATTGCTTACATGCAATATAAATAATATTGAGATTTAAGACTTAACCAATAAAATAACTCTTTCATTGAATAAACTTAAACAATTATTTTAAATTTATAAAATTAAACAATTATTTTAAATTTTCAAAATATTTTTGTTTCCTTTTCAAAAATATTATGAGAAATTTGATTTCAATATTGATAGTCGTTCTGTTTATATCATAGAAGAAAAGTGCCATGTATATTTGTAAAATAATGCATATGTTATATATATATATATATATATATATATATATATATATATATACAGGGTGTTTCATATTGAATGGGACAAAAAGACAACATGATTGTGAACGTTGTAATTAATATATTTAGAAAATTCAAATTTATCTCAAAACTATATTTATTCAAGTTTCTACAGATGTTCAATATGTGCCCCTCCGGTGACACGACAAATGTCTACACGGTAATCAAGCTCCTGCCAATCTCATGATAGCATAACCCCTGTGATGGAGTTCAATACTGCAGTTATCCACTGCTTCAGTTCCTATAAGTCCCGAGGAAGTGGACGCACATACACCTCTTCTTTAACGAAATCTTAGGGCGTTAGATCTGGTGATCTCGGCGGCCAATGAAGACATGTTAAATCCTGTGGTCCAGCACGGCCAATCAAGCGATGGGGTAGACGTTCGTTCAGGAACTCATGTACGTTTTTATTCCAATGTGGGGGAGCACCATCTTACTGCAAAATGAAATCAGGAACAGCTTCCTCCAGCTGGGGGAGCAACCACTCAGAGAACATGTCTTGGTAAATGTCCCCATTAATCAATTTTTCAGCAAAGAAAAATGGACCAAAAACACAACTGTTTGATGAAGCGCAGAAAACGTTCACCTTGGGAGAATCACGCTGATGTTCTAATGTTACGCGGACATTTTGAGTGCCCCAAAATCGCAAATTATGTCGATTAACTTTGCCACATAAGTGGAACGTGGCTTCATTGGTAAACACCAGTGTGTTCTCGAAACCATTCACGTCGAGCTTTTCTTGAAATTTTACACAGAAATTCTTACGCAATGGTTTGTCAGTAGGTTTTAAAGCCTGGACCATCTGTACGGCTTGAATTGGAGACGCTTCCGTAAGTCACGCCACACCGTTGTGTGAGGGACAGCCAGTTCTGCACCTGCACGTCGCGTTGATTTTGTAGGACTCCGTAAAAACGAATCACGAATTCTTTCGAACACTTCGGGTTTTTTTTTTCTTTTCGTCCCGAGCTTCTGTTCTTGCAGCCGGTATCCTGGAACTGCTTCACCCATCTGCTTATGTTATGCCGATGCGGTGGTTCTTTTCGAAATGTCTTTGCACAACAGTTACCGAGGAGGTTTTGGCATATTCGAAAATGCAGTACGCTTTCTCCTGCATGGACGACATTTGCTTAACAGCGCCTCTAGCGGCGAGTTCGTCATTCGATAATTTTTCCCTGTTGCCAAATAAAACTTGTATAATTGTAGTTGCAGAATCAATTTGTTTCGGCTGAATAAATCCATTACGGCAGTCACACTGCGCTATTCTTTTTGTCCGATTCAATATGAAACACCCTGTGTATATATATATATATATAAATATGGGGGTAGGGGTGCGTGTGGGTGGGTGGGTGGGTGGGTGTGGGAGTGTAATTATTTAAAGAGAATCAATTTGGAATAATAAAAGTGTAATTTAATGTAAAAGTCAATACAAAACTCCCACTAAGCAATAAATTTAATTTTTTTGCTGTTTATTACTAATTTCACTGTGCTGAGTACCAAAAAGGTCTTAAAATGTGTAACACCAACCACTGTTATATGATAGTGACCAATTATGAGTCAGCAATATCAGCCTTTTCGGAATAAAAAGGTATTAAATTAATTAAATGAAAGATATTTTAATGAGAAGTTTTTTCATAAAATAAAATGATACCTAAGCAATATTCAAAATGGTATTATAGAGTGCCATGTTTTTTAATATATATATATATATATATATATATATATATATATATATATATATATATATGAATAATAACACAACAGGAAAGAAGGTCTGTTGGCATTTTTACATACATTAATTTTATGTATTCCTTTTATACAGCATTTCAAACTCCCAGAAGTAGTTAACAAAAATCACCCATTATATTGGGATCTCATTTGGCTTGATATTTTGGTTCCACTTCGTGATTATTCTAGGAAACACTGTGTCTTTAATCAATTACAGCTCCTAGTGTTTCAGGTGAAAGTTCAGGAAGCGTATTTTAAGTGACATCAGACAACACCAAGCATCCTGAAAATGTGAAAGAATCCACTTACTAATTCTTCTTAGTTTTCAGGTTTGGTATTGCCCGTAAAACCATGAAATACTAAAGAAAATGCCTTCCAGTTAATCATATCTCTAGAGTATTTAATGTTTCCTTTAAGTTTTTATCCTTCAAAAGTTTCCTAATTTGTCGGCAATCGAATATTTCCTCTTTTAAATTAGAATTGCTCACATTCAGGAAATAACTCTTGATATACACAAACTACCACAATTTATATCCACAGATTTTGCTAAATGTGTAAATTGATCTAATTTAATATGCAAAATAGAAAGAAAAACTTCCTTTTGGTCCATAGGAGCTGCGTAAATAAACATAATATTGCCCAGGGACATAATTCTCTCTCGGAGGCTTCTCCTCGACAGTATAGTGTTGGTCGATTGCTTTACTGTCCATAGGCACAGGAAACAACAAAAGTTTGTAAATCCATTTCGAAATCTAAGTCTCAAACCTATTATTTTCAAATATCAAAACAATTGCCAATTATACTAGGCGTATTGCATTTCCTTTACTGAACTACAGACATTCTTGTACGTTTCTTTTATTTTCACTAAATTTGCCATCCGTATTGATGGCTTCATATTACCATTGTATATCGCTCTTAAACAAGTCTATGAGCAGCCTCTAGCCCTGAGGAACGGGTTAGAAACAAAGTTCATTTCACTATCAATATTTATGCATATTGAAAAATACCTAGAACACTACTTATGTCTGCTTCTGTATAATAAAAGTTTAGTCTTTGGAGCTCGAAACCTTCACAGCTGTAATCTAGACTCTAAAATTTCCGATTAATGTTTGGTGAGATTCAGGTCTAAGGCAAAGCTGTTTAATTCTCTTTACTGAATTACGTGTAATGTTGTCTTATGCTTAGGACTGAAAAATGGGGATATGTATATCATTATTTGGAATTTTCACATAACCTTCAGGAAATGGCGACAGTTCCAATGGAGAGGACGTAGGTAATTCCAGCTATACTATGGTGCGTATATAGAGTATATCCGTCTGGTTTGTAACCATGGCGTCTTGCAGATGGAACATTAGGATGTTGTGTATCAGGTTTTGTTTTACTAGAAATTCTAACTATTTTCTAAGACAAAAATAAAAATCCTCTATATGACTCGTCTGAACTCGTGAGATCAAAAGAACTTAAAATGATATGTTGTGATGGATGTCACTTTTTATCTAGTTAAATAAACCACAATAACATGTTACGCCCAATACATGGTGATCCAAAGTTTTATCTTCATCTCACTACGACTCTCCTAAAATTAAAATAATAAACTTGTTTAATTTCGGCTGCTGGTTTCCGAATCTGTCTTTTTATAATATAATTTTTACAAATATAGCAAAAACTGTCCCGTAAATTAATAGGAGATGCGAAGTCTGACCATGATATAAAAAATGAACAAAAGTACTCGCAAAGGCACGAGAAGTTAAAACTGTTCATTTCAAATAACTGAATAGAACAGAATTATCATGCATAAAAGCGCTTGTGTGTATGAAATGTACTAGTAAGAAAGAAATATAACTAATCACCAATCTGTACACGCATACTACTTGACAGAATGATAGATGTAAGGCTTACCATAAGCAATGGTAATAAATTAGAACAACAACGGAAGAATGAATTTTTTGAACATGGGTCTTTTTTCAAACTTCCCTCTTTACGTAACATAATTTTTTATACCTTAAATTTTAAGAGTAAAAAGGAACGTTGAGTCAAATTGTATTTATTAAATAATTAGTTTTAAAATTTAATTCATTATTTGATGTCTATTAAATGTATCACCCTTAATAAATGCGTGTAAATTTTTTAGCTCAATTAAGTAATATGTTAATCAATTAAGCTACATGTAATTAAAATTAAAACAAACAATTATTTATTAAACGATGGATTTAGTGACCATTCGGCGACTTGACGAGGAATGGCATAAAATTGAATTCTTTTAATAATTTGTTTTAATCAGTTAATTTTTTTAATTATGGTTAAATTGTGTTATTATCATCCAAAACAATCGTGTACAAAAAATTTCAGCTCAATCGAGTGCTTTAAATTTTGAGAAAATAGCTTTTAAAGTTTTGAACCAAACAAAGCTACAATTGACCCAGAAAAAGTTACATGTGAGCTAAAGAAAACCCATTAAAAACCCGAGATACTCATAAGACACTGAAGTTTATAAAACTCATAATTACAGAAATTGCCTTTTTTCAGGTTTTTTTAATTTATACTTTTTAGCTATTTTTTAATTTAAAAAAAAATTAGATGCTTATAGCACATTTCTAAGATCACATTCTTTATCAGCGTGTGAAAACGTACCGAAACACATATTTTTATTCGTCTGTTCAAATCCTCATTATATAATATTATTTTATTATATATATAATCGATCGCATTCTCAGTCTCTTAATCAACACTTCTTGCATGCATTGAGTTTTTACTTAGAAAATATAATTACATCATCTTCTTATTACTGATTGAGATAAATAATTATATTAAATGATCACACACGAATTAATATAAAAGGGAATTCCTACTTTTTTCCCGTCTTTGTACTAACTGCTTTTCAGAATAAATTTAATAATATGGAAAATTTTTAAATAAAATATTTATAATTACTTTTTAATTACTTGAGGACAGAAGGCTGAATAGTGATATTGTAAATTATATTAGTGACCTAATATGTATTATAATGAGCATCAAAATTTTTACTCGTTGAGAAAATAAATATTCTTTAATTTTGATTAGCAACAATATTTAAATATTTTCTTCTTACAACCTATGATTCCTAAGTTTCGTGCTCTCAATACACATTTTAAGAAATATACACTTAAATTTGAGCTCCTCTCTAGACGAATCGAAATAAAATATTCATTTTAATCAATTTTTTAGATTTGGTTAAATGCGAAGTAAATCGATCTAAATGTAAGTTTTGAGGGGTGTTTTTTCGTATATTATTTTATTTTGAAGTTTTATGAATATATTCTCTCTTAGTAACTATACAAGATCTTTTTTTTTTCATTTTACACTCTGTTTCATTATACAAGAAAGTATAATTTTCTATACTTAAACATCTTTAAGAATGTATTGGACAAGTCTGACCATTATTATAAAATGTTTTAGAGTATTACAAATTTCTTAATAACGTTCGACAGTCCATAAGCATATCTTAAATTATATACCTAATCTCAAATATAGTAATTCAATTAAAATAAGATCTATATTTGAGCAATAATTACTTAAGAATTTTTACAGATCTTGAAATATGAACCCTGCACAAAAATTATTGTAGAAATTTTTTATTTAATGGAAAATACACAACAAAAACTTAAAAGTACATTTTATTTTTAACTAATTACATTTTTGCAAAACTGAAAAATTAAATTCTTTTAAAATCAACTTATAGAATCATGTGCAGTTTACAAACTTTACTTCAAATTTTTTGATGCTTTGCTCACCGGATATTGTGAATCATTTTTTTGTATACAATTGATAAAGTCTTATAATGGACTTTGAACTCGCATTTATTAACTTTACTGATTATCTTTAATTCATTACCATAATTTCCTTTTATTTTCTGAGTGTTATCAAACTTTAGAATAATATGTTTTTTATTTTAATTTTTAATACGCTATTAAAAGCGAATTTCTTATGTAATGTATGAATAATGAGTATTTATTAATTTGCACATAAAATATAAAATATTTCATAATGAAGATCTTATATATCAAACATTTTTTTTACTAAAACAGTATTATTTATCTTACAATTTTTGAAAAAAATATAAATATTTTTAAATCATTGTGAAATACGCATCATCACAATACTAAATTAAACAAGAACCCAAATACTCAAATCTCCCTCGGAACAGAAACTTTTAGTTCATGAGCTTTTACAGGGAAAACAAAATTTCAATTAATCGAATTCCAATACTCTCTTTTCCACGGCATAATACGTAACGTTAAAGTCTAATAACAATACAAGATGAATGATTCCTCTAAAAACCTGCTAACATAATTTCAAAAAGTTATACTTATCTAACCCCAATGATGATTGATGGACAAAATTAAAGTACTCGTATTTAAAGTCCGCAGTTGCTTTCTTTCGGATATTAAAGGAAAATCTGAATTTTTAAGGCTTTTGGAACTGTTAGCTCATTGAACAGAAATATACTTTAAAGACTGCCATTAACGTACCTATTGCAAAAGAACTTTTTTTTAAAAATTTGCTGGATTTGTTGGAATAAATCTTTAATTATGCATATGGTCTGGTTTTGTCATTTACTCTTTAATTTTATAGTTATATTGAACATTAAAAAAAAAACTTAAATCACTTTTAAATAACAATGATTTGAATTGATGTCAGAAGACCTTACTGTTTGTTGTATAAGTCAGAGTAAGGTATTAAAAAAAAACTTTTGAGCAAGTGTCCATTATGTTTGTATTTTATACCGTTATTTTTAAATAACTGCCAAATTTTGTTTTTCACAAATAAAATTATTACATGAACTTTATCAGATTTGTTTCGAATATAACATAGGAGAAATATATTATTTGAAGAAAATATAATAATAGTAATCGGTTGGAAAAGGAAAGCACTTTTTAAAAATACAGACAGGAGCAAAAGAAACTAGTTTTTCACTCTCTTAAAGAAAATGTTTGTAAAATTATGTTTACATTTGGAAACAACTTCAAACTTCTTTATTTAAATTACTTCATTTCTTTTGATTCAGAAACTTTCAAAAAAACATTAATAACTTTCGTTTTCAAAGAAAGATATGAGATTTAAAAAAAAAGTAAGCATTATAACATTGTTCTCTGGTGCATTTAATTTCAACTAACCCTTGGGAACTTTAATTTAATGTTAATTGATTTGAGTACATATTCTAATAAAAGTACCATGACTTATGTAAGTTAGTGTAGAATTTTTGAGGCATAGTGATTAAGACTGTTGAGGTAATAATTATAAATTACGAAAAGTTTTATAGGAGATATAGTGATAAGAGTAAGAAATTAGATTTAGATAAGCGAAGACAGAAGTACACTTACTCTGATAGAAGAATTAAATTGATTTTTCGATGCTTTTAAGGTGAAGTCTCCTGTGAACAGACGTCTAGTAGGATCTAGTTTAGAAGTCTGGTACTGCCTCGGATCCGAATAGGCAGTTCAGACAAGTAAAAACTTGTACCATTAATATTTAGATTCACAATCAGGGAGGTACCTATTCTACAGGAAAAACTTGTTAAATATTGAAATTTGATTATTCGTAAATTTTAATGAAATTATTTAATTTCTTTCACTGTCTGACTTTCTGTTCATTTAAATATTGCATAAGAGACTGAACGTTTCACTAGTGGTTGAGCAGTCACTAGCAATTAGGACGTCACTGCATATGATGTAGATTGTAAAATCTACATAGATTCCTTTACGAAAAATAATAATACTGTAATGGCGTGACCCCAGATATTGTGGAATGGCTCGGTAGCGTACATGAATCACACAGTTTAAGTAAAATTACTTATTTTATTTACAGTTGTATGAGTTATACTCAAATTACAAAGCGTTTTTGCTTTGTTACGCTTTGCACAATGTCACGAACAAATTCTTAAGAAAATAGAAAAATATCCCTATGCGTTTAGTCACAAAAGGGTAAATTTATAAAAATCATACGAGAAGAGGAATAGTCTCAATCACCATCTCTATCGCTCACTCCTTGCGGGATCACCTTCTTTCACTCTCCTCGCAGGATCATCTCTTATTTCTTTCTTCGTTTTTCTTCTTCCTTTTTAAATCATAGGGTCGGGCTGACTCAAGCCCCCTTCGCATCATTTTCATACCCTATTGGACGACTAATGATTTTCACAGACAACCTCCGTCTCTGATCCCCAACTCCATTCGTTCTTATCGGAGAATATCCGGTTTAACGCACGGGCATGCAGGTACCACATATAAAACGTCAAATCGATAGACCCTAAATTCCCATGTCATAGTTTACAATTCCTCACACAGGTGGTTCATCCCTTCCACATCCGTGTTTCAGAGTCATGTGTTCATGATTGCACCAAAGTAGCTGAGCCCAGGTGTGGCTCATTTATTGCTCTCTTTGGAGGAATAAACTTCTATTAGGCCTTTGAATAAGGAACAGGGAAACAAAAATGGAAGATCAATACAAATGACTTTGGAGTGGAATTATCTACAGGCTTCGTTATAGATGTCTCTGATGGGGATTATCTATCAGCGTCGCTACAATACCAATGAAAGTTACAGTTCTTATTATAAAAATGCTACAGGTTTTTTTCTTTCAATTTAAAGTAATTTTGATTCTTCCAAATAAAAATATCACATTCGAAGTTGCTTGTCCGCTTCATCGAAACTAATAAAATATTCGGTTTTTTTTAGATTTAACAATGCTTATCAGCGTAATCTGAGAAATAAGGCTTGGAAGTTCAGAAATCATAGAATTATCCTATTAAAACTTTTATTTTCGTCATAGAGACGTTTTAGTAGGCATTTTGATAGACATCACATATATATATTTATAAAATCTAGAAAATATGTCTATATGCCGGAAGCAAATGTCATTATTTCCATTTCAATAAAAGAGTAATCATTAAAGAATTAAAAATAATAAGACTTTATATTTTAAACGTATATAGTCCAAAGCATAAACATGAACAAATTTATTGAAAAATAGGTATTAGCAGGCAAGTTATAAAAAAGAAAAACACAGAATTGTAATACATCTGTAATATTTCCAAAAAGGACATAGTGATCTTTACTTTCGGGATCCAGATATTGTCTTCATATTTAATGACAAAGACCACTTTTACAGTACAAACACTTGAAAACACTTTCACAGAGCAAACAAGAAGCATAACGGCACAAGGAAACAACTGACGGAAACAACTGACTACACATAGTTATGTAATTGAACCCAAATCATAAGCATTTACATTTAACACAGTTATTAATGACCTTTTTTTTATGTTAAGTAAGAAAGACGAGGAACCATATCCACAACTCAAAAAAATTGGAACACAATTATTTGAAAATTTCAAAAAAAAAAAAAAGATTTTTTTATACTGTTGTCCACACAGTTTTTATAAATTTCAAATCCTAAAATAAACAAGGAGGTTAATGAATCATAAAATTAGTTTGAATCAGATTTTTTCCCTAATAAACATATACAAACCCAAAATTATAATTTTAAAATACAGTTTCGAACACCCTAAAATGTCATCTCTCTCTTAATACGGAATTTTAAATTTATCAAAAGAAAAACGTTAGTAAATATCTTCGTAGTAAAAATGTAGTATTACATTATCGTGAACGAAGTATCTTGACGTGTGAAACAGCAATAAAGCCACATAAAATATTAATATGATTAAGGACATCGTTCATTTTTATAGCTCGACTCTTTAAGGCAGATACATCATAGGGCTTTGATACACTGTTGAATATTTGATCTCGAGTCATAAGTAATATCTAACCTCCTTTTTTAATTTTTTTTTCCTTCATTCCAATCGATGTTGGTCATAAAACGTTGATTTTGGAAAGCTTTACGGATTTAAGTATTATAAAAGAATGTTATTTTTTTATTATCCTGAATGATTAAGGCCGATTGCAATAGATATACAGTCCATCCTGAGTTTGAATTTCTGGATGCAGACCAAAATGTTTCATACGTTTTTCATTCGAATTTGGTTTAAAATGTATACAACTGTCAAGAAATGAAAAATTCACTGTGATGTCTAATTTTTTATTTAAGAGATTTTCTTTAGAGATTCTTAGATTTTCTTCTCTCTGCAGAAATATTTCAAAATCACATCATCGCTTTTAATGTAATGATGACTTCAAGTATTATTTCCCAAAATTTGATAATTTTCAGAATACTTATGTGCATATCACATTGGAAGTCTCTCATTTATTTCTCAGTTGGAAGTCTCACGTTGGAATTCTAACATTTATTAATTCAATAGAAGACAAAATTAAATACGAATCAATACTCTCGATATTTCTAAAGTATAAGATAATTAAATTACTTTTCAATAAATAGAAAACAAAATTATGGAATTGCTTGAAGCTTATAGCAACAATAATTTATAATTAATGATATTTTATTAATGAACACAGCGCTAAATGTCACATTTTTAATTAAGATGTAAAATAAAGAGAGACCTTGTGCGATAATGTTCTTATTCAATGAAAAAAATTAAATTTGATTCAGTGAAATTTTAATAATGTGGAGCATTGTTTTACTTACTTGAACCAAGATTTTGTCTATACTGATATACTACAACTAATACCTTTTATTTATACAAATAATACAGAATATAAATATTCAAATCTTATTAGACATTCTTGATTATATATATAATTTATTTTAATTCTATAATGTGTAATTTAATTTCTAAATTTAAATGTTCCTTAAAACACTTTGCAATGATACGTTTTATCCGAGAATATACGAACTCTTCTGTATTTAAAGCGTTTACAAGCCTACGTAATTAAGTTGTTTAACATTCCTTTATGATTTATTACTTTCCTTTATTCCAAATAGGAGAATTGGTCGATTTCTTTTATAAAAAAAGACAAGAAGAAAGAATCTACATACTGTGAAAATGTATGTAATAATATATAAATTAAAATTCTGAAGGATACATTTTCTTACAAAATAAAGAGGAATGCTTATTATAAAGAAAGAGAAAAGGACCTATAAGAATAATAAGGAAAAATGAAAAAAAATTGTTTTCACAATAAATTCAAATTATTGAAATTAACGTCATTCAGACAAGCTTATGAAAATCCTAAATTTCAAAATTGTTTCTAATATTTGAGACAGTTGAATTGAAACAAAATTGTTACATTTTCAAATAGAAATATTCAAATAAATAATTGACTTTTGCACAGCATTTCTGAAAAAGCACAGGAAAACTTTTTGTATCAAATTATTGTTACAAACCTAGATTATAATGTCATTGTTAGAAGGTATACTCAGCATACATGTAATGATGTTATGCATATTGAGTTTTAATACAAATAATTTATTGAAATAAATTGATTGTATTTAGTTATTAGAACTGATAATTGTAATTAAATGAAACGAAGTTTTCTTTTATATCAACTGATGAGTGATGATAAGTAAGTTTTCAGATGTATTTGAAAAAAGGAATTGAAAAAGAAAAGCAAATAAAATATTTTTTAAAAAAAATAAAGTTTATAAAATAATATACTTTAGCTTGCTGCTTAGCTCATTATCAGCTGCATATATGACGCAAAAATACATTTGAAAAGTCAAATACTTAATATATATATATATATATATATATATATATATATATATATATATATATATATATATATATATATATACTTGTGGACAAAAAAAATTAGCGCACAAAGAAATAATTGTGGGATCGTAACGAAACTTGGCATCAAGGTACATGTCGGGGACATATCCAAATGATTAGGAATGCAAAGTGATTGCACATTACGTATAGCCCTTAGAAGGCGTTTAACGCCCCTGTCCGTGGAGTATGAAACGGGTAACCAAAGTTTGTTTGAGTGTGCTGAATCGTTTACAAAGGAAGAGCTGAGGTATACATGCCATTACGCCGTTTTCGAAGACAATATGAGCAGCTGTCGCAGTTTGAGAGGGGGAGAATCATCGGTGTGATGGAAGCTGGGTGGTCAGCTAGGCAAGTAGCTCATTAACTAGGCCACTCTGATTGTGTTGTGAGGAGGTGTTGGGACCAGTGGATCCGAGAGATGTCATTTACACGAAGACCAGGCTCTTGACGCCTTCGACAAACCAGTTTTCGAGAAGACCACCACATCGTAAGAAATACACGCGTACAGCCAACTGCTTCATCGGCCGTCTTCCAGGCACAGGTAGCATCTTCACTAGGGGCCGCTGTGTCTTCTCGAACCATACGAAGGCGCCTGGATGAAGGACATTTGGGATCGCGGCGCCCATTACGTGTGCTGCCCTTGACACCCACCCATTGACGCCTCCGTTTGGAGTGGTGCCGCGCACGATGAAACTGGACTGGATCATTTGGGACAGTGAATTGGGTATCCAACGAGTTTGAACGAACTCGAGGCAAGGTTACAGCAAATATGGAACGAAATGTCTCAAGACATCATACAGAACATGTATGCCTCAATGCCCGATGGTATCGCATCGTGCATTCCCGGTACAAGGGGATTCAACAGGGTTCTAAATCCTCCGTTCTTTTGCCTTTTTTCTCTGAAATAAACGACCCTTTTTTCTTTGAATTTCTCTCATTTATTGATATAATGTAGTCATTACGTGTGTAAAATTTCGTTTCATTTTGACGACTCTTTCTTGGTGAGCTAATTTTTTTTGTCTATGAGTATATATATATATATATTGACTTGGATCATCTTGGATTAAACGTATAAAGCAAATGTTATGTTTTCAAAACTTTATTCTTTATGCTTAAATGTGTTTAATACGTGTTGTCAGAAATATCCAATTTCAGAAGCATTTATTAATCATTGTTATTTAGCTAAATCATTTAACTTATAACTTTTTAAATTTTAATTTCTTAATGATATAATGCAACGTTTATGTACAGATAATTTTCAAAAGGTAAGAATCGCAAAATAATTTATTAAGTAATAGGACTTTATGAATAACAATAAGTAATTCGCCAATAGTTAGGCAAATTGAAGGCATAGACTCCAATTTCCTTCTATAAATGCTACCAAAATTTCTATCCATTCATTTCACAACTAGTTTGATTACCTTAGCAAAGTAAGAATAAAATTTTGCGACTGAAATAATATTATTCATAATTTGATCATTTTCAGTGGAGATGATGTAAATCCTCAAATTTCATAATTATAAGTCAAAAACTGATATGAATAAAAGTTGATTAATTTGTAAAATTGTTCCTTTTCATTAATTTTATTTCTCATCCAGTAAATAAGAGTTCTCTTAATTATATTCTACTTCAAAATTTTAAATTCAGTTAAGAATTCAAAAAAGAACACATTTCTTATTTTTTTTATAAAATATGAAATACAGTCCTTTTTTAATAATTTAATGGAATAGAAAAAAAAAATTGTTATTCAAACATTTCCTCACAGTTGAAAGTTACAACAGAATTGATGTGATGTTAGCTTTAATTAACAGCTCTAAATTGGTATTTAATCTTACAATGGCGAATGTAAAGATACAAATAATTAGATTAGAAGATATGCTGTTCAATAAAAATACTTACTCGTAAAAATAAAATCATGAATAGTATAATTTAAGAAAAACAAAATTGAAAGAAATATAAATTGAGAAACATTAATCTAATAAATGAAACATTGACTAGATGAAGTAAAAGCATCTTAAGTTACATTATTAAAGTAAGATGAAAATAGCATTGCCTCTTGAACACTTAATGAAAGCCTAAATAGCATAATTTTAAAAAAAATTAAAAGAAATATAGATAGAGAAACGTTAATCTAATAAACGAAACATTGACTAGATAAAGGAAAAGCATCTATAGTTAGATTATTAAGGTATGATGAAAATAGCATTGCCACCTGAATACTGAATCAAAAATTTAAGAAAATTTTAAATAAACTTCAAAATTAATAATAAAAGCATATTACATTTGGATATAACTTTTAAATCATGCATTGAATCTTTATGTAAGCATTTTTTTTTTTTTTTTTTTTTTTTTATTTACATTAGATAATAATGTTTTTTTTACGTGCGTTTTGTTGTATTTTACCATGAAAGGGAATGTAATTTTTAACAGAAATATTTAAATAATTTTCTGGGAAAATGTATTTTTAGGGCATAATATTTCACAATTAATAAGACATTCAAAACGTTTAGGCATATTTCACAACAAGAAGTTCATAATCTTAATAAATTTCTGGATTTTACAATAAAAATTGCGATTTTTGACAAAATTAACTTCATTCAGAAAGCGATATTTCTTTAACTAGCTCTATTCTCTAAAATTATAATTTTTCGAAAATGACATTTGTGTATGCGGGCATACGTGTTACGAAACAAATGATTATTATTAATATTAATGCAGTCAATTTTGATGAAGCAACTTTTATCAATTTACAAAGAAGGTTAAATAAATAATTTCAAAATAATGATTTGAATCTTTTCTTGAATTATTGTACAAATAATTGAAAGATAATGATAATTTTTCATTCATTAATTAATTTATTTACATGTTGTGATGCTAATTTTATAGATTAACTCGTTATATAAAGTTCCTTAATTACCATTGCTGTAGGTGTCTCTTCATGTAATTTCAGTGAAAGAGCATTTTAATGTAATTTAAATAAGGTCTTATAGCTGCGGTAAACTAGTGTTTATGGTCACGAACTCGTGACCGGTGTCGTTTAAACAGAGTCATGGGTTACATCCTTGATGCTATTGAAGTCCGATTGATCATTCCAGCATTTTAACAGGCCACGTTAAGTTAGACCAGGACACAATTCAATAATTTCTCGAGCAAGTGACGCAGGACCTGGCTGGGATATTCTTAACAGAAATAATTGAGTTTAGTGGTTTCTAAACGTGATCCCCACGTTCACTTGAACTAACTCCAGTGGACGTCTTTCTGTAGTGAAACTCTAAACAGAAAGTACATGTGCACAATATTTAGAAATTTTGTAAGAACTTGATAACATTTCATTGAGAACTTGCCGTTGCTCCAACTCCAAAATGTATTGTAAGAAAATATTCCAAAATGACGGTGCACCTTCGCACAAGACGTTGCGAGTAACGCAGAACCTAATGGGAGACATTTTCTACTTAAATGAACGAGTATGGTGGTTTCTGAAAGAGGCTTTCATGTTCACCTGAGCTAACTCCATTGGACGTTTCCTTGGGGCGATAGCTCAAACAGGAAATGTTTGCGACCCCTCCGCCAACCGATGACGCTCAAAGAACGCTTGTGCTAACGCGTCACCCTCTATGCCAAAACGTATGAAATATGAAATTCCAACGAGAGTCTAAATGTACATTGTATCGGATGAAGAGAAGTTTGAACATCGAAAATAAAAATGTATTGTGATTACTAGTTGTTTTTCCTCTTTCAAAGATCGTTTCGTAACGCCATAGTGTAGGAAATATCGAAAGAACAAATGAGCGATTTAAGCATTCTATTTTAACCATTAATGTC
>BMAW01024354.1:91476-136325 GCA_019974015.1 Nephila pilipes
ATACATGCATGTTTGAAACTTAATTTTCTACAGATGGAAAAATACATTACTAATTTAGAAATTGTACATTATTATCATGAAAATTAAAATTATTATTACTTAAATACTACTAATGGTGAATGTAAGGAATGAATATATTGAAGAAAAATATGCATTAAACCTGGACTGGATATAATTGTGTTCTTTTCAATACATTGCATTATTAAAGTATACAAAAGGTGCATTCCTGTCTAGGAAGAAAATCAAAACTCTCATTCACTTTTTTTCATGACGTTGGGAAGATAAATACATATAAAGTCTCATAAAATGAGGAAAATACATCGTATGAAAACCATAAAATTGAAAAAGTCTTAAAACATATTTTGAAGACAAAATCCGAAAGTAGTATGTTTCTTTTCTTAGCGTGCATATATTCCGACAAATTGTTTCTCAATGGGGAAGTATCTCGTTGATATCAGCAATATATTTCATGCATTATTAAACATACATATGTTTTATCCTGGTTTAATAATCTGAACTTTCCTTTCAGTTGAATTGTATTCCTTGTATATAATTTGAACCATAATGCTAGAAGAACTAGAGTGAATTCAGTTTTTCCTTAGTTCTTTGGATGTAATAATAATAAAGTAAAAATTCAAACTGGCATTTTCTTTCAACAAACCAATTTTAGGGAAAGTATTTGATGATAGAATGCTAAACAGATATATCTGAACTCGAGAGCATCTTTCTGTTTATATTTTCTTTGTTTTTTTGTATTCATTGGAAAAGTTCTATTGATTGAAGAAATGCTATTTTTCAATGTGAAGTTCTGAAATTCTTTTAATGTTTGCGTTTTCAATGTTTTGTGATTAGAAAAGTTCTAAAAGATTTTTCTCAATAGGTTAGCAAATTTCTACTTCTACTTGATAATATAGAAATATTCTTAAGATTAAATCGCTTTTCAGTTCTTTATTGATATATGAGTGAATTTACTACCAAAAATATTGCTTTCACTCGTTTTAAAAGTATGTTTTAGAATGAAAATATTTAAATGTAGATGAGGAGTTCAGAAATGTTCGAGTTCTTCATATGTCTCATTTTTAAGTCTAAATGTATTGATAGTTATAAATGGGCTCCAAATCATTTAAAATAGTTTTATCTTTCATATTTGAATGTCATTTCTTTTGTTACAGAACATTCAACATCTAAGAAAACTAAACTTATTTCTTGGATTTTGATCTCAAGAATCATTTCATTAGAATTTACACATAAAAAAAAAAGCCAGATTTTTGTTTAAGAAATTCATAATTATGAACTGACATGTAAATTTCTGTTAAAATATGGAAAGTAACGAAAATATAACTGAAATTACTCTTTACAAAGGGAGAGAAAACATGATAAAATACAAGAAATGTATACTAGCATAATGTATTAGGATGGACATTAGTTTTTTTATTCATTTAATGAAATTGCATGCAAATTAAAAACTTAGTTTTTTCTTGCAACAATAAACTCGAGATAATTATTAATTAATTGTTTAAAATTATACATAAATAAAATTAAGTGTATACATATTTTAAATCATCATTCTGCATTTATAACCATTTTACTATAATTACTCATATATATATATATATATATATATATATGTGTGTGTGTGTGTGTGTGTGTGTGTGTGTGTGTGTGTGTGTGTGTGTGTGTGTGTGTGTGTGTGTGTCGTGTGTGTGTGTGTGTGTAATTTTCTTATTCATTCATATTCCTTTCTTCTTAATTCTAACAGTAGAATATCCCTTAAGAATAATTTAGGAGTTGACTTACTTAGGGCATTTAAAGCAGCAGAAAATTTTTTGTCCTTGAGAATCAATTAATCCTTCATAAGAGGGAACAATGAATGAGTTTATGAAATATTATTTATACGGACATTCATGAATGCAGGGGCTATTTGCTGACTTTAAATTTTGCACAACTTTTGAGTAATTAATCAAATATTTGTATGCTATAAATACTTTAACTATTTCACATTGAAGTTCGAAGTAGCACAATTGTCCATAAGATATTCAAATGTATCTGACAGTGTTTCAAAAGTGTGAAAATGCTAAATTTATCTTAATGATTTTTATATTTCAAACCAGAAAAGATTACATGATGTTTTAGTCATTAATGAGATAGTTTCTTTGTCGAGGAGTACTGATTGATTGAACATGCAATGAAGGGATGAAATATTTAATTTTTTACTATCTATTGCTGATATAAGAATTTTAGAACCAATTATTTAAATGTAACTTTAAACATTTTAATTATTTTAGAATGATATGGATATTAGTTATGGGAAATACTCTATTTAGCTACCTGTAGAAAGCCAGCTGAGTGATGCTTGTTTTATAGAACATTAAATGGAGAAAAAATAATTAGAAGCCTCACACGAGGGATAAGATGCAGTATATATTAAAACAAATGAACTTTCACAAGGCAATCAGTTAATAGGGCTATTACTCTGGAAACTATCAAAATTACGAAAATAACAATGTTTCACAAAATTATCAATTTAGAAAAAAGTGAGGTACATCTTAATTGTGGAAAATACATAGTAAATAATTTGACTTTACGAGTGTTAATTTCAAAAATCAATACTGAAGAATAATATTTTATTAAATGTCTAATGTGCCTGAAATTTCCAAGTAAATAACTCTCCTGGCAATTGGAATTCAAATTACATTTTACTACAGTAAGAAATATCGATTATCTTTGTCAATGAATAACTTAAATGAAAAAGAATTCTTAATTATTGGGCATGTTCTCTTCTTGCACATACATAATATTATATGAGCAAGAACCTAAAGAAGGCGGTTATCATATTTAATGGTATGACATACCCCTGAAAATGCTTCATGATTTGTGGAAATACGTGGCATGCAATAGGCATACTTTCTAACACTTTTTTGTCATGAGTGCCATTTGCATTTCTCTTAAGTTTCACAGTGAACCTTTAAGTAAAATTATGATGTTTCAATATTGTAATGCAATATTACAAGAAACGCTTAGAAGGAAGGAATTTTCAAGAAAAAAGTAACAAAATTTCATTCTGAAATTGACTGAATTGCTATCTGTATTACTTTGAAATATTATGATCCCTCGTATTATGAGTTAAAGTTGCATGATTGTCAATTTTCTTCAAAGATTGTAGTCTTACTTCTATGATAAGCTCATTTCTTGTAGAAATGAATTAACTTAAATTTAAAATTATTAATGGAATAGTGAAATGTTCCAGGTACCGATCAAACATATTTCTACAAATCTAATTACAGTTATCCAAGTTTTACGCAATTTTGGTATACTAATGTCAATTTTCTTAGTGGCAGATAAAAAGCAACACATCGGCTGATAATTTCCCAATCTGACTTACAGATGACACCCCAATTATAAAATTGATATTTTTTAAGTAAGTACTAATCTTCAAAAGGTAACTGCAAAATTTTATGATGATTTGACATTTGATTCAAAAAGGTAATGTGGTTAAAGTGAAACAACTTTTTTTTTTCATTTTCAAAACAATGGAAAGAAAAACGAATTTCGTGTGTTGATAAGATATTGCTTTTTAATGGAAGAAACACCGATGATACGAAAGCATTTCTTAATAAGTGTTATCCGGACTCTGCACCAAGAAAATCGACCATTATTGACTCGTTTGCTGGATTTAAACGTTATCGTTCGAACACAGATGATGCGCCAAGTTCTAGTCGCACCAAAGAGGTGGTTATATCGGAAATCATAAAATGTTCACAAAATAATTTTGACAGACCGTTAAGTGAAAATGCAGGAGGTAGCTGATACTCTAAAAGTATCAAAAGAACGTGTAGGTTTTATTTTGCATGAACATTTGTCAATGAGAAAGCTGCTTTCGAAGAGGGTGCCTCGAGTGCTAACAATAGATCAAAAGCAACAACGAGTTGATGATTCCGAATGCTGTTTCAAGCTGTTTCGGCGAAATAAAAAAATACTTTTTGTGTCGATACGTAACGAAAGACAAAACTTGGATCAGCATTATACGTCAGAGACAAATCGGCAGTCACCTGAGTGAACGGCAGCTGGTGAACCTCAAGCAGCCAAAAGCGTAACATAGTGCTGGTAAAGTTATGGCATCCGTATTTTGGGATGCGTACAGTATTTCGCTAATCGAATACCTTGAAATAGGCAAGACAGTAAATAGAAATTGTTACAAGGCCCAAGTAGATAGTTTGAAAGAGGAAATTATGAAGAAACGGCCCCATATGCATAGAAAGAAAGTGATCTTTGACCAAGACAATGCATCGTTTCACAAGTATTTCGCTACGATAGCAAATTGCTCAAATTACACTTCAAATTACTTCCGCATCCACCCTATTCCCTAGATTTGGCCCTTGGTGACTATTACCTGCTCGCGGGCCTAAAAAATGCTCGCCGAAAAACAGATTTGTATCGAATGAGGAGGTGATCGCCGAAACAAATGCCTATTTTGAAGCCAAAGATAAATCGTTCTTCAAGAAAGGTATCGAAATATTAGAGAAGAGCTGGAATGATAGTATCGTTCTTGAGGGAGACTATATAGATGGTCAAAATTGTATTTGACAGAAAAAGTTGTGTTTTCTTTGTTAGATCGGGAACTTATCAGCCGATGTGTTATTCTCATGTCAAAAACACTATATAATCATAATTTAGCCAATCAATATTTTCCGAACATTGTTTTCGAGTTTCAATGTTATTGCTAAATGACACATCATATTAAAATACTAAAATAAATATAATAATACGACATTAATAACTTACATTCTGGAATTAAGTTTTACTTCAAAATTAAGAAGAAAAATTGATTAGTGAATTTTAAACCATTTGGTGAGATAGATGTTATAATTTTAATTTCAAATATATTATATTATTACTACCTTAAAAATCCTGTTTAGTCGAATGAAAATATAAATCAGATTTCTTTTATAATAAGGGGAATCAGAGTTTTTTTGACGATGCAGATTATAGAAATTACGACTTATAATAGTAGTATATATTCATAAGGAAAAACTCGGATAAATAAATATTGTGATCAAATACTAAACATCAAAAATTAACAAGGAAAAAAATTAGTTTGTAATTTATTTTTATAACTTTCATAAGATACAGCTATGTATTTTATGCAAATCGGATGGTTAATTTCAATAATGGAATAGTTTTAGCAGGCTTACTTTATTTTTTTTAATTCGCTGTTTGTAAAAGTTTGTAAGAAGTAACTTAATAAATACTTACGCCCAATTGCTTTCTTTCCTACATAAACTTGCTGTAATTTTTTTTATAGCTGGAAAAAATTAGTAACCTGTTTTTCTAAAATTTCATCTGGTTCAAACGTAAATGTCCGAAGAGTTGAGGAAATTCTTTTTGTGCAGACAAATAAAAACTCACTCGAATTCCAGGAAATAATATTTTTTTACCAAGTTCATAACACGATTACCAAAATTTCTCTAAAAAGATTGGGTTATCCAGCGACCAAAAGTACTAGAGCTTTCACCCTTTTCTTTTAGAGTAAAGTCATTGTCTTGTCTGAAAGTCCTCCTCTTCACTAAAAGCAAAAGTATCTGTTCAGTTCATTTTTCTTTTTAAGTGCACCTGTCATAAAGAAGAAATTGCAGTTAAAATAAAAAAATTTTAAAATAAAGAAATTGAACGATTGATTGAAAATAATAGGAAATATTTTTAAGCTGTACCTTTTTTTATCACTCTCTTTTTCCCAATCTTTACGTCTTTAGTTTTTATGTTCAACATAGAAAGCATTATAATTCAATTATAAAGACGGATGGTCATTTTTGTTTCACCACGGGCATTTGAAAGTCACAAGGTATCAAATTTTTCACAGTTAAAGCTTTAAAAAAAGTTCGAAGAATATTCAATAATTTTCCAATACTATATTATTTGTGACTACTATGAAATCTATCATTAAGAAAATATATTCAACTATAACAAATAAAATAAGCATTTAACAAAAGCTAAAAATTACAATTAAGCTGATGGCTCCAAAAAGCAAATAGGTAATTTTACAGTTCATGTTGTTTCAGTTTTAGCCACCATTAGCTAATTAATCATAATATATAAAAAAAAATTTCAAAATATTTTACGTATTTTCTTTTTTTTAAATACCAACTGAAAGATTTTGTCAAGCAATATAAAGAATTCTTTGTAAAAATTAAGAATAATAAATATTACTAAAATAATTTTATTGATATTGGTATTTTTTAAACAATATATATAAATTCCATCAACATTATGAAGAAATGTGTAACAGATAACTGATGATTCAATTATAAAATAATTTTAAAATAGATTTATAAGGTTTCGAGAACATAGCGAAAATTACTATGCAATGCTAAGATTATTTTTTCATCCTATTTACAGTAAACATTAAGTTAAATGAAGAGAAACAAGCCCACTGCAGAATTTAATTTTTTAAGCACTATATATATTGCCATCCAATATCTCGAGAAACAAAAATTGCATTAGAATTAAAACATTTTTTTAAATAACACGCTATTAGGGGGAAAGAAAAGAAATTAAATTTTGACAGACAAAAGCAATTATAATTTTCAATTTATTTTCTATTCATGGACCTGATTAAATAAAGTCTAAATTAACCTTCCAGCAGGCGCGCCCTCTATGCTACCATACTATTGTGAAAGGTCAAGCGAATTTCCTAAATGCACTACTGTATTTAACAGTGTCAATGTTAATATTTGGTTATAATTAGTTAAGGATTAGTAAGTGCATTTTAATTAAATGATATTTTTTAAAGAATAAAAATAACATTACAAAAAGAAAACATATTATCACAATAAAATTACCAAATATTAATGGAATTACATTAAAATTAAATAAGTGAAATTGGTGACATTTCGAAAGTAATTACATTTCTTACATAAAAGTTTATACCGTTCATTCCCAGCGTATCAAATGCGATACGCTCACGTATGCTGTCCTGTGCCCAGCGTATCAATACAGATACGCTTGAGGAGAATTTTTTATTTAATTTTTTAATGTTACTGTACGACGTTACAATAAGGCGAAATCTATATAAAAAGCTTATTTGGAGTGTTGACCTTGGTGCTATGGGCTGGGATTTTACTTCTGGCTATCAGGAGTGAAATAATTGTTAAAAGTACGTGTTGCGGCGCGGCTTTTAAATGTAATGACATGATTTAAAGCGTGCGCTTTATTCGGTTTGCTTTTTTTCTTTCTTGCTTGCTTCTTAGAAGTTCGAATTAGAATTTAAAGATGTTTATGGGGATTAGGGCTTTTTTAGTATCAGATGCTTTAAGCCGTTCGTTTCATTCGGTCGTTTTTTATTTGTAGCGCCAGTCATGATGAGAAGAAATTATTTATCTGATAATGACATTTGCAAATTAGTGAATGAATCTGACAGTGATATTAGCGAAAATAATCTTACTCTGTACATAGCCATTAAAGGAAGAAAAAAATGTGACCTTGCTCAAAATCTTGCGTGAAGCGTCAAAAATTAACACAATATGTGTGTAAAACATGTGACGTTGGACAAAACATTGAAGAATTTTGTTTACATAAAAATACCATAGAGCGAAATAAGATTCATTTTTAATATTTTAATACTCCATGTAATTTATTCAACAAATGTTAGTATATTTTGTATTTTCTTAAAAGATATGATTTTTATGTATAAAAAAACATATGATTTTCAATTAAATCTTTTTTTCCCTTTCGTATATATTAAGTTTAATGCATTTTAAATAATATATGTAAAAAACAAAATATTCTAATGAATAGCCAATATAAGAGAAATTTTTTTCGCGAATTAGGCTTATTATCTAAAATCGTCAGGGCACAGCTTGACACTCTGCGGTTAGAAGCCGCGTGTCTTGGGAAGCATTTCTTTTTTCTCTCTCTTGAAGTGAAAGGGTTAAAGATAATATGAAATTTTAAGAAAAAATTAAATCAATTTAGATGAAAAGGAATTTCCATGATACACACCAGCCAAATAAATCAAGCGCAAAAGAGCTTCTATTTCTGCTCCATCGGTATTTGTGGCATCCCTTGAACGAGAGTAATTAGGCTTCTCAGAGCATATATACTTTTAAGTCTCTTCGACTATGCTTTCGGTTAAGCGATCAGTAATGAGATACATTTCCCTATTTCCAAAATATATGTTAAATCTTTGGCTGGACCAATAATTGCAGGAATATGAATACATGTCTTGAGAGGTTATCGTTCAGTTTTCTTGAATAGAGTTTTCTGCAAATTCCATGACTGGATGATGTTTCAATTTATTTTAAGGTGAGCTATGTTGGCATCTGCAGATCTATCGTCATTATCTCCATCTTTTGAATTGCTTGCTGCATTCATTCTTACTCCTCTTTCTGAAATGTGCTCTTCTTCATCTACATTCTTTTCATCTAAAACTATATCCTTCTCATCATCATTCTCACATAAAAGCATGTTTCTTATAGTCTCAAGGTCTAGTATCCTTTATGTTGAATATTTTGTTTTCACTCGCCATAATTAAAAAAGAGAGAGAGAGGAAATGATTTAGGTATCATGAACATTTGCACGTATGTTACAAATACAGTGTCTATATTCTAACTCTTAAAGCTATTTACAAAGAAAATTACGTAAAATCATAATGTTTAAATCTAAAACAATAAAGATATTATATAGTAACAAAGATAATAAGATACAGCAAAAACTTACTTGAAAAATCGCATATTTCTAAAATACAAAATGCAGATTTTCAGAGTCCTACAAACGCCTCAAAATCCAAACAATGACTGAATTCAGGTCATAAAGAGCAGGAAGAATAGCTAAAGAAAGAAACTTGAAGTGCCATCTGGTATAAAGATATGAAACGAAATTGATATCTAGCTTATTTCCCACATTCCAGCGCCTGCTGGAAGGTTAAAAGTAAAAAGATACTTACTTTGTTTTGTTTTTAAATATTATTAGAGAATTATTTAATCTTTAAATGTGCTTTTTTACAGATATGTTATTGCATAGTATAATTATACTAATTTGAAATGACTTAACTAACTTTTCTTGGGAGCCTATTTTAACACTTTTATTGAATGTATCCTATAAAAAACTGAATATGAATATTCCACGATGAAAATTTTCAAACTCATTTTTACTTCAAGCTTATAAAAATAAAAAGATAGTTTACATGAAAGAATTTTACCCTATTTCGTTCATTTCTGTATTACAGATGTTAGCTGTTCTTTGTTTGACTCGTGATTTTATGGTATCAGTGTTTCGTAAACCTAACTAAAACACAACAAAGTAATTATCTCGCAAATGAATTCAAAAACATCCTTTGATGTGAGGAGTTGCGAACGCTTTTAAAAAGGAATCAGGACCATTGAATGTACTTGATTACGAGTTCATGACAATCCAATTACATTGTTTTTACTCCTCAAAACCTTTTCACACATTTGCGCCAAAGAGTTTCTTTTTCCTTTGAAAGCAAATATGTAGATTAAAGGGAAGAGAGAAACAATTTCAGAAAGTAAGTGAAAAGGTAAATTTACAATTATTGATCTAATATTGTGCTGTAGTTGTTTATTTTGATGGTTAACATTGAAAGTAACCATATTCACTAAATGCAAATATGATTTGTATTTCAAAGTCCTTGTGTTTTTAAAGAATTGTCTTCAATAAAGGATTGACAGCCTTCTTAATATTATGATTATGTGAAGCAAATTTTAAATACACATAAAAAGGAAGACAACATAAATTTTTTAAAAAATAAAGAATCAAATTACCTACCTAAATTTTTGAATTTCATAATGTAATAAATAAAGTAATTATGTTATAAAATTTTACTTTTATGTAAAAAATTAAATACCACGACACAGTTATAATCAAAATTAACAGCAAATACATAAATTAACTTAAAATCTAATTTTATTGAATTACAAATAATTTATATTCTGTGGGTACGTTTAGTGAGAAATTTAGTGTTGGATTTTTTTTTAATTTGAAACCATTGGGGATATAAGTGTAATTGCGTCATTTTAAGAAATTATCTTAATCTTGACATGAGAATCAATTCTTATTAATTTAAGATGTATAAACATTTATAGAGAATGTTTGAATAATTTTGTAGCAATTTTTTTTAAATAATCATTTGTAGAAAATAAAATATAAAATTATAATGCAATCCAACTTATATGGCAAAATATATATAATGGTACTAAACACATAAACTTTAAATATCTTTTCTATTACTGAAAAGCAAATTTACGAAATTATATTCTAAGATTTATATTATACCTTTATCACAGAAAATAATAGAAACTCATTTTATAATAGGGATATTTGTGCTTAGGAACAAGAGTAAAAATTATCTACTTGAAACATAACATGTGAAGAAGATATTCTTCTCAGGGTTCAAGTAAATCCTTCATTATAGGGTTCTGCCAATTCAGCTAGCCGGGAGAGCATTAAATCGTATTCTAAAGTGATACAGGAGGGCTATAAAAACTTTCGCAATGCTCGCATCGCCAACATATATTTCAAAATATTCTATAGCATGTAAATCATTAGTAATCTTATAAATAATTGAATTATAAAGAGTAAACACAGTGCAATTTGACAATGCATTCTAATGCATCTTAAATGCTCTAATATTGTTCATGTGGGTCATATAGCGTATCTTTCTTTCATTTCAATAAAATTTATTTTAACCTTTAAGAAATAGGCTAAATAAAGTACATTCACAGAACCAGTTAATACTTTCAACACATGTTGCTTGCTTTTTACGGAAATTTATAATTATTTTCACATGAATTACCAGGACAAAATAATTAGATATAGTTTCTTTCCTAAAACACTAAATAACCATGCTATGGAGGGTGAGGTTATTATATTAATTTACACAGAATTTGTGATCTTGCATTATTTAGTGTATTTCATACAAGCTTTTATTTCTCTCTCGTTATTATTAAGAAATTTTAATTCCAAATATTTTTGATTTCTGAGTTATTAATTATCTTGATTGTTTCGCTGGTTTTCTATTTTCAGAGATTTAATGCTATACTCATAAGCTAGGAATACTGTGAATAGAATCGAGCTCACAAGGATGAGAAAAATAGGAATGGAAACACTCTAAGAATTTTTCTATTAAATATTACATAAAAACTTGAATTTATTCATGTTGTAATTATTGCAATTATTCTAAGCGAAGAATCTGTGTTCTTGTTTATTTCAAAAGATATTTTTTCAATTCGAATGAAGAGAAACTACTTTGAGTAATATGGATAGTGTAAGAGACTAAATATAGAATTATAGTTTCAAGAAGAGGTTAATAAAGTATTCTTGAAAAGGTAAATCATAAAAATATTTTTTTCATGAAATTTATTTAAACCTATTATTAGATGCTTTATCTCACAAATTGAGAGGAGGAGTTAGTTTACTGTAGGTTTGTCACTATATAAAATATTTTGCTTGATTATATTTTATAATTTGATATACATTGAAAGCAACATTATTTATATAATACTGGAGTGTCGTTAATACTCAGCAGTTTAATTCAAGAACTTCTTCATTTAGTTAGTTTGTCAGTAAAAGTGAGAGTTTATGGAGCAAGAACAAAATATGGCTAAGCGTCCCAAAACTATTTGTTTTAAAATTACATTAAGATGGATTGATAAAATACAAAGTAAAATGTGAGGGATAAAAACTTAATATTATTTAAAAATTAATTTTAAACATAAATGCAAACAAATTATATAACAATTTTCTACAATTGATGTATACCATTGTGAAGAAGGAGAACTAAATAACTTGAAACCTATGTATAAATAAAAATACGAAAAAGTACACTTAAAAAAAAAACTCGATTTATTTTCTATTTTAAGGGAAGCTTTTACTACAAAATGTATTCCCTTTACTGCATATTTATTTTTATTTCGTATTATAAAAGTTCACTTTCTCCATGTCATTGAAACTCATAGAATTACGAAAATGAAACACTTTTTCAAAGATGACAAAAATAGCCAACTTTCAGTTCTTATTTCTCTTTGGCAGAAACTAGACATTGTAGATATGGTACCGAAACAACTTCTTTTTTTATTATGGGATACTTTGCTGCACCTTTATGAGAACACATGGTAGATCTTTCAGATCATCTTTTAAAACGAGATTGCATCGTTCCAAATGGAATATTTTTATTACAATAAGTGAAGGTTATTTTTGTAACGGGAAGAACTTTCACTGTTATCGTAAGTTGTTTGCAACAAATATTTGGTTTCAACACAATTCTTCAAAGAGACTACTATATTGCAGGCCATTATCACTATCATATATATATATATATATATGTATGTATGTATGTATATTTGAGTTCGAAATGTGTAACACAATGCAAATTTTGTTCCGTAAAATTCTGATGCAGCATTTCAAATGGAACTAGAAATATTTACCTCATATTTTCCCGTTCTAAGTTTATAAACATATTATATTTTTCTGCTCATTTTATAAAATAATTTTCTTTTCATTTTTAGTGCATTATTTGAAATTAAGTATGACTTCTAATACGTTGTTTACAATTAGGTTGTTTTATGAAGTGTAGATATTAGATAGATTAAATTAATTTTGATGAGAGATGTGCAGATATTTATTTTGTTAACTGTTTTAGTAATTGATATATTACGTTTTTCTTCCGAATTGCAATTTTCTTTCATTTTGAAAATCGTATTAGAAGAAAACAAGAACATTGCAAATATTTTTCAGTTTAAAGCATATGCGTCAATATTGCGGTAAAGAATATTTCAAATATTTTAACTTGGAACGAATTTAGTCTTGAAATTGTCTTCACCTTTTTCATTTCTGCTTTGTTGATGTAATTAAGTGAATCAAATTAATAAAAATATTAATGAAACATATATGCAATAATAAAGGGGTTTTAAACAAACCTTAAGTTTTGACAATAATAATAATTACATATAAACGTTGTTGCAACTAATTAACATAAACTGATTAGGTTATGATTAATTTTGCATTAAATTCTGTTCGTAAGTAATAGGGGCTCTTCAAGCGTTTTCTTTTTGGCAAAATTCTGAGGTTTCTTTCTGATTTTATATTTAAGTTCTTAGCCTTTTCTCTACCAAATATTGTGAAGTTGAAAATTAAGTAAACTGTGAAAATGAAGTGAATAGAGATGATCAAGTAGAATAAAAGGGATAGAGAATTAAATTGAATATTAAAATTATGTTGATAAGTAGTTTGTAAGTGTGATATGAGCGGAAATCTTATATCGCGGGAAAAAATTTGTAGAAATTTGAAGAAATAATTATCGTGTTTAGTGACATTTATAATGGATTTGGGGAATTAAGCAATTGGAGCAACTGTTTGAGGTACTCACATTATATTCCGGTAACCGTGGTCTTTGATAGATTATAGAAGTTGTTAGTATTCGTGAATAGGGACTTAACTGTGGGGAGCTATTTTTAAAGTTTAATAAAAGGTATTCCTGAACAATTAACTATTTTACTAGCCATTCTAGAAACTATTGTTTTAGATAGATCCATTTTGGTGTATCACTTTTGGCATATCAGATCACTTTTCAATATTTTTATCTTTTACTTTAATTTTAATTACATGTAGCTTAAATATTTTCAATATAATAATTTATCGTTTCCTTTAATTTTAATATCGGAAAAGTTTACTATTGTCCATTTCTCGATATTTAATAATTTACTTTAATTCTTCTACTTAATGGCGTAATTTAAAAATAATTACAAAAAAGTGCACCTTGGGTGGCTAAATCCGCTCTTTACAAAACTATCCACTGAGCTTTGGATTTTAGAATTTTTAAATTTAGCTGTGCGTAAACTTTTGTTGAAATTTATAGCTCGAAATTACATTTAAGATGGCAGATGAGATAATCTACACGATACTGACACAAGGGTACCTCAAACGCTGATAAATATAGCTTTTATTTTCTATTTTTGCTTGTAATATCTTTTAAGCTCTTATGAAATGTATATGTGATTCATTTATCAAAATTACAGTGTTATTATCGAAACTAAGTAATTTAAATCATTTTATTCTCTAAGAACAATTTAAGAACACAATTTATAAAATTTTCTCAGTTATACATTCAGAGGTAAAATTAATTACAAACCAAAAAAAAAATATTTTATTAAACACTATTATTTGAAAGTAAGAGTAATGAAACAGCAAGGATACCACACACATTATTAATTTCAGTACAAAACTAAAATATAAGCTCAAAATGTAACAGGTTTTATCTTATTTATTTATTTATTTTACTTTAATATAATTCCTTGATAAAAGTTTTAATATACACTCATGTTCATAAATTAAGGATAATTTAGAATCACACGGAAATTGAACTGTAATGTAAAAAATTCCACCTGTAGAATTATTACACACATCTTCAAGAATAATATGTAAATTACTGAAAGCCCTTAGATGACACCAATAGTACGCCATAATGACGAGAGTGTAAGAGAGGTGTATATAAGGAATTGTATCAAAAGAAGTAAAATTGTTCTCAAGCGTTATGTAAGTCTCTCCATATCACAGCCGTATAGCTATAACATAGAGGACGCATGTGAATGATTTTGCGTGATAGAATAGATGCTTCAAGTTTATGCTGCACTGTATCAACAATAATAGCTGGAGCTTGGTGGTGGACTAGTCTCTCAGTAACCCGTGGTCAGATATTTTTAATGGGTGACAGATCTGGAAACCATGCAGGCCAGCTAAACAAACAAATATCCTCTGTATGTAAGGTCAGAAAACGAGGTGCAATATGGGATCTTGCATTATCTTACTGGAAGATTGCGTTCGACAAGCTTCTAATACAGGGCACAACCACTACACATAAGATGTCAGGAATGTACCAATTTGTCTCAAAGTTCCGTCGATCCGAGCTAGAGATGTGCGTGTCGTGTACTCAATGTCTACCTAAGCCTTCGCACTAGGTACAGGACCCCTATACCGATATCGAATGCAAGCAGGCGACGAGCGGTCTCCTTGGAGCCTCCAGATACGTATACGGCCATCAGAATACTTCACGTAAAACCGGGACTCTTCTGAAAATACGACATTGTGCCCCTCCTGTATCCAGCTTTGTCCTTCGGGACACCAGAGTCACAATCTCTCTCTATGCTGTATTGTCAAGGGAAGCCGATGTAATAGTCGCTGTGCTGACAGTCCATGTACCAGCAATTTTGTCATCGCACCATATGAGCACATACTAGGCATGATTGCAAGCATACCCATTTCCTGACTATTGGTTCGGGATGTGGTAGTTCCTGTATGCCATTCAGTATGACCTTCAGCAACCCATTAATTAAATATTCGTATGACAGTGATTAGATTTCGACCAGTGCAACAGGCCATATCACGGAACCATAATCCACATTCTCTACAGGCAACGATAATACCTCTTTTGAATTCCGACACTTGCTGATAAGCATTTCTTCTTCTTATTCGAGCATGATGCGATATTCTGAGCAAACTCCGACCTTACAAAGCGCTTTCTGAAAAAGAAATCCACTACACAGCTTTTCTTTTACGCAGTGTTTCAGACATCGTGTTTCCTTCTTGCTCCGTCTAAATGTGCTGAAATACTAATCAATTACATATCTTAAAATCTTCTTCCTTTTCTTGTGATTTTGTCATTTCTCAGAGCATTCCATACTGGAGCTGCAGTTTTAATGACCAATTATTTTGAGCTGTATATATATATATATATATATATATATACATGTGTATGTATAGCTCAAAATAATTGCATTTTGCTGTAGATTACTTTGGATAGATGTTGATATTTTTGTCACAAAATATTTGAAATTATAGTTAGCATGAATAATTCTTTAAAATAAGCGTTTGATAAATATGCTGTCTTTATAAAGTGAAATAGCTGTTTCTTCTCACAGATAAATTTTTGTAGGATTACATAACTTTAACCAATCAACTTTAATACAAACGATATATTACGTACAATTTAAGAAAAAAGTATTTTTACAAAATTGTATTCATTGAAACATTTTGACAGAAATGGTCTTAAAAATCAGTCAATTTTCTGGGGTATTTCTTTTCAAACCCTTAGAACCAGAAAAAATGACATGATATGAAAAATAAATTATAGCAAAAAATAAATACCTTAGTGAAATGAAAATTATGAAAATTAAATGAAGTACACTCTTGTGTGAATAGATCTTCGTAATAAGCGCTATTACTTATTTCTGCCTATTTCTAAGCTACACAACATAAAATCAGCAACTTAACATTAAAGGCAATATAATAAATGATTTCTCAAGAGAATAAAATTGAAGCGCATTGCTATAAAATATCCATAATAACATTTGTTTGAATACTACAAAACTGCTTTCAAAATCACTAATATTTTCCATACGTTTTATGTGGCTTTTGCAGTCCAATGGTTTTAATTATGCAATTGTAGCCAAGGTTGTTTTCGTCGAGTCGTGGGGTTGAGCCTGATGCCACCGAAAATCAGCAGTAGCGAGGCTGATGCACGTTAAGCCTGCCGATATTCTAAGTCCTTTCTGCGCTTTGTTTAGAAGTTTGGTGAGGGAGGTGCCAACTTAGATGTCGTCTACGTCACTTGATTAATAATAATTTTTATTTCTGTTACCAATAGCCATCATTGCTTCATCTAAGTGCGACGCTAATAATCAATCAATCAGTCAATTAGATTAGTTTATCCTGAGCGAATTCACGATTATAAATTTTGATAGAAATATAATCCTTACAATTTATCGAATTCTAAAATATTTCTGAAAAAGATTTCATTCGTTTGAAAGTTTATTCTCTAATTTTGTCTGAAAATCTTTTTCCCTCAAGTATACCAAATTTTCTGATTTCTTTCATAACTCATGTTTGAAAAAGTGCTTTATAAGTAAATGATCTTACTTGAAATAGTATATTTATTTTCCTTTTAAAAGAGCGTTGGTTCATATTCCTGACATTCACGTATAATTCATATTGATGTAATTGTTTTTTGTCCATTCGTTAAATAATCTGAAGTTTGTATAATATACAATCAGGAACATGTGAATGAAATGTTTGTTATTTCACACTAAAAGGATGATTATTGATTGTCATAAGATTTTACTTATCTTGACCTCAAGTTGATTCAAAGTATTTTCTATTACATCTCTCTCAAGTTCTCATTTCTGTAGTTCAAACTGTCATCCACATCCATCGATATTATTGTGTTGCGCAAGTGTCATATCTTTCACAGACATAAAATTATATACACTCCTGAATCCTGTATGTTCAGGACCACGACCGTGCCGGAATCAGAATTTTGCCGGATTATTACGCTTCAGTGTATGACGGTATCCTGTTACTTGTCTCGTCTGTCATGTCAAATATTATTCTCATTGTGAGATCTAACTTACAACTTAAATTCAATCACAGAGCGAGTAAATAAAATAGTCAACTCAATCTAGAATATATATATATAGATAGATTTCCCGACCAAGTGTGAAGTCATTCAGAAAGTTCCAGAAGAATCTATAATTTATCTCCAAATAGACATATCTGGGAAAATTCGAGCATTTCCGAGAACCTACATTTTAACGCCGAAGTGGGAGATAATTACTTAATCCTCAAAATTGAGCAATTTTCCATAAATATCGCTTTCTAACCATAAGTGAAAACTCAAGAGGAAACTCTTTTGCAAATTTGAAACAGTACGAATTTTTGTTATGTGTCAATATTTTTGATTTCGTTATTTATTTGATTCAATTATTGACAAAAAAAAAAGTCCAAGCTCTACGAATTAAGAGTCTTGAATTTATGAAATTCATAGGTTTTCAATACATTTTTTGCCATGTTTGTATAAACTAAGGAATGTGAATTACCTATCATACTTTCAATTTCTCATTTCCTTAAGCTTTATCGTAATGCAATTTGCTTTGTAAATAACATTCAATAACTAATATAATTAGCGAAGCTAAAAGAACTTGAGTAATTGAAGTTGAATTTTGCAAGAGGTGAGAATGTTAATTTTTATTAAACTTCGTTCATTGTGCTGTAGAAGAATGAATTATATTCTTCCATTTTTATGACGCACATTTATGGAGAGAAAAAAATAGTATTCGAGAAGAGAGGAAAAAAACTGAATTTGCTTTTTTCATTTTGTTTATCATTATCATTACTGGTAACTAAATACGAAATGATCAGGCTAAACGCAGGAGATTTCTGAAGTAAATCAAAGCAATGTGACTTGGGAATGATTTGAAAATTCCTTCATCGTAAATAATGGTAGTAATCCTTAAGATAGTGGTAATTTATTCAAAAATACTAATTTTACCCTTAATGCTTAGTTGACGAGCGAAATGAGAAAAAAACGGAGCTTTGGAAAATACGTTTTATGAATTATTTATCTTACAGTTCACATACATATGACTTCAAATGAATTCTTCAATTGCATTATTTCAATCGGATGTGCTTGTCTCTCAATTTTTGGAGATTATAGTAGTCGAGTTAACATGGTCACGACTGTGCTGATCTGTTGTTGTTGTTGTTACATATGGCTCAAACGGAACTCAATCCGTAAGCATCTGGCCACTTTCACAAACATCAAAAATGAATTACCAAATACACTTAAAGTACAAACCAAAAAAATTCATTTAAAAAGACGAGATTCAAAGATCAGAACAACTATAAAATCATTATTAAAAAGAATAAATTTAAAAATTAAAACATTTATCAAAACTCTAAAAAGTCCTATAATGGTAGCATTCAAGTGTTCAGGACATGCGATCCCTGGCACTCCAGTAAAGTAGACAAACATCACCTCTAAGTTGTAATATAGGATCTAGGCCAGTGAATACGAGTTTATAGTCTATTCATAGTACCTCTTTTGTAGATAGGACATAAAATTTTGTTCAATATGCGTATTATCTTTAGATGTTCTGCTAGGAAGTCATTTCTAGTTTTTAATCTGAAATTGGCCACCCCCTCTTTAAGAGATCTATGACTGAATGCAGTGAAATCTATTGAATCCCAGAGTTGACGTGGTGAGGAAATTTGAAGTGGTGTGCCTTTGACCGTAGTTCGAAATTACCTGATTCTTCGCCAACAGCCCTTATGTTACTTTTCAGTGTGAAGTTAATATGAACAATAATTCCTCGACAGAACATCATGTTACATTTTTTAAAAGAATGAAATCCATTAGGTAACATAACAAGTATTTTTATAGAATAATTTAATTTAACATAAAACCCAAAAAACGTGAACTCCATTTCAATACAAATGTTATATACCCCTTCTGCTAACCAAGGTATTATCTATTATCTAATGAAATTAAATTAGTAAAATAATGGCTTTATTTGTTAGATAATAAATTAAAATTGGAATAAAATTGTACAATAACAATGCAAATTTATTAGTTAATCAAATTAAACAGAAAAAAATAATATTTAAAACCCGTATTGATACAATGTATATTGTTATCCATCTGAAAATAAGAGAATTAGTTTTTGTGCAGTTTTCTCTCATTCTGATAAAAAAATATATATAATGCTCTGTCGTTACTTATTGATTTTTATTAGTGCAACTAAATTTTTTTTCATTGTAAACAACACAAAAAGGTGTCTGAGGCCTAATGAGTTTGAACAGATGGCAGACATTCGTGATTTAATTTATTAAATCACCAATTGCGTGTCGGGGTTTCTAATTTTTTTATTTTTTTGGGGGGAAGGAATTTATGATTTTGAAAATATATATATGATTGCGCTTCGAGTAAAACATTTTTTTGCTTCTTAAAAAAAAAGGAAACTCAAAATATCACGTAACAAATATATATTTAAAAAAACACAAATGTTATATTTAAAGAAATAAATTTTACCGTTCTACACATATAAAAATATTTACTTCTTTAAGATAATACAATATTTGTAAAGAACATTGAAACTATTGAATAATTATTTTAAAAAAACATTTTCTATCTATGAATAAAGAAAAATAAAATTATATAAGAATTTTCCTTAACTTTCTTTTGATATAATTGGGTGCTTTATTTAAATTAGTTCAAACAATATTCATGTGATGATAAATTTTTATTGGACATTCCTGTATATATGGATACAATGAATAGTAACTATAAAACAATTTTCTGATCACTTTATATTTTACAAAATTGATTGGTAAAATACTTTAAAAATGCTAAATAAAAACTGAATATTTGCTGTGAAAGTTATACAAGATTTTTAAAGTAAATAAAAAATTTCCTCGTTCTATTATTTCTGTACTATTTACAGCCCATTAAGTTATAAAAAGATTTTAAAACGGTATTATTAATTGCCATTACGATTTCATTATTTTCTATAACAGTAAAAAAAGTTATAAAAATATATTTAAATAGCTTATAATTATGATTATCAGAGAATTAACGATTGAAGCGCTATAACTTGTTCGATAATTTTTTTAAGAAAAAATTCTTCCAATGCATTTATATATATATATATATATATATATATATAACACAAATAAATGCGAATCGCCTCAGAGTATTTATAATCTCTTTCCTTGGATATTAACAATTTATAACAAGAATTACTGTATGATATTTACACAGAAGTAATGTACTAAAATATAATTCAATAACATTCTTTGTAACGAATAAAAATTAGAAAAAAAAATAACAAAGCATTATCTAAGTTCCATATCCCTAATATTAATTTGATAAATTTTTATATTGATATAAAATTGAACACATAAATATTTGTTTCCATATTAAGAGTGTATTCTTACATTTGTTTAAATGTACAACATAATGATAAATGTTATAACCAGAAATTTGCAATTTATTATGTTTACAAACATTTTACTGAGTATAATTCAATTTATTTTTAAGCTCTTGGAAAAATATGCTTATATTTATTTTGCTATTTTTTTCTTTAAATAAGATTATATTTTATACATGTATACTGCAAGCAAATCTTAATACTGTTCTACTCAAGGTTCTATACTCCAAATCTTGTTCAGTATAATTGATCCAAGTTCAATTTTTGAATAGGAAGAAAATTATTTTCATAATAAGTTTTTTGTATGTATTTTACATGAAATAAAACTATTTTGTAATAAAATAGCATAACTAACATTTTGCCTTAGGATATTCATTGATAAAAATTCAAAATAGAAGTAATTAGTATTCAATACTATAGGAATAAATATTCATTTCAATATTATAATTGAAATATCAAAATAAAGTAATTGTACTTTTTTTAATTTAAATTTGTTTATTTAACTTAATTTGAAATAACCAAAGTTAATAATATTTTTATCAAATTGTATCATGATATTTAAGGAAATTTAAAATTTACAAATTTTATATATTATTTTTATAAATTAAATTTTATACAATACAATTTTTCTTAGGTAGATTTGAAAACAATTGTTTGAGTATTTTTATTAAAGTTCTTTTGTATTATATATTGGTACGTGATCTCCAACAACCATTTTGCAAAGGTTGTAAATTTTAGATTGTTCTTCGAAAAAATAAACGAAAATCACTAGGGAAGGACTAGTAAATGGGCCCGTTCACGCGGAAGAAAAGAGGACTTTGATTCCTTTTTTGGGCCCCTTATTTCTCCTTCTCGTTTAAGATTTCCGACTACGTTTAGAACAATGATTTTGAAAAAACGTATAAATAAACATGTTTTAAATATTTTTGATATTTAGTGTCATTTGATTTACAATATATATATAAAAAAACTTTTAAAATGTTATTTCAATAAAGCCAATTTAAGAATTCGATTTTGTAGCATAAAATTAGAGATGAAATTTAAAATTTTCTCCTTTTTTGATAACATTTTCTCCTTTTTTTATTTAGCACATCTATAAGAATGACATCTGTATCGTTCTTTTATTATAGTTCTTAATAATTCACAGTATTTGTAGAGGTATTGTTATTCAAAGAAACGACAGAGTCTTTTTTTATTTCATTTCTCCTCAATTCTAGCGCATTACAATGGGATAAATCCACTTATAAATCATACAATACAAAATTACTAGTACAGGATATCAAAAAGAAATATGAAAAACACTACTACCACATTTTATCAAAACATGTGAAAAAATTGATTTATCACTTTTGAAAATCATGTAATCGTACTAAATATTCAATTCTTCAGAAAAAATGCATTTAAAGTTAAAGTTTGTACAGAAAGCAAAGTTAAACTTCAAAATGTAATCAAATCCCCCACTTATGCAAGTCAAACATTATTTCTTTATTTTTTTCAATTTGATTTCTTCTTGCAGATCTAAATTTTTTCTCGCTTGTCTTGCTGATGGTAATAACGAATGTCGTTTGGAGTAAGCAACGCGAATAACGTTAAAGAATTTAAAAGCGTCAAATCTATACTGCTCAGGAATTGAAATCTAATGAATATAATATTTTCAGCAATCTTTTATAACCATCATTAAAATGTAACGGATACTTATGTTTCCAGTGCAAATATTTCATGATAGACAAAGGCATCATTCGGTATTATTTTCCACATGCGACCATTGAAAAATTCATTAGAATTCTGCGTTTTTGCAGGAAGGCATTTTTTTTCAATTCATTTTGATCAAATAAATAAAAGTATGCTGATTTAGAGGAATTAACAATGGTTTTAGAAACTTTTGACCATTTTAATTATTTTTGCTGCGCAAACAATAGCACGTTAATATTTAAACCAATTAAATTGCTCTTTCGAGCAGTGGCTGAGCATTAGCTGATCCACACCTAAACAATAATAATAAAATTTTGCTCTTATAGTGCTTTCATTCAGAGAAAATAAACCCAGCATCACTCCGAATAATAATTTCAAAGTATTTCTGTTATTTATACTTAAATTTATTAACATAACTTTCTTTCCCACCTAATACTTTCTAATATGATTTTAGTTTGCGAAGGCAGGCTCTGATACTTTTCTGAATCTGCCAAATAATTACACTCACACTGCTTTTTCTATTACGTATTTCACTGTTGAATGTGTCCTTGAGAGCCATCATCACCTTAAAGTGATGAATACTTCAGCGGTATCAAATAGCAAAAGTGTTCGAAGATACGATATACACCAACATATTCCATGCTACATGATGGCCTTGAATGATTTTGTGAACAAATGAGATCTCAGAATGTATTTAATGTTTTGTTTCGAACATATTTAAGAATCTCTTATAACTTAACTTCTATGTGTACAACCTTAACTATACCAGTGAATAGAGCTGCTACACTCCTGTTTAATGATGTGTGATATCGCCAGTTCAAAATACCATTGAAAGATATACCACAGCTTGTCAAAGCCTCTTCTTGATGATTCAGCACTTTTATTTCAGAACGTGCAGTGGTCATGAAATCCTGTGAAAAAATAGATGCAACTTTTAATAATTTCTTTTCACAGTTCCTGAAAGCTGACTTTGATAAGCATGCAATATCTAATCAGCACTCCGCTTTTTTTAAGCATTATGCCCTTTTTAAGTTAACTGCATACCTAGTACAATCTAAATATTGTTCCGTTTTTTAATTGATGTAAAACCATGAACAATGGTCCAGATTGTACATATCAGCTGTTTTTTATAAAGAAAACCAAAACTGGACCTTAACCTTAAGTTTTAAGCATTGTGATAAACATAATGGACAGTTGAAATTTTCAATGAGACTTGAAAGTATTTCAATATTGTAAATCATATTACGAAGTATATTTCTTTAATTCTTGAAGCTTTCCTGCTTTATGTTTTCCTCAGTTTAATTTCATGTTCACTGCTCATGACTGTTTCATTTTGTTTTACTAGTAGAATATGAATATTACCATACAGTTTTCTTCCTTTAGATTGATGTTTATTTTCAAATTACCCTTAATTTACTTTAAGAATTACTAAGCAAAATAAGTACTACATTATTTCAATAGTTGTTTGAAACAGAAATAATATGACATTAAACAGCAAAACTTGAATGCATTTCAAACGATTTAGCTCAAAAAAGTTGTAAATTGTGTCTTATAAACTG
This sequence comes from Nephila pilipes, assembly GCA_019974015.1. Lineage (NCBI taxonomy): Eukaryota > Metazoa > Arthropoda > Arachnida > Araneae > Nephilidae > Nephila > Nephila pilipes. The sequence goes on from BMAW01024354.1 coordinate 115,496, forward strand.
CTGTTTGTAGAAAATGCAACACCATGAAGGAATCATCAGAATCAAATGAAATTCGCAGCAAATGTCAATTATAGGATATTATGCAAATTAATAAAGTTTCAGAGCCATCGCGCGTGCGCGGCGCGCGCAGCGCCCTCTGAATTGATGCTGAAAGCGTATAAATAAAGTGCTGTAGCGGGACGTTGAAAAAAGTCTATGATTATTTGTTAGTGGCAAACGTTTAGTGAGACCTGAGTATGCCTCCACGACGGAAGAATAAGAAATTCAAGCAACTTACGGAGTTTGAACGAGGGAGGATAATCGGCCTTCGAGAAGGAGGATTTTCCTATCGCGCAATAGCAGCTCGTATGCAGCGGAACAGTTCCACAGTGATGCGAGTTTGGAAGCAGTGGACCGACGAGCACCGAACAACTCGAAAAACAGGCACTGGACGACAGAAGGTGACGTCAGAGCGCGATGATCGACACCTGCTCCGCATGGCGGTGAATGATCGCACAGCTTCCTCCAGGCAGCTGGCAGCACGTTGGTCTACTGCTACAGGTGTACAATTGTCGGCTTCGTCAATTCGTCGTCGTCTGCTGCGCCGTGGATTGCGTGCAAGGGTGCCTTTATACAGGATTCCCCTCACGGCGAATCATCGACGGCTGCGTCGGCAGTGGGCTCTTGAGCACAGAGACAGGCGAGCTGATTGGCACCAAGTTGTCTTTTCAGATGAATCACGCTTCAATTTGTGGACCCATGATGGCCGTGTTCGTGTTAGACGTTATGCCGGTCAACGCTGCCTTCCTGAGTGTATTATTGAACGACATAGTGGTCGAACACCCGGAGTTATGGTCTGGGGTGCGATTTCGTATCATGGACGATCCAATTTGATACGAATTGAGGGTAATCTCAATAGCAACAGGTACGTCCGTGAAGTGCTACAGCCCGAAGTCGTTCCTTTCCTTCAAGGCATCCCTGGAGCTATCTTTCAGCAGGATAATGCACGCCCACATGTTGCGCGGACTGTTCGAGACTTCTGTTCAGCACAACGCATGCAACTTCTTCCTTGGCCTGCTTATTCACCGGATATGTCGCCTATTGAGCACGTGTGGGATATGGTTGGTCGGCGTCTCGCTCGTGATCCGCGTCCTGCAGTTTCCAAAGACGAACTTTGGTTGCGCATACAAGCGATATGGAATTCTCTTCCTCAAGCAGATATTCAACATCTGTTTGACTCCATGCCACGTCGTATAGCAGCACTTATTGCAGCGCATGGTGGCTGCACCAAATACTGATTTCGGACGCTTAATTTGTTTCTTTTGTTTTGAAAATTTCATCATTTATTTGTATCAGTACAAGTCGTTTCTGCATTAAATTTCATTTGATTCTGATGATTCTTTCATGGTGTTGTATTTCTACAACAGTATATTATCATGGATATTTAGGAAACTTTACAACTAATTGTGATGAAAGTTTTATCAAAATAGACCGTAATATATTTAAAAAAAATTTTAAAAAAAAACTGTAGCTAGTAAATATTCTTAAAAAGTGAAAAAAGGAAAAAGGATATTTATGAGATAACTTCAACTTCTGGTTTCGACATAGCGACATGTGGTGATGCACTTGGAATCGTCTAATATTATAATGCTTATGACTTCATTTCTATGCATCGTAACTGCAAGTAGATGATATAATATCTTTAGAAAAATAAATATTCAAATATTTTAATGAACAAATAAAAAAAAAAACATTGATCAACTTCTTCCAAATTTGAGTTTTTAACATGGTCGTATACCTTAAGTAAGTACTTTCGCTGAGTTGGAATGCTCACTCACACAATTTGCTGAAACCGAAATCACACATATGTATGACAGAAACACACAACCTCTCTATGACATAATGTATTCACAACAAAAGAAAACCTATCACTATACGTAGGGGTACCACTCTATCATCCCATTTTCTAAAAGATATGTGAGTTCTTGTTAAATGTTGAATCTATAACTAAACTGACTTAATTAAATAAATTCTAAGTGGCGGCCAATGCTTGTTTTATTTTACTTTGATCAATTGTTCAATTTTCTTTTTTGACCTTGTGTACTATTCCCCACAAAGTCCCTGAGTGTGTGAGCGCCACATTCTAATTAATTTTAATTCAATCAATCTAATACTTAATAAATTAAAATCTTGGAGAAGTACATTTCGGTTTAATATTTTATATGAGTGTTATAACATTTTAAAGGAGTTAACTATTCCATCTAAAAACTAAAATTCAACTAAGTCAAATAGCTACTACAAGTACAAAAAGTATTGGGAGTATTTATTGCCCGAAATATTTAATATTCTGTCCATAGCAATCTTCGAACTACAATACATGATTCTTTATCTTTCTTTATTTAGATTTGATGACAAGGATGAGGATTATTTTTAAACGGTTTATATCTATCCAGACGTTCAAATGACACCACGGAAATCTCCAGAAGATTGTATATGAATATTATTTAATAAAAATAACAGTGTGTGTGTAATTTGAAAACAACTAAACCTAATTACGCTAGTAAGCTGAATATTAATACATTTTTCAACGGAGGGAAAATAATAAAGTACAAAAAATAGGAAAATTGACTTTTCATGTAAAAAAGTTATACTACGTTTGGAACAAGAAAAAAAAATTATTTTTTATCATTTTATTTCAATATTTTCTATCCAGTTTCCAGAAAAATGCACTTCCAGTTTCAAACATTCTTTACTAAATTAAGACTCCTTGAAAATTCTACTCTCCGATATGATAAAGAGCAAAATCCAGATTCAAAACTTTAAGACAGAAGCCAAAATAAAAATAATTTGAAACTAAAGGAAATCGTTTGGGTAAAATTTCAGATCCTCTACGTAAACGCACCATTTAAGCTGTTATCTTCCTTTCTTAGCAAACTAAAAAGTTTTAAAAAAGTAAAAGAAAAATTATTCCAGCTAACTGCCTATTAAAGAAAACGCTCCTGGATATAAAAAATGTTACGAAACTAAATGCTCCGTGACATTTTATGTCTGAGCTCCATGGAACTACGATCTCAAGTTTTTAGTGTGCAATCTGAAAAATATAGCGGATGAGGTTCTTTAGTGCTTAAGATTGTGATATTTTTTTTTACCCGGAGGCACACGAATTGACTTTCCTGAGACAATCAATCTTAGTATTTAAACGACAAACTTTAATGCGAGGTTTTGCTTTTAGAAGGATGTAATCAATCGGTCAGAAATTTGAAAGAAAGGAGAATGATGTGATTTAATATGCATTCAAAAGGAACATTATTATTTATTTTGCAACATGCAAAGACGAGGGGGAAAGTATTTTGTGAAAAGTATTTGAAATTTCATAAACATCAATCTATTCATTTACTGAGGAAGAAAGGATGATTTATCACTCATCATATAAAATGTATGTGAAAAGACTTTTCTTGAGTTATAAAGTGTGATACCACGTTTTTTTTTTTTTTTTTTTAAAAAAAAAAAAAAGGGGGGGGATTTATATATTTTTATGTTAAAAGGAAAAGAACTCTTTGTGAGGAATACATGCTATTTATTTTAAATCTATATATAACATAGAATCTAAGCACATGAAATAAATTTTGCATAATTTTTAAGGTTTATCCTTATCCAATATATTTTCACCGTGTATTGCGAAATATACGGGAAATAAGAATATTGAAGTATATTTTTCACAATTACTCCGTTAACAGTTCATGTCTTAATGTGAAATGCGAGTGTTTGTAATATAGAGAGAGGATATATATATATATATATATATATATATATATATATATATATATATATATATATATATATAGGAGGTTGTGAATGATGATCAGTGTTCTGAGGTATGAATGATGAAACGTTATTATTCATGAAGAACAAAATAATCGATATAGTTGGTAGATGACCAATACAGCTGCTTTATGTTTATGCTCCCTTGCGCTCACACTACATATGATTCCCGTGAGAGACCAACTCCTATAAATCATTAGTACCCTTATACTTCAGACACCTCCTCACTTTAGTCGATTACTCCATCCAATCTTTAAGTTTAAGATTCTCCAATTCCTTGAGACGTCCCAAGCTGCCTGTCGCACGGTGTCCTGGACTCCCGGTGTCCTTCCTGAATGATCTCCCAACTACGTCTCCTGCTCTTCCGCGTCAGTACCATCTCCTCTCTTAGCGGCGTTTGGTGCGTGTGCCGTCTTCTCAGCTACATTTATGTATTCTACACACACAAGGGCATATACATATATATATATATATATATATATATATATATATGTATATTACAATAAATATGTGTAGTTTTAAGAATGTCTTTCCCCTATTATTTTGAGCTAAAAGTAAATGTGACAGTTTATCATATATGTTACGCACATAATATAAAAAGGAAATATATTGTGAGACATTTATAAAGTTATAAGTTTTAATTTTTCAATGAAAAATAAAAATATGATTCGTTCCAAAGAATTTTGTTTCTCTGTGGCTTACATCCATATCGAATGAATAGTATAAGTTTAAAATAATTAAGCATTGAATAATTAATAATTAAATAAAAATTATTTTTCAAGCCGGTATTATTATGCTCATCTTAGCATTTAAATATATTACCTAATAACATAGGTAAATTTAAATATATTACCGGATAAATTTGTAACAGAAATATTTTTATTACATCATTATTAACACTCGTTCATAATACTAAGAAATCGGCATTCATATATACAGAAATAAACGAAAAACAAAATTTCAGCATGCAGTTAATCATCATATTATGGTTAATAATTCAACATCTTATACCAATTATATTTCTCTCATTTATATGTTTAATTCATCTTACAGATAAAAGAAACTGCATGAACAAATGTTTCATTCAAAAATTTGCCGACAGTATTTTTATGCCTTACGTATAGAAGTATTTATTCGTATTTTAGTCGACTGTTTTTCTTTTATTTAAGCTTTTTCTGCATAAAAGTTCAATTTATTTTTAGGATTCAATATTAGTCCAATTTTTGCCACATTCTATGCAGGGTAGTTTTCAAAAGGGAGTATTTTTACCGTTTCTACAACAGAATAATAGTAACAGTTTAGTCTAGAATTTCTTGAAAAATGGAAAAAAAATTACTAATTTGTTTCAATCAAGTATTAATATTTTTTTTTTACTTATCACAAACAGAATAGAAATTTCCTTTCTATATTCAACTTCACTTTATGTCTTAAAATTACCACAAAAAACAAATTCAGCATAATATAATGAAATGAGAATATAACCAATTTGAAAATAAAAAGCACAGTATTTTAAATTCAAATGTAAGGCAATGTATTTGTTCTATTTCCTTTTTGGAAATGTAGAGGGACATATGTATACTTTTTAAAATAAATTGAAAATGTAATTGTAAATTATAAGAGAATTCTGAAATTAACCAAAAATATAATAAATATGTCTTTCAAACCCAAATGTATGATAAATTTTGATACAAAAATAAAACTGTTAAAACTATCTGAATATAGAAAATTCATTTTCAAAATTTATCCTAATTAAGTATTAATGAAATTTAGAAGTATTTTATATTCTGAGATATTTTTTTTTTCTTTTTGAATGTTCTTCTTGGTACTTCGAGTTTTAAAATGTTATATTATATAAAATACCATATTTTCTTCATTACCTTATTTCAACAAATTATTAAGATCTTGTGAATAAGTTTTTATTTAATAGTAACTTTTAAAATGTTTTTCTCACCTTTCAGAAAAAGATATAGATATCAGCAAATCTAAAGTGAACCTTAATTATTTTTATAACATTTGTTATTAATTCTGAAACAGAGGGTGAATTTTAAGAAAATTCTTCACTAGTTGTCAGTGCACTTCAGAAACTGCCTTCTCAGGAGTTTATATAAATATTTCAGGGATTCCTTGAATTTAGAGTGCTATACAATAATCTCTTCCCACTAATATACATTTAAAAATGAACTTTATAAAGGAATAATTAATTTGTTCCTATGTATTGCACTATTATTTATTACATCTTGTTTTATTTTTGTATAATTATTTAATGACTTAATACTGATAAGCATATTAAAGAGTATTATATTATTCATATTGGTTTCTTATTAGTTTAATATGTTATGTGTTAGATCTTTTTTATAAATTCCTTACAACTGAGTTTATAAGAGAAAAGAAATAAAATTATTTTTACGGGGGCAAAAAAACTTTGGTCTTATGTGAAAGCTTTTTACTGTTCTTACTAATTTAGCTTAATTAATTATGTTAATTTATTCTATGAGATAAGTGTTTACAAGTCGGTTTCCTGAATACAGTTCTTTGCTCTTTAGCTATATAAGCATAGATAAATAATGTAACTCTTTTTAATAATGCAGTTAATTCTTTAATTTCAATAATGCACATTTATGTTATATGTCACTTTAATGAGAACTTAGTAATTAGTATTCTGAATATATAAGCGGATATATTTTTAATTGTTCTTTATTATCTTTCATTATTAACTTTTATCTTATTTTCACCGACTTCATAATTTGTATCTATAACATTTTTTTTTCTTTCACACATTTTTTCAAAAATTTTCTAACGAAACACAAAAACACATTGGCTTAGATTGGAATAATATGTTTTTAATTATTTCCGCAGGAATTTCTTTTAAAATAATGAGTAAGTCTCTTTTAAAATTAAATTTTTCAAATTAATATAGTTACATTTTTATTAAATATAGATGGAAAACCTTTGTAGAATAAAATATAATGCTTTGTTCTTGATTACAACATTATATTCAATTAAGTAAATTGTCTTTTTAATACATATTGCCTCAAAGACAATATTTAAATTTTTCTTCTATACATTTATTTTTTCTAAAATGTTGTATTAACTAAATTACTTATAATGAAACTTGACGTGACAAATTGAAAGTCAATATCCAAATAAAAATTTCATTTACCAAGAAAGGAAACTTAAAAAGATAATAAGAGTATTTTATCTGAATAAATTATTTGTACATGAATAAAAAAATCTTAGATCGAAATTAATATAGGAAACAAATTCTTCATTGAGACAAGTATTAACATAAAGAAAAAGGAGCAACTTTTTTCCTTTAAAAAAAACTGTCAATGAGCATCTCAGTGATTCATTCTAGGCATAATAAATAGCTTTTGAAAAGAGAACCATTTAACTATACTTGCAAAAAATAAAAATAAAATAACTTAACTAGAAATAAATATACTTGATCCCTGTTTAGTTTCAATTTTTCTATTTATTTAGCTCAAAACCAATGGCTACATATTTTAGTCCGGAGTTAATAAAATGCTAAAATTATTGGATTATTTATAAAATACACTAATCTCATTTAGAATTTTATATATATATATATATTCGAGACGATTATCTAACCCATCTTCCTAGAGATAAAACAAAAAAGCGGACGGTGTTGGTTGTTTCGAATAATTGATTCTAGAAACGTAAATAGCAGATGCTAGTTTGATAAATGTCAGGCCATAAACAATGCTCGACAAGGCCCACTTGCTGTGAAAATGTTCTAAATCACACCAGTCTATATACACCTCCCTCAACTTCTTTTTCACAGGTAGAAATTTAGTAGGATCTTGATAAACGAGTTTATCCTAAAATTCTCTCCGAGTTCCAGGCCGTTGTGCCAAATCGATGAAAAGAAAGAACGAGTGGGAATATCGATTCATCGAATTTGTCGTCGCTCGTCAGGAACGCTTATTGATAATGGATTTCGGAGATAATAAGAACGTTTTCTGGCCTAGTTTCCGGCAAAACTACGACGAAAGACCCTCTTTCTTCTCACTCACAGCCAAACATTCTTTTTTATTTTATTTTTTACTTTTTTCTTTTACTTCTACTCCAGAACTTACGAGGTTTGAGCATCTTGTCGCCCAGGAAAAATCCTTTTATTCTATTTTTTTTCCCTTGACTGGTTCCATTTTCACTTCTGCTGTTGAACTGATTTGCCGTCTGGTTTCTTACTTTTACTTTTTTAACCTCTTCCTTCGTAAAATCAGCAGAGACGAAAATTTTTCAGAAACAACAACAGCTACACGACAATTTTGTTTTGCTCAGATAGATAGGATGGATTTACAGTCTTTATGCAAGCTCATTTTAGAGGTATACTGCCTTTAAAACTGGAGCTGTTTTGTTACTGAAGCACAAGTCATTTTCGCCTGATTCGACGTGTTGTACATTCCTTTTCAAAAGCAGTTTTCTTTTTTTTTAAAAAAAAAATTACAGCATGTGTAGCAAAACAAATGCATGTGTATCGTTACACATTTTTTTTCAATTTTATTTGGCGTCTGTTCAAAATATATTCAGAAGTGTCTGTAAAAGATTACTAAAATCCAACACGCAAGATATGAAAAACAAAGAGGTTTATACACAGCATTCCGGAAAAGGGAACAGTAAAGTTTTAATAGAATACATACAGATTTTTCTTAAGACATATAAACGTTACAATATTCTGTGTGAACAAAATTACTCTCAATGAAAGCAAAACAAGATCTGACATTTATAAAAAAAAATGTCTTTTAATTTTCATATGTAAAGAAAGGTTGTTTATAAACAAGTGTTTTTGTAATAAGTTTCATTTAGGATGTAGGTTTGTGTATATGTTTTCAAAGACATATATATCATTAATATAGTAATTCATATTCGTTTTTAAATTTAGAAACTTATTTGTAGTCAACAATCTCAATATTTATTACAATGATTTTTACTTTAATTTAATGCGAATAAAATGAACGTATTCTAGATATGTGTAGGAAAAAACCTTTATAACCAAAATTTTTAATTGAATTATACTTTAATGTTGAGACAAGTCCAAATAAAAATTTTATCATAGGAATATTCAGTTGTACAATTTCTTTACTCCAAAGCATACGTAGGGCTGGTTTTCCCAGTATATATTAATCTAAAAAGTTTAACGTACAATTAAAGGGAAAAAATTTTGCTACGGATAATATAATATTTTTATTTAGAATGCGTAAGTCAGATTTATAAATCTTAATTTCTCATTATCTCAAAAAATGCAAAACATTAAATAAAACACATGAATTAAGTTTTTTTTCTAAATTGATGCAATTGTAATCTCAAGCTACATATGCACTCGGGATTAATTAAGTGGCAACACACTTAATAACATCTGTATCAATCAGAAAAAAGCCTTAAAATGAATTTTATTAGTCCTTTGAGTTATTAATGCATCCAAAATTCTCTGAGCCATTTAAATCGTGCAAAGACAATTTTTTAAAATTGTTTGTCATTTTCTTAGATGTCATAATTCGCAGTTACAACTGCGATGGTTTATCACTTATTTGAGTATTGCATCTTTTTTGGATATTATAATAATCTAAGCGACTAACATTGATTTTATTCTCAAAAAGTAATGCAACAATAAGTAATGAAAATTGCACTTAATTCTCATTTTAAGTAGATTTAAAATTACTTTTTATATTATAAATATATGAGTCATATTTAATACTTTAAATTATACCTCGTTTTCCTTTTTACTTGCAGGTACTTCAAAAGATAAGAAGGTTGAAAATAAATTTTATACAAGTTATGGCTATTAAATAAAGAAATTTATATGCTATAAAAATTTTATTTTGATGTCATGCATATTTACTTATTATAATCTTTAATATATATCCTTCCTTTGTCCTTACGACGCTCTATGCTGATCTTGTCTTGTTCGGAACAGTGCTGTTCGGAACAGTCTTCTGTCAGCTCCTTCAGAACTCGAGCCGTTTTCTCTTTCATAGCATCAACAGCCACAAATACTGTTCCTTTTAATATTTATTTTAACCCGGGAAATAGATAGAAGTCGCTTGGTGCATGATCCAGCAAATAAGGCGGGAAATCTAACACTGGGATGATGTACATGGTTATAAACCTCTTGACAGACAATGTGGAATGATGTGGATGCGCTTTGTCTTGGTCGAAAAATTTTCCGTAAGGATTCTTCGTAAAACTCCACGGTTTCAGCAATCACATGAAAACTTTAGCAGACGGTCATTTCAAACCAGATTACCGATTTCTTCAATATTGTCGTCTGTTTTTTTAAGTGGGAGAGTAATCCTTGAGTGAAACATCTTCATCGATTTCTCTGCCACCTTGAAAACTCTTAAACTTCTCAAAAACACGTGCACGTGATAAACATTCCACCCGACATACATTGTTATTCACTTCTTTCAATTAATTATACTTTTTAGTACTGGCTTTCCTAAGTTTCATGTGAAATTTCATAAAAATTCGTTGCTCACTTATCATTTTTCAGGTGAAATAAAAAAGATTAACTCTCATGCGCATGAAGACTACGTGTATATGGATTTTATTACAGAAATGACAGATATAGCATTCGAAAGAGAAAGTTTCACGCTAAATAGCTGTCTGTCACTGGCGCTTGGCGCATGCGTACTTCTACTACAGTAGCTTAAATCTCATTATTTCATAGCGGCACCTCGAACATAAAAATTATGAGAAAAGTAATTATACATTAATATTTAAACTGAATAAATACTAACATATATATATATATATATATATATATATATATGACACTCATTTGAGCGAGTTATATTTTTTTTGTGAAAATGGAAAAAATCTAGTATACAGCTCTCATTAAATATTTGTTTTTGAAAAGCAATACGATTACGCAAGCCAAAGATCAGCTGGACGCTATGCACCGAAACTCAGAATTGGGTTCCGCGATTGCTCTCGTTAAATCAAAAATGTGATCCAATGAAAATTTCCAACTCTCTGTTGGCGCAGTGTAGCCGCAAAAAATCAGAGGTTTAGAACAGATTAATTACTGTAGAAGAAACTTGGATACACTAATATACGCCCGAAAAAAATACACTCAAAATATTGGCTTGCGAAAAGGGAATCAGCTCAAAAAAAACAAAAACTGTTTTTTCGTCTGGGAAAGTGATAGGATTGCTTTTTGGGATATTCATGGAGTTATCTAAATAGATTATCTAGCTAAAGGTAGAAAATGCAGTAAAAAGGCTACATTTGCATGAGGGGGAAGAATTCTGTTTCTCCAAGACAATGGGCCGTCTCACACTTCAGTGGCTGTCATGGCGAAAATCCACGAATTATGTTACTCACCAGGTCTAGTTCCGAGTACTTTCTTTTTGTTCCCTAATCTAAAAACTGCGCTCGGAGGCTGCCAATTTCGGTCAATTGAGAAGGTCATCAAATTCGTAAGCGATTATTTTGTAGAGAATGATACTGAGTACTATTTGGACGAATTAAGGAGATAGGAGAATCGATGGGAGAAGCATCTATACTTACAAAGAGACTATGTTGAAGAATAAACATAAATATTTAAAGAACAAATGTCTGTGAGGGGGTCTTCTGCAGATATAGACTTCTCGAACTCAAAAAACAATGGTAACAACATTGAAAATGCATGCAAATGTTTTTAAATTGTTCTCTATTCTTCATTTTAAATCCTAAGACCTTCCAGAATATTCTTTTAGTTTCTAATGCTGTATTCTGGAATATTTCACTGTAGCATATAAAGCAATGTATTGTCATTTTAAGAGAGTTCTTGACCAAATACGATTGCTCTATATTTGTATGTATATATATATCTGTGTGTGTATGAATGTGTGTGTGAAAAGGAACAATGTTCATGATAAACTCTGAATAAAATTTATATGAGCAAATAATAAATTAATAATCTATAGAAGGAACAAATTTACTTAAAATTTATTGGTAAATAAAACATATATTATTATCACATTGTTAAACAAATACTAAGAATAATATTTAAAAAAATTAAATATGTAGATAATACAAACTAAAAAATGAAATAAATTAATTTAAATTACTACTTATGGCTTAGGACTGAAACGAGTAGATATACTCCGAATATCCCACTGTGCATATAATTACCTTTTAAAAAATTGATACAAACCTTATTCAACACAAAAGCCTCAATTCAAAAAAAAAAGTAATGATGTAAAAGAAATTTTATAAAATTGTTCTACGTAAAGTTTTGCAAAGGAACCACTAAAGAAATTAACCTTTCTTCTTATTTTTAATCACATTCACAACCTACAAGATTATTAAGTATTAAAACAACACCAACTTAAGACAGTAAAAAGAATGAAAGTAGCCGATTATGCGATACAAGCTAAATTTTAAAATTATTTGAGTTAAAGCCAATAATAATAAAAACTGAAGTAGACATTAATATTCTTTTAATGTCTATAAAATTAAAGCAAATGATAAGTAATTCAGCTCAATATATTTTTAGATAAATGTAATTTTTGTAATCCTAAAATGAAAGTAAGATAAATAATTATGGCTTAGTTAATAAATTCTTATCATAATACTTCAATGAAATGACAACAGTTCAAAATGAACCTATTTTGAATCGGTTATAAGAAATCAGATTAAATAAACAAGTCGCTAAAATTTCGCATTAAAAAATGGTTAGGAACGACATTCAGTGGTTGTACGAAAACAAAAACCTTGTTGGTGGCTAAAAGAAACCTAAGTTCATTTGCCATATTAAAAAATCCTTTAAACATCAAATATACATTATATTATCATGAAACATTACTATATTTATAAGCCTTTTACCTACCATGTTCCTCTGTTCTCTTTAAAGCTTAAAACTTTTAGTATCACATATGTCTGCAACCAAATCTGCTTTTTCTACTTAACTGGCTTTTTTTTATTTTATGGAATAAAGATTTTAAAACTGAAAATAAAAATCCAAGAAGACTTGTTAAACAAAAGAAAACAATGTTGCCAAAAAAGACACAACTAAAAATACTTATATTCTAAAATATTTTAACGAACTATTTATACCTTTTAGATCAAAAACTAATTTGATAATTTAGAAACTCTTAATTAATAATATTAATTTCTAAGATAATGCCGTCATAATATTGGTCTAGAATAAACCAGAATCAATTTGAAGAATTTCTATTCAAATTTATCAAAAATTCATCTAATGATATTTTATGAATTAATAAAGTAACTATCTTAATTTTTATTTATACATATTTTAAATATGTGTGTTTAAAAAAGCATGAGACAGTTTGTCTTCTGACACCACCCGCGAAAAACTTTTAACTATTATTTTAAGAATAGAATCTGACTCTAAATTACTATTGAAGATAATATAATTAATAGTTTTGTTTCTAAAAATAGAATAGTGCATGCAGCTATAGCAAAAACGTATCTTATTAATGTGAAATTTAAAACTATCTTTCTTGTAAACATTAAAATAAATTTTATTATCTATCATTTGCAATTGCATACCTAAATGTTCTGTGTTTCATATTTTTTTTATCATCCGTTTAAATTAAATTTATGAAGGGAGGATAAACGTATAAATTATATTTATCTTCAAAATGTTTATTATATAGTAAAAGTTAAGCATAATTGAAAATAACAGGAATAATAAAAAAAAATTAATAAAAAAAATTTAAAGTAAAATAATATACGAGAGTTAAACCGTTATTAAATAACAAAACAAAGCAAAAGACAGATTATAATCAACTTCATTACCCAATGAAGCTTTTTGAAAATAATTAGGCATAAGAGAAATTCACACCTTAAAAAAAAAAAAAAAAAAAAAAAAGGAAAGTGTATGATCATCTCTGGCTGCCAGGCAGGATTTTTCCATTTCTGTGACATTGTGGATGAGTTGTTGTCTCCAAATATTTTACACTTTACAAAGAACTCATTCCATTTTTGATACGGAACTTTTAGGCTGCGGAAAGCTTCAAGTTGTTCTACATATCCACACATGTATATCCCACATATGCTCGATAAGATTCAAATCAGGTGAAAGAACAGGCCACGGTATGAGTTGGATGTTTTCTGTTTCAAGGAAGTCTTAGATCAAGCTCGACGAAGACAATACTCTTTATTATGATTAAATATGAAGTCATGTTCGACAACACCTCAAAACAGGTGATTATAGGGTCCAAGAACAATATATCTTTGTCTTTAAGCAATCACTTAACTTGTCTCAAAATATGGAAGTCTATTAAGTCATACACCATGATGCCTACACACACCTTGACTATCCATGAAGGAAAAAGATGTCTTTCAATGATATTTCTCCGGTGGAAACAAAATTTCACGTTCTCGCCATAACGTTAGCCAATTGAGAATCTGTGTTCAGACTAAAGCGAGATTCGTTTTTAATATCATATTGTCTCACTGTCCCAAACTTCAGTACTGATGTTCCAAATTAAAGTTTAAACGAACCGTTTATGTGAGTAGAACGTAAACTGCTGGACCTCTGACACAGATACAAACATGACTGAGTTTTCTGTAAGCAGTGTTTCTGGGAATTCGTCCTATGTGGCGACTCTGAGTGCTGAATCTAGTTATCTGACACAACTGTCCCTTCGAACGTAGTGAAGGTATTGCATATATCTGTCTTGACAAACAATTGTGGCTCTTGACCGAATTGGAACTGTTTGTTGGTTAATATTTCATGCTATTACAAAGCACTGACTCAGTTTTGAGATCCCACACAAAGGCACACTGAGAATTCAAAACACTTCAATTCCTGTTCGACCGGATACGATCATTCCAACAAATCTTACTTAAGCATACATGTCAATTTGTCGGCTCTGTACCATCATTTGTTCTTTTTAATCGTTAACAACATTCTTTCACACATGAATTGCACAAACCTTGTATGAATTACTCCTGCTGAGTGTACCTATTTATCTGCGTTCCAACGTGTACAGGTGTTTTACATAAGGTCAATGCGTCACCTTCAGCAGATGATTCTTCAAAAGTTATTTCAAACAAATTCACATATATTTACAAACATTCTTTTCGCATTTTTCAAAAGATGTTGAATTTTTGTACACTGGTGTACTTCCAGATAAGAAAGTCATCTATACATCTATAAATAATACATTTATTTCTGTCCATATAGCTTTGTTTTAAAAAGTGTAAGTAAAATTTAATCAAACTATTATTTACAATCCCTCTAGTACTCTTAATTTTCATATATTTGTGTCATATTTAATAAAGTTTTCTTTAATAAATTTAATTTTTAACTGACATAAATTTATTAATATCATAATTCGGATAGGAATTTAATGCTATTTTATTAGGTCATCTATATCTACAAATTTAAAGAGGTCTCAAAAGATTGTGAAAGAAAATAAATTAATTCATTTGGACTAGATAGTAAACAAAACAATATTCAGACATACAGTGGAATAAACAGAGAATCAAAAATAATAAAATTATCTATTTTGAAAATGCATTTTCAATTTGCTGAATTTAGAATTCACTTATCTGCGAAACCTAATTTTTCTCCTATACAGTAATACGTTACCATTCATTGATTAACAATGAATATAATGAATATTCCCTGGGATTAAACAATGAATATTTTTATGAGAATGTTATAAAACATTTCTTGGTAAAGATTAATATTTACGTTAACTATGAGGCGAAATCTAATTACTTATTTATTTATTCGATCAGGCGTCTGGGAAACAATGATTGATTTGAAATATATTGCACATCAATTCACACACACACAATAATAATAAAACAAAAAGACTCCCGCATTTTGAATTCACGTATCACAATTTATATATATATATATATATATATATATATATATATATATATATATATATATATATATATATATATATATACCAAAATTAAAAATAAAATCAAAGCACTTTAGTTATATTTGACGGATTGTCCGAAAAAAATAAATTTATTTCACAAATTTATTATTGGTGATGCATCATCTGTAGATGTATCCGATTTTGAGCACTAGAAAATTCAGTGTGTTTTTTCACGCTAAAACACGCTGGATTTTTTTTTTCAATTATGCTCTTTCAGGGGTCGACGTCCTATTTTAAAGCATAAATTAAATTCAATTTAGAACAATACATGAAGATCACACTGGCGGTATTCTCAGAACAGTTGAGTGGGAAAAAATGATGATCACATACACGAAGAAGCAACTGATACATGTCAATGATGATATCTCGTCGTCAAAGAAAAACTATAGTAGTGAATGAGTATAAGGCACACATTTTCTCCGTAGTAGGATATTCATTCTTATTGAGGCCATCATATTTCTCGTGGGTTTTTCGTCGCTGAAAATAGGCTATTCTTGTAGAGGCATATGTCCGTATTAGCTTCTGCATACGGGAAATTTTCTTGATCTCTGGGTAAGCTTCTAATTTTTTTTTTCCTGTGGTCATCTACAGTAATCTCTGATTAATTTTTATAGGTATCCTGGGCATACGCCCTTAACTTTTGTAGGAAGTAATCGTCTGGACAAGACGCTTCCTGGTGCTTCGGAATCTAGGGGATCGGTTTAGTGCTGACATTTACCAATTCATTGAAGAAGTTCGAAGAAGAATCATTATTTTATTCTTGATTAGATAAAATCGTCCTATTTTAAAAATTAATATGTACAGGTGATTTTTGATTAACTAGTCCCCTCGACAAAGATATATTTTATCGCATAGAGGCATTTGGACTTAGCTACATTGGATGAAAAGAGAAGACGGAGAAGAAAAGAGGGGAAGAGAGAGAGAAGTAAACGCTTCATGGTTTTGTTCAGGAATAGGGAGAGCTGCGTGAGCTATCACATGACGTTGATTCGTGGTGCCATCTATCGATACTATGGAACTTGTTTTACAATATCTATGAAAATATAGTTTATAATTTGATAATTAACTGGAAAATCACAGACAGACAGACAGACAAATAATTAGATAGATGGATGGATGGATGGATGGATGGACAGACAGAAAACGAAATAATATAAGGGAACCGGGTTTTATTTAAAGGGATACGGAATATAATTCTTGAATATTTTTTTACTTGACTAATGGATCACCAGAGTCGTGGTTCTAAAAAACAGCAGCTTCATCCGATAACAAAGATCGATACCGTACACATTGAAATGCCGTCTACATTGGAGAAAGTCTTATTTAGCGAAAACGTTTTATTAGAATTCGAACGGCATTACTAGTATTTCATTAGATGCATGGTATACAGGTTGGTAAAGGATCAAGAACATGTTCTACATTGAGCAAAATGTTACAATAATTTGAAGCTACAGGTTTTTTTTTAGCTTCTTGTCAAAGAAATAACTGGCCTTCAGCATCCTATTCAGCACACACTGGATCTACCTTCTAGTAATATAGCTTTTGATAATAGGAAGACTTGAAGTCAAAATAACCTATATATTGATCGATAACCGATCCGATCTACGAGATAAACCAATATCATTACCAACATGTTTTTGCCATAACGCAAGAAATGTTGAATAATACTGTAAATAATGTTGAGCTCCGTTTGCCATGGGTGCGGAAAACACATTGAAAAGTTATAAATATCCTTAAGATTTGTCACTTTCTCGCCATGTAGTAACACATCGATCAATAACTCCCGAGTCTAAAATTGAAAACAACAATTTTTTTGCAAAATTTTTTTTTATTCATCAACATAACACCTTTTGTTAATCACATTTTAGGGTGATACAATCGTTCCAACGCTTTTCCAAATCTTTTTCTATTTTTCCGCAAGAAATCTTTTGTGAGTAAATGGCGTTCTGAATCATCGACTCATTTATGTTTTGTTCATCAGAAACGTCAGCTGCCGGAAAAAACCTTTTTCACTTCACTTCAAAAAACCTTTTTCCTGGTCCGATCGACTTAAAAATTTGACACGTTTCAAGCAAAGGTTAGTACTCTAGAAAGACCTGGTTACTGGTTTACTACGAGCGCCATTTCTGGGTTAGTCTTGGGAGTTATTGCTCGATGTGTTAGCAGTTAAGTAAAGATTGTCATATTAAAATTGTCATCATAAAATTGTCATAT
The DNA here is from genome assembly GCA_019974015.1 of Nephila pilipes. Taxonomy (NCBI): domain Eukaryota; kingdom Metazoa; phylum Arthropoda; class Arachnida; order Araneae; family Nephilidae; genus Nephila; species Nephila pilipes. The sequence continues at coordinate 133,384 of BMAW01024354.1, forward strand.
AACAATCGGTTTTTATTTATTTTGTTATTAAAAAGTTGTTTTTCTAACCATCCGTTTCGTGTAAATCTTTTATCTATTCGTTCGTGAATTATATTTTTTTTAAATTATAGAAACGGTTTCTATCTCTATATAACACAATCAAAGGCCGCGGTAGCCTAGTGGTCAAGGTCGTGGACTCGCGACCGGCGGTTTTTGTTCAGTCGCTGGTTCGATCCTTGGCCGCCAAAGACCCGCCGTGTAGCCGGGGCTGATGCACGTCATTTCTGTTCGGGGCCCAAAGTCCCCCCTTTGGCGTGGTGTGGATGTTAGGGGAAGGGGGTACCAGCTCAGGTGTCGTCCTCGTCACTTGACCGTGGTTCAAAATTACGAGGTTCGTCACCAATAGCCCTCGTGTTGCTTCTAGTGCGATGTTAATAAAAACTAAACTAAATAACACAATCAAAATTAAATTTAAATATTATTAAAGTGAAGTATTATAAAAAAATTACGAATTTATTGTTATAATATTACAAAAAGAAAACTAAATTAAAATTTCAAGAAATATTTATGAAAATAAATTTTATTTAATCCTGATGTTTGCGAAGAATTAAAATATTTACTTCCAAATTGAAATGGTGCATCAACTGGGAATATAAAAATATTTCTATATGCCTCAATTGGTTTTTTTTTCTGTATATTCAATTTAAGTATGAATTATGATATGCAAATTGATTACAAAAATTTATTCTATCATTTAAAGTAAAAATAAATTATGTCTAGATCGTAAATAGAATGTGCAGTTATATTTACTTCAGTCATTGTTTAAAATTCATAAATAAAACGAATAATGCAGAAGGATATTCAATCTATAAAATACAAATAAAGAACAAACATTAATATAACAATAAAAACGAATTTATGAAATCATTTATAATGGCATTAATTTTCTTCAATATTTTTAAATTTTGAAATGTGTATTTTCAAAAATATTTATCTCTTCCAAAGTTATTTTTCTTCTCTTCTACATTTATAATAACATAAATGATAATTGTTAAAGGTTTTGAACTTGAAAGTAGGTTGTTTGATTTTAATGTACACGACAAACAGCATTTAAAGGAATTGATAATTTGACAATATATAATTTATTTCCCACATATGTTTTTAACATTTATTCATGAAATTTTAAGACATTCAAAAGGTTTAGCTGTTAAAATCAATAGCAGCGTCTAGACATTGAACAAAATAATTAAAACCTCATTTAAGAATGCTCTAAATATAATAAAATTTAACAATGAAACTTTTTTCATAATTTTGAAATCTATGTGGGTGCATTTAATTTTTTCTTATGCTTCTACAAACTAAATTATTCATTAATCAATGATAATTAATGCTCTTTAAACTTGTGCAATTTTGAGGATTTAAGATATTTCATACATATTTTTATGAATAAAAAACGGAATTGAGTTTAAGAGACAAGTATTTATATCAAAGGAAATTCGTTTTTTGCAAATTTATAAATGTATATTTTTGAAATAAAATTTGGAAATAAAATATGTAACAGTTTTGTGAATACATTAAAACATATAAGTACGAAATAAAATAATTTGAATGTAAGAAAATTTCCTAAATAATAGACTTAAAAGATGAGGTAGATGAAGAAAAGAAACACAAATTTTAATGAGACAAATAGAGTGGAATGGTCCCACGTATTATTTTATTCAATAATAGTAAATTGAATTACAAAATTGAAGTACAATCTAAAGTATAAATTGTGCTTATACTTTAAAAACATAAAATAGTTTTTAGATCAATTGTAATGAAATCTCATTTAAATCATTATAATCGTATTTATTTCTAGAACTTTTTCCATAAATAAGTTCCATTTGTATTGGTGCATTTTGTCACCTAAATGTTATCATATTTTATTTAAATAAATATCAAAAACATGTTTCTCTATTGATATTTCAATGAAATAAATTCGTATTTAAAATAATTGCTGTATTTAAAATATAAAATTTTCCATGTGTTTTGCAATTGTAATAAAATTAATGCTTTTTTAAATATAATAAGAATTAAAAACAATTATAATTAAATCTACTGTATAGTTTAATAAATTTAAAACAGAGCACTTTTTTAAGTAACCATTACGAAGAATAGGAATTCTGATATTATGAGACACATGTTAAAAATAGAAAAAGAAATAAAAGAAAGGTCTAAGGAGACACAGGACATAAAAATTGAGAAATCTGAAAAAAAAAAATTTGTTATCTAAAAGAATGACTATATATTAGAAAAGCATAAATTAGGTAAACTAATTTAATTTACGATAATCAATTTCAATGCTGGTATCAAAGAACTTACTACTTTACAAGGATGTATTGCCTTGATTGGTTGTATATTTTATTCAAAATAACTCTTTTTGAATTCGAAAAATTCCTTATAGTTCAAATTTTGCTTTAAAACGAAAACATTTAAAACTGCACTTCCCTAAATGCAGTGAAGAAATTTACACATTAACTTTCAATAACAATATTTTGGCGCATGTTTTCAGGAAAAAAATTGCATTACAATGTTCAACTTTTTTGTAACTGTTATTGAACCAAATAAAAATTCGAAGTGTTAGATGTATTATTTTATCTATAACATTTGGTAATAATTTTCGAAAAATTTATTTTCGATTTTAAATCACGAAACCGATTTGAAAACGTTTGAAAATTACAAGAAATTCATTAATATCTCAAAGAAGTTCAAAACAGATTGGTGCACAAAATTCATTTTCATGAATAATTATTCATACAGAATTCCATAAAAATGAAATAAAAATTAAGCATTTTTTGTTTAGATTTGGTATTTGTGTCTCTTTAATAAAATAATAAAACTATTTTTTTCTGTATTCCTTATATAATATATTTTTATTATACTTTTATTTATATATATATATATATATATATATATATATATAT
>BMAW01024355.1:0-53541 GCA_019974015.1 Nephila pilipes
TCCTCTGTGCCATTACTATTCCGTTGTGGCAACGAATTGAGAACAATTTTACTTCTTTGCTACCATTCCTTATATACACCTCTCTTGTACTCTCGTCATTCTGCCGTACTATTGAAGACATCTGAAGACTTCCTGTAATTTGTATATTGTTCTCGAAAATGTGTGCATTAATTCTACAGGTAAAACTTTTACTTTAGAGTTCGATTTCCGTGTGATTCTGAATTATCCTTAATTTATGGACATGAGTGTAATTTACAAAGGAATAAGTGTTTTACTCTTTTCGAAATACAATAGACAAAACTTAGAAATGCATAGGAAAACAATTACAAATAGAAATCAGGATTCACAAAACCTTTCATGAAATGTTGCATGCTTTACAGGTTTATATAGGAGTGATTCACACACACACAAAAGTAGGTAACTTATGGTATGTGTGTGTTATTAAATTAATTTACTTTTGTCTGTGTAAAGTTTTTTTTTTTTAAAAAAGAAATCTTTTAATTTTGGATTCAAATTATAATTTAAATAAGTAAATCTAAACCTACAATTTAATATTTATTAGATAATACAACTTTTTGAAAAGAGTAAATAGCAGATAAAATAAAATAACCATAAATCATGAAACTATAAGGAATTGAATTCTTCACATGAAACAAATATTTAAGATAGATACTTCAGTGTCAATAGACAATTTATAAGATGATTTTGTTTTTGTCAAAATAGAAGAAGTGTATTCTATTTGTTTCCATTCATTATAACTCAGTATGCGAGCTTATATACTTTATTAGTTATCAATGTTATAATTGTATTTCCTCAATTTTAAGTTCAGAAAGTAATTGATTTTATTATTTATCTAACTATATTTTAATTAATTTATTCTATTATTGATTTAACGTTTAAAACTGTTACTTTAAATATGACTTAAATAAAGAAGGAAATTAGACAAATTTTTCTCGAACTTTTTTGAATAATAAAAGCTTAGTTTTTTTTCTCTCCTTTTTTTATAATTTTAAAGGATCAATGTACTTGTATGAGAGGATGCATCAATCGCAAGCGCGTTTTACATTTTACTCTTTTCAAAATCTTTTAATTCTTTCGGATCTTAATCATACATATATCTGTTACAATGTATCTTGTATTAAAATATAATGTCCAGTAACAATCAAATTGATGAAGCTAAAGAGGAAAGGAAAACAAACGAGTGACCTAAAACAGGAAATTAATTGGATCCTTAAGACATTAATTGAACAAATATTATTAAATGATACAAAAGAAATTAATAACTGTGTATAAGATTCTTACAATATAAATAGAACTTCAGAGAAAAAAAAGGACGAAAATAATCAAGCTGCCACACACACAAGTCATAAAAATATCTATTCTTTCATGATAAATTCTTTTTCTAACACTGAACTATTTATTAACATTTACTACCGTCACCTTGAAGATGGCCTTTAGTGTGTTAATAAAGGCAAAGGAACCTAGGTAATAAATTTAGATGCTAAAATTTATTTTGAGTGTATTTTTCATTAAAGTTATAGGCTGATTTCGAACAGACTATATGAATTACTGAAGATGAACCTTCTTTTTTGTAAGCGAAATAATTTTCTTTATAATTCGTCCTACCCCTTCCCCCAAAAAATGCAGATTTTGACCTCTATATGTTTACTCATTAAATTACTATTGAAAACCAATTTTCAAAACAAAATTAATTTAATGGTATTGTAAAAAATCATTTGTATTTTAGGAAAAACGATTTGCTATCCGTTTCCTACTCTTTACTACCATATTTCTGTACCTAATTTCTTCGATTAGATAGTGATGGCCCTTTACTAAGCTCTGGTTTACATTGTCCATAAAAGCAAACTTCTCAAAGTTATGAAGTGAACTTCTTGCTATTCATCTTGTGCGGCATTTCAAAGTCCTCGTAGCGTATGGATACACCAATTCTCCAAGGCACATTTTAATAAACCAAGCGCACATCATGTATATCTGTAAACAGAAAGCTTTTTATACTAATTTCTTTTTCTTTCATTGATGATATAGCAGTTGATTTTCAAATCTGATCTGAGATCAATGACAGTTTTACTTCAACAGTATCATTCCAATAATAAATGGAATGTTTTGATTCAATATGAGTTTTAAAATTTAATTTCATTAGATGGAGAGGAGTTTAAGACCACGAAACAATCAGGTGTGGAAAAAAGGAAGCCCTTAATCTACTAGTCTCCATGTTATCAAAAAGAGGCCTAAGAGTGAGTGACATACCATAAAGAGAATATGCGTATAAAGAATGTGGTAGACCTCTTTACACATTTGCCTCTCCACATCTTGCCATGAAGTAGCAAGAACCATGTGCATTTTCTCTCCTTGCCATCAAGGTGACTCTCCAAAAAAATTTCTGCATATGCACAATAATTGAAATTACAAGAATTCTGTATGCGCACCTGCTGTATTGGTATTTATACAGGTACAGACAGAGTACCAACTTCATCCTCGCAATAGCAACAGCCCTGGATTCCTTTTGCTCCATTGACAACCAGATTTGCTGGCTTTCTGGACCTCGTCTGAGATCATCTTGTTCTTATTTTAACTAATCAAAGTTTTCTACAGTTTATGATACAAGCTGCATCCATATGTAAATATTTAAAACTACTTCTTCATTGCTATGACAAACAATTAATATTTTAAATATTGAGCTGTAATGAATTTCTGCAACCTGAAGGGAGTATATACATTCAAGTACCCCTTCAAATTCAACATCAACAAAAACGTTTAATTAAACAAGTAGTTTAACAAGGAAATCATATTCATATAATGGCCTGATAGCTGAGGTGAAAAATTAAAATAATGAGAAAAAAAGAGAGTTAACATCTTACCTCGTCCTTAAATATCAAGGGACTTCAACAGACTGAAACTTAATTGGATCAGCGTTGTGATATTGCCCAATCTCATTTACATGACGACGTGGTCAGCAAGGCTACACCTTTATAATACTGAGAATTTTCAGTAGCATTTCTTAAAGTTTGTATCAATTTTAATCATCTGTTATTTCAAAATCTTGCGGTAATCATGAATACTTTAATAGTATTTTTTAATTATTATTTTCTTCAATAAAAAAAAGTAGAGAATCTCTCATTTTAGTTGATATTTCTTAAGTACAGCCATTATTCATCAATTTTCTCGATGTCATTTCCATCTATCCTATGCGACATGATTTTTATGTACCTTTCAGCAGTTAACTTTATTTGATTTCAACAAAAGCACAAATGAGATTTAAGCTTAAACTATTTATTAACTTTAAATATTTATGAATAGTCTTACATACAGATTAATACAACATTTCCAGTCTCTATGCATTGATTTTTTTGCGGGAGGGTTTCTTTCGAAACTTGAGATTTAACCGTTCTATCGACGTCTGGATTTAGAACCGTTTTAGGCAAAAAAATTCAAAGTTTTTCTTATTTCAGATACACATGGTCTAAAACACAGGGAGAAAATGAGCCACAAACATTTCTAATTTCTCTTGTGTTAGTAATTTTTTTCTTTTCAGGTAACCTTTGGGGTTCCGTTATGGATCCAGGTAATATCCACAATAGCTGTATTGGTATAATAGATTAATTTCTACAGTAAAGTCCCGATTCTGTGAATTTTGGATAACGGAGGAATTATGTATATAGGTGTGGTTTCCCTCAATCACGGAGCAATAACTGTCAGTTTAGAATTTTTTATGAAGGACTATTTAGAATTTATAATTCCATTCCTGAAGGATCCTTGCAGAGTCATTGCACACTCCATCATTATATATGTCATCAATTCACACGTGTGGAAAGAACGTTTTATCTTCCTTTCTGGAATTCGTTTGCCTCTTCTAGGGACTTGTATAAAATGAGGTTTTCTCCAAAATTGGCACACAAACACTTACAGTCTCAATAGTCATACTCTCAAGATCAGTGATGGATGTCACACACGCGACACAATCACATACTCATTACTTCTAAACGTATAATAATTTAAATTACAATTTTAACATAATTTAAAGCGAGAATTAAGAAAGCAATATCAACGACGTGATATCATGTATCCCTTTCCTCAAGTATTATAATTTCAATGATATGTAACTTTTAACTTTAGTTATTTGTTCACATAAACTTAATTACACGAAATGTTAATCATGTGTTATTTAAGAAATATTGTAGCTTTATTTTAATGTTTTCTTGATCAAAATCTTCCGCTCTCACACGATACGATCATTTGGCATCTTTTCAGTTAGTAAATGCAGTTAGTTTTAGAATTAATGCCTATAAAGTTAATAATTATTCTGAAAGGAAGAGTTTTCGTGCAGCACTTAAAATAATAATTATATGCGTATATGCAAAGTCGGAAGTAGTTTTAAAACAATCGATTGACAAAAGTAATTATAAGTGAGACAACTGAAAGGAAAGCAAGCAATACCATCCTTAAAGGTAACAATACGCATACTTACTTTAAATTGATATCGTTCTAATGCTGGAAATAATTTTTTAACGATAAAGATGTACAGAGTTTATTGTAGCTTTGTTATATTAACAATGAATTAAGACACAATGTATAGAGACGATAAAATTACTCTTTTAGCTTAGTTTAGTTTAGTTTTTATTAACGTCGCACTAGAAGCAACACGAGGGCTATTGGCAACGGACCTCGTAATTTTGAACCACGGACTCTTTTAGCAATATCAGAAATTCTCACAGCAGAGAGACAAAATTAGAATAATTGGCATTGAAAAAATAAACTATAACGTCAATGAATTAATTCTAATATAACCAACACAGCTGATTATACTTCTAAACAGAATTTTTTCCTTAATGAGTTTCCTTCTTTCCTTTTTTTATTATTTATTCAATTCAATTTTTACAGTAGAAAATTTGCATAAATTTCAAATATTTTATTACATTTTAAATTACATAATTTTTTTTATGTTACTGAGACTTTTTGAAGGGAAAAAATACAGTTGAATCAAAAACTTGGCTTGATGCCGAGTTTCCGGACACTGCCCCAGCAAAATCAACCATCAAGGATTGGTAACTAAGTTTAGACGCGGTGAAATGAGCACCGAAGACGGTGAACATAGTGGACGTCCAAAAGAGGTTGTTACCTACGAAAACATTAAAAAAATCCGCAAAATGATTTCGAATTACCGTAAATTGAAATAAATAGATTCCTTAATTTGAAATGAATATCCCAGACATTTGATATTATAAAAGTTTAAGTTCTCTCTTCCCAAGCACATTTACACTAGTGGAAGAATAATTAAACTCTCAGATTTTAAAAATATAAAACATTTGAAAAAATAAATATCCCATAAGTATGAGTTATTAAATGTAGTATATAGTTACAAAAAAAGTTAAGTGTATCGCTTCAGAATTTTTAAAAGTCTTTTTTATTCTATAAGTCTGTAAGCCCCTACAATCAAAATATCATGAATTTATCTCCTATTGTTCAGGAAATGTTTAAGATCAAAACTGCGATAAGATATCTACAAGATGCTAGATATATTTATTTTTATAATGTAATAATGATCCACTTATCACGCTGTAAATGTTAAGAAAAAAAATATTTTTTGTAAGCAGATAGCTTTATTTTTGATCCAATAACATTAATTTAGAAAGATTAAAATGTTTTTATTAAAAATAAAACAACATTATACAAGGGAGAGCAAAATATAAACAAAGCTTTTTGAAAGCTTTTTCAGAAATACTACTTACCAAAATTACATCTTCTTTATTTTTTTTATATATTCTTCGATAAGATATGTATATTTTTACGATGTATTTAGAGTTTCCTATATGATAAATGGAATTCGAATTTATACCGAGGCAATTGCACGCATACACACAACTACACAAATTCTTTTATTTTCTTACTCCATGAAAATCTCTCTCTTCATAATACTTCCTTGAAGGGATCAAACCTTTTCCAAAAGCTCACAGCATTGATTATACGTCCGTCATGAAAGAACATGGATGAGTACAATACCCCGCGACTCTCGAATAGACCCACGTAGTGAGGTCTATTCTAGTAGATATCCAAATTTTTTATTTGAGTGGAGTAGTTTCATTTTCTGTGCACCATTCCATATTAAATCACTTTGTGGTGATCTACTAAATAAATGAAAAAAATGAGGCCAATAAATAATACAAACTTTAAATAAATTATCATGTTTGTCATGGCAAAATTTATAAAAACTGTCGGTATTTTTTCATTTCGCTGACGCAAATCTCTCCAAGCAGACTTTATTGGCTATAACAAATACCATACTCATAATCCGTTTGGCATCGGTTGTATCATTTTTGGCTACTTTATCGCCTACGAAATGGAAAACTATCACAAATCGTCTGCCTCAATATAAAAGGTATTATTCATAATTGGTCCTACTTTGTAGCAACGAATAAATAATAATTAAAAATCAAACAGTGTTGAAATAATGAAATTTTGAATTATCTTGTAAATTAATCATTGCTTCGAAATAATGTAGTATATGTATTTCACGAACACTTTTTTCTTTTTTTTAGCGAACATCTTTGGATCTAATGATTATATTACATCAATTCACGATCTATTCAATTCCATATTTTCCTGTTTAATTCAACAAAAAGAATGACACATTTACTTTCAGATATAAATTAACTGTAACATTTAATTAAATACTTCATCTATCCACATCAAAGTTCCTTTTCCTTAAATATCTACTCTTATTCCAATTATATTTAACTGCGATAAGTTTATTTATGTTTGCTATGCTTGCATTATCTTTTCAGTGAAGAATTTCGCAGTTCTAAGCCATGATCAAGAAGTAAGTTCTTAACTCCTGATTCAAATTTACATATGCTATTTCTCATTAAGGCGCAGATCTGTTTAATAAATAATAGGCTTTTGAAGGAATGAAGATTTAAATTTGATATATGATCAACTAATAAGGCTATAATTTTTCCAATCAGCCAAAAAAATTTGAGTAGCTTGAACTGATGTCGCTCTACAGTAAGTCAAAGGTGGCAATGGACAACTTAATTCTGAATCACTTTCATAGTTCGAAAATGATAACTTGTCCATATCTTCCATACTACAACTTCTTACATATTTTAAAGTCCATTTGAAATTAACTTCCAGTTGTCATACGACTAACCATAAAATAAAAAGATATAAATCAACTTCCTCGAGGAGAATTAAGCTCCCTCCATATTAGGTAGCCTTTCGTTAATGTTTCAGTCCATGTATCATTTTCAATAAGCTTGGAGTAACGTATAGGTTTAATAGATTGCCACATTGTATTGTTAAACTCTCTTCCCATTCTTCCCCTCTCCCTAACCAGTGCTTACTTGCTATCTTATGGATTCTGATTCTCAGTTGTAAGCTTGTGGTCGTCTTACAACTAACCGACAATTCAACTTGTTTCTAGACAAATTGATTACCACGAGAACTTACCTCCACCCCAGTCAAGTAATACTTTATTGATGTTTCAGCAATTGAATCATTTTCAGTAAGCATGGAATATCATTTCGGTTTGATTAGGTTGCATTCTGTAATATAAAGCGTTCTTCCAGTTTTTTTCCTTACAACTAATTATCTTGAGCGATAATCGAAAAGGAGGAGCCAAAGTTCTTCTCGTTGTGGTCGATCATCGATGGATAAAAAGCATTTAACTTTAATTTGGTTGATTTATAGAATGGATTATCTTAATACCGAGTGTCCTACAAGTACCCGCACTGATGATTCGTTAATTTTGTGCACAAAAACACCGAACTTTAAAATAATTATTATTATGCTCATGGTGATAAACATTTTTAACATAACAGAAGAAAAAAATTAGCTTATATTTTTAACAACAGTTCAAAACGTCCGGCTCTCTCTAGGAGGCAAATCTGAGCTCGTTTGTACATATTTTGAGAATCGTGTTTCAAGATGTTGATGATAATTTCCTATATATTTTGAAAGTATGGCAATTTTCAGATCATCTATAGCTTGGATCTTATTGTCATAAATTTTGATTCTTAAATATCCCTACAGAAAAAGAGTCAAATTTATTTAAAAGATTATTATCATTAACTTTGTTTCTTAAATGTCTCTGCAGAAAAATAAAGTTCTAGAACACTCGGTTCATGGGAATGAGCTGGGGGACTCAAAGAAAATGATGCAATATAACATATAAGTAATAAAATCATTGATATATGATTCAAGTTATTTTTGGCGGTAGATTGATTAATATCACGAAATATTTGGCTACCACGTTTGTTGAGTATTCCTTGAACAAAATTTACAAGAAAAAAATTATGAAAATAATCCCCAAAATAGATTACCTGAAAATTAGTCTATCACTTAAAGCATGCACCATCAATATTTTGAACCACTGTCTAAAGTCACTATCAACATCTTGAAACGTTTTTCTTGAAATACACTCAATGACATATGAATTTGTGCACCAAGAAGTAAGAATAGGATTATTATGAAACTTGTGGCATGAAAGTTTGGGTTGAGCAGATATACACATGCTTGGAAATGTAGCGTGATTGCGCATTGCGTAATGTCACCAAAATGCGTGCACTTCATTCTCGTAAATTATAAAAACAGTAAAGCAAAGCTTGTCAGCACGTATTTAATCTGTTGCAAAAAAAACCACGTTTTTTTAAATAGAGATGTCATTACGTTACCATGAGAGACATTTTAAGCCGTTGTCAGAGTTCGAAAGGGGATAAATCTATAGGGATGATGGAAAATAGGTTGACAGTTCGGCCAGTAGTTCGTCACCTAGGCCGATCTGACTTTATTGTGAGGAAGTGTTGGGACCAGTGGATAAGATAGAGGTCTGTTACGCGGCGAGCAGGCTCCGGGCGCCCTCGGCAGATCAATAGTCGCGACGACATTTACAACATTCGACACGTACACACAGTGCCAATTGTCTCATTGTCCACCATCTAAACGCAGGTAGCACCTTCAATACGGGCCTCTTTGTCAATCGGTACCATCGAAAGGCGCCTGGCTGATGGACAGTTGCTATCGCGTTGCCCATTACGTGTACAGCTATTGACACCCAGTCGCACCTAAGTTGGGAGTAGTGTCGCGCTCGAAGGGATTGGACTTCAACCGAATGGAATCAGGTCATCCATAGCAACGAATATAGATTCTATGTTGGCAGTGATGGCAATCGTGTATCTGTATGGAAGCCCTGTGGTGAAGATTTCAATCCTGCCGTCTCTGTACAGCGGCACACCCTTTTTACAACTGGTGTGATGGTATAGGGGGGCATCGTATATGACACAAGGTCACACCTAATATTGATCCACGGCATTGTGATAACCCAGATATATGTATTCGTGACTTTCTACAGTTACATGTTTTGTCACTCATGGCAGGACTCCCAGGAGACATTTTTCAACAGGACAATGCTCGCCCACACGCAGCAATGATTTCATAAGACTGCCTCCGCTACATTTCCCTCCCCCCTCCCTGTCTTGTTCAATCCCCAGATTTGTCATCGATCGAGCATATCTGGGATAATTTAGGACTGTAAGTTGGACAGCCTACAAATTAAAGGCGCGTTTATAGCCAATGTGGAATGAGATGTCGCAAGACATCAAGCGGGTCTTGTATGTCTCAATGCTTCACCGTATCTCATCATGCATTCATGCTAAAGGGGGTAAAACAGGGTACTAAAATACCTATTTATTTGTACTTTTTCTTATAATAGATAATTATTTTTCTTTGATTTTGTTATCACTTACTTACATCTACTTTGTAAGTTAAATTTCGTTTAATTCTGACAACTCTTTATTGCTGCTCAAATTTTTTTTACTCTGAGTATATGCCCAAAGGAGTTCATTTTAGCCTCTTAGAAGAAAACTAACATTTGGAGTATCTATTGCAGTTGTAAATTCAAAATTGTTTTCTACGCTATGTTCGAAGCGCTTTTCACCATTAACATGAAAACAATAGCTTCAAATGTGATTTTTCTTGTATAATAAATTCATGAGCCAGTAGTATAAGAACTTTTAGGAGACACCCAGTATTTTAAATCCATTTAAATGGAACAGTTATTATATCTAGTACTACATTTTAGGTCAGAATTTCATTTACTTTTTCTTATAATGTTCTTTTTATTTAATTGCCTCTTTGAATTATTCTGAAATGCTTAGTGTAAAGTTCCATGTAATTTTCTGACGATTTTTTGTACGTCTTTGTTTTCTGTATCATACACTTGTACATACTGTGAATAAATTTGAATTCTCAAAGTTAGATAGTTTTTTATTGTTTATAAACATCACACTAAGAAGCAGCACGAGGGCTATTGGCAACGAACCTCATATTTATGAGTTTCTTTCAAGTGACGGGGATGAAACCAGTGATGTCGCCCCTTTCCCCAAACTTTTGCACCATGCTAGTGACTTAGGACCTCTACCAGATTTAACGTGTATCAGCCCCGTTACACGTAGGACTTGAGGAGTAACAGGTCACGAACCTATGACTCGACGAAAACAGCGAAGGACAGGGAGGTCGTGACAATGACTACTAGGCTACTGCAGCCACTGAAGTTAGAAAACACATATAAGTTGATCTGAAATGCAAACTATGAAATGTAAATCAATAAATTAATAGCATGAGATATCAATAGCAAAAAATGATGTTTTAAAAGAATAGAAAACAATATTTTAGAAAGTTGATAGTTTTGCATAAGTTTGTGAAGAGAAGAAGCTTTTTGCTCATTTTGTTACCACACATATCTGAGAAAAATTATCTTGATCTCAATTAAATATTTTTGAAAAAAAATTAACAAAACTTCAATTCGAATTAGAAATAAATATCTTCTATTTTCTAATTTGCTTCATTCTACTATAAAATAATTACTGACAGAAATAAATTACTTCAGTTGACGTTAATTAAGTAATAATTCATCAGACTGAATTTTGATTACACAAAAATCAGTTTGTTTGTTATTTTGTTTTCTACATTTGCGTTTTTTATTGAACTTTATAATATATGTATATGTATATATATCTCTTGTCTCTATATATATATCTTTCTCTCTATATGTATAATATATATATATATATATATATTGTTTAAATTTTTTTTTATTCTGAAATTTTTTTAGTGACTTCCATACAGCCATGTTAAATGAGAAACTCACACACAATAGATTCCTTCCTACTGTACTTTTTTCTATTGATAATTACTTAAGTAGAATTCAAGCAAATATTTCATGCTTTTTTTTTTACTTTTTTTTATTTCTGTCCATGAACGATTTAGCATTTGACTTACATTGCAAATTATAGTATATTTTAGAAAAAAGTAAACATAAAGTGACTCATAACATTGACTGGAAAGACTAAACTTTGAAAAGCTACATTCTGTGCAGCGTATGATGCAAAGCAACCTGTAACAATTCGACGCCCTTTGGTAGAAACGAGGCATTTTTATAGCTTGGATTGTGTAATGGGATTGCTTTCGACTGGATCATATACCCCTGTGGACCAAATAGCTCGTAAGACATGGTATTTGGGCAAATAAATGTCATGACTTCTTCTTTTCATATAAAACTGGGAAAAAAGTAGCATCAGGACTTTTTTCAGTTTGGGCGGCAAAGTGGAACATATAAAATTTGCTATATCGTGCTTTCCCTTCAATTAACACTTGGGGATAATTTTATGGAATTGTTTTAAATCAAAACATCGTTAAATGAAACAAATTACCTGTGGTAATTAGATTGAAATTATGAAGTGTAGTGAGTAGATTGGATAAATTACATTTATGAGTATAATAAGAATTATTGGAAGTTAGTTAGGTGGTGAGGCAGAGGTAGTGAAGGATTTTATGAAAGAAGTCATCTGGACAAGCCACGCCTGTCTTACGGAGGGCCCGGAATAATCATACTTGTAGAAGGGAACAGAAAATTGTTCAGGACTCGAATCCTCATCTATTAAATCGATCCCAATCGGTTCGATCACATAGTAACCTTTTTAGTAAACCTTAGTTCAGACAAATTCAGCTTCATAGATATTACTATAGGGAATGAATTTTTAGAATGCGTAACCTAAATAATATTATAACAGTGTGATTATTATAACAGTAAATAATATTGTAACCTAAATAATATTATAACATTTATTGGTTATTATAACAGTGTGAATTCTATTCTTCGGGTACAGTGTTTATATAAAAACTACGGAAAATTTGAAAAATAAAATTTAAACAATTTATTAAAATTAATTTTTGTAATTATAGCCACTTTCAATATGCAGAATGTTATATTTATAAGTATTATACACAATATTTTTATAGTTATAAATGCAGTAGATTTTATGCAAGGTATACACAATATGCAAATGTAAATATAACTATTGATTAGTAATTAATCCTACATAATTTTTCATGTATATAAGAGAGAATTTATTTGCATGAAAATGTACCTAAATGTTTAGATATATCAGTGTTAAAATATGTGATTTCCATTGCTTTCACTTTTTAAAAATAAGGCATAAAATAAAGGGGTTGCCAGCTAAGGTGTCTTCCATGCTACCGATTCAAAATTACAAGGTCCATTGTCAATAGCCCTGCTTCTAAGTGCAACGTTAATAATATATCAAACGTTACATTATAAGAAATGAGTTATAGCTGTTTTTATTATTACACAGCGAAAGAAGATAAGGTTTAAAAAATTGTCTTCGTTCAACTTGTTTCCCGAGTTCTCAATGTCTTGTATGTCCATTTTTTCAGATTATTTTGGATGCAGTTTCAAATGAAATGATAAAAATTAAATAAATTTTGTAGATGTTTTATTTCTTTAATAATCAGAAAACAATATTTGAAGGTTATCTAATTGTTACAGTTATTTTCTAGAGATGCATGTGGCTTTGGTAGGCTAGTTATGGTTGCAAACTCGCGGCCGGAGTTGTTTCCGTCGAATCGTGGGTTCAAGCACTAACGCCACTTAAGACCCACCATGTAATGGAAATGATGTACATTAAATTTTTTGAGGACCCAAGTCCTCCCTGGGCGGGATGTGGAAATTTGTCGAGGGAGATATCATCTCCTCCTCGTTACTCGCTCATTCGAAGTTACGTGGCCATCGTTTATAGTCCTCATGGTGCTTGTAAGTCCGACGATAATAATAAATAAATAAATAATTCACTGGTGCATTATTAAATTTTGTAGGTCTATGCTGCCTTGCTTTTGGAATTCGACATCAACTTGTTTTTAGTGATTTATACGAGCTACATGACATTCAATGAAAAACAATTTATTAACGATAAAGGGCAATGATGTTCCTCTGACTTCACATTTCCCATATTCCACTAAATAACCAAATCTATCTTTCACCAAACAAGCTCATTACAAAATAACTTCGGTTATTCAAAATGGGATCTGTCATGCAGCGGGAAAAAATTTGACTGTCTGTATTACACATCCAAAGTTTTTTTCTTCGAGATTAAAATGCCATATATATGGGAGGGAGGATATATAAATACTCACTTATAGACTTTTAATA
Source organism: Nephila pilipes (assembly GCA_019974015.1). NCBI lineage: Eukaryota > Metazoa > Arthropoda > Arachnida > Araneae > Nephilidae > Nephila > Nephila pilipes. Next base: position 13,520 of record BMAW01024355.1, read on the forward strand.
CAAAGGTAAAACGATTTTCAATTTCAGTTACCTAGGTGTCGCTCTTAAAGATGTGAATAACTAAGCCCAAAGTCTCCTTAAACCCCCTATAATAGTTTTCATCCATTCAGGTATTTCGATATCCAGCCTAGGAGTCTTATGATACTTGAGTCGTTCAATGTCTTAGAAAAATATAAAAACACAGATTATTTTAAGTAAACATTTTTATATTTTTCAACAAAATCTTCTTTTAGCTCTATAAATTTTCCTAAACGTTCAACTTTCTTAAGCCATCCAAAAACTAAGATTTTTTGAAGGTAATCTAAATAGGCATCTGTTTGGGAAATGATCTCTTCGTTCGACGTGAGCCGTTATCCGCCGAACAAATTTGTTTTACGGCTGCAAATTTTAAAAACATTATTGGGACCAAATCTGGTGAATACGGTGGATATCTCGTAATAATTTGAGCCTTAAATCCGTGATTTTAGCCATCAAAACTGTACAAATGTGCAATCGTGCATTGTCTTGATGGAAGAAGATCTTTTTCTTTTTCAAATATGGAAGTTTTTTCCTGATATATACGCTCAACCAGTGCAATAACGAAGCATAATACTCTCCTTTTATCCTTCTTTCCTTTCCAAGTAATAAGTATAGATTATACAGCTTGCATCCCAAAATACCGTGGCCACCATCTTTCCGGTTGATTTCATGGTCTTAGCTTTCTTTGGAGCCCGTTAACAATCACCCCCCCCCTGTTTTGTCTATTTCTTTGTCTCTGGAGTGTAATAGTGTGTCCATGTTTCGTCCACAATTATGCATCGATGCCAAAACTCTGAGATTTAGACAACTGTCTTAAGTGTCATGATGCTAACTTAAAACATACGATTTTCAATGCTACGAGCCCCGTCTCTAGGATTTTCTAAGGACTTATTCAACGATCCGCGTAATATCAATTTAAATCAATTAGATAAATGTTTTTCAGGCCTAAAATATAGAACCGGATCTTGATAATTTCAATTTGTTCCCCCACACCATTGTAGCTTGGATCATTTCATCTTTATTCGTTATTTATCTTTGGATAATAAATTAGGCTTTGAATATAGCTTACATTCACGGGTATAAGGAGAGACAAAAGTAATATCTCATGGGAGTGGAGATATTACTATTGTATAAATTTCCTACTTTTTCAGTTAAAATCATATACTTATAATTCAAGTTTTCCCTTTGTTTGATACTACTAAACATAACACATTTTTTATTTTCTATTATCTGGTAAAAAAACAACTATAATCTATTTAACAACATAACACCTAAGAAAAGCATATTTGCTTAATAATATTGTTATTCAAACATTTCAAAAATTATGTAAATGTAACGGTTCAATAAAACAGACTAATTATTTTACAATGATTAATTTTATTCAGAAAACGATAAGTTTCTATTTTAATTAATATGACATATAAAATCCTTTTATAAATTAACCAGAAAAGGAGAAATAAGCCAATTACACAGTATTTCAATGTAGAAATTGTATTCATTGTTAAAAAAAACAAGTAACATGAGAGAAAAAGCTTTAATTCATTAATACACAGCCAATTCTTCATTATTAAATCAGATGAAAATGCAACCAATTTAAAGATTACCATAGAATGTTTAATACTATTGTTCGAAATTCCACGTCTCTATTTATCTATCTCTTTGTAATTATGCAATTTACCAGATTGTTAATTAACAGAAAATATTTTTATAAATATGAATCAGAACTACATTCCTCATACTTCACTCTAAGAATGAAATTACACATTTGACTCAGGTCAACAGAAATTTACATAATCTATAAAAGATGTAAAATGATCTGGAACACTTAACATTTCGCCCCTTATGATACTAATTAATTAACAAATAATGTTGATTTCAATTACCCTTTGAATCTTCTCCAACTAATAAATAACGTTCCCGACATAACATTCTGTCAGGATTAATTCTTATTTAAAGTAGTATTTTATAACGATCTCTATTAAATATGCTGCAGTAATTCGTTAATGAAAAGTAATTCAATACCAGAAGAAAATTATGTATGTGTTTAATGGTGTTAATTAAGATTTACTCAAAATTTACCGTTAAGATACATTTGTTTGTAATTAAAATAAACCTGTTAGATTGTAATTGTTAGCTAAATATTTTCTACGCAATTACAATATGCAATTATTATAGTATGACCTCGCTCATTTGTTTTCACCATTCTCTTTAATTGTTAAGGCTACATTTCCAGATATTATTATTCTTTAATATAATTAAATAACTATATAATTAGAAATTAATACCTGAATGCACTTAACTGAATTAACTTTATTTGATAAATTTATAATTTTTCAAGCGTCCGAGTTAAATCTTACAATGCTGTTTTTTTGGTTCAATTAAATTAAATTAGCTTGGAGATTGATTTAAGCTCGTTTTATTTTTCCCAAAAATTTGTTAACACTATGTACAAAAAAAATAATAAAAAATCTTTGAAAAATCAATTGCTTTTTGAATTTGAATTGGGGGATTAAGGGGTTAGTGAGCAAAATAACAGTAATAATTTAAACGTAAAAAATCATTTACCTGACTCTTTAGGCATTACATAGTTATGGTCACGGTCCCACAGCCGATGTTGTTTTCATTGAGTCGTGGATTCAATCCACTTTGCCATTAAAGACCCGCCTTGTAGTGGGGCTGATGCACGTAAAATTTGGTTGAGGTCTCAAGTCCTCCCGCTGGTGTGGTTAGAAAGTTTGGAGAGTGAAGTGTCTACTCAGGTGTCATTTCTATCATTTGACCGAGGCTCAAAATTACGAGGCTCTTCACCAATTGTTCTCATGTAGCTTCTCAATGCAACATTAATAAACAAATTTTGAGTGATGAGGAGACACTTTAGCTGGTACATCCCTCTCCTAACTTCCCTACCATTTAAACGGGAGGTGTTTGAGTATCGATAGATTTAACGTGCATCAGCCCCAGCTACACGGTGGTCTGAAAAAGATTCGAACCCACAACTCGATGAAAACCGTATGCCACTTGTCCACGACCATGACCATTAGGCTATCGCGGCCATGTGTTATAATCTGTAATAATATCTAAATAGACTGTAAGAAAACATACTACAACAAAGAAAATAAATAATGCTTGATTTTGTTTTCCTTAGAAATTTTTTTAACTACCCATCAATGCAAATGGAAATATCTACAACAGGTCTCATGGGAGTTTTTTCTCAAGAAAATACAAATGCTTAAAGATAATCTGGTTTTATGGTGTCCTTTATATTTCTATTATTTACTAATATTTTAAATCTATGCAATAAGTAACAAAAAAGTTACATCTTCACAAAAAAGGAAATCTAGACAAATAAAGTTTGTATAAGTATTTATATTCATGAAATTACGATGCAATGTCTTATTGAAGCATGAAATGAAAAGAAAGGAAATTCGCCATTTTTCTCAAGTCAAAAATGTCAGATATGAAGACAAATTGTCGCGAATACGAAAATAAATTCTGAATTTTTCTTCTATTTTTAGTTGCATGAAAAGTATGAACTTTTTCAATTTTTTTAGAGTACTTGAAATTTTTTCTTTGCTTTTATTGTAAAAAAATCGCTTAAGGAATAAAAAAAAAATCTAAATAATAATTGGACCATTTTCTTACCTTAAAAACCTTGATTTTTTGCAACTGTTACTGAGAAGGACTAATAAATCCATTCTTAAATATGAACAAATAATCAGCGATATCCTTTTAAACTTTTGTTATAAGTTAATTTTGAGAATTTCTAAGAATCATATCCGATCAAAAAAACGCTTGTCAAACATGGGTCAAGTATTATGTGTATAAAATTAGAAATAGTTTAATAATAGTAATTTTGAATGGAATCTGTTTTTTTTTCTGGCATATTATTGTGGATCTCGAATATATATTCTTTATTTGCTAGCCTGTGTTCTTGACTACCATGCATGAAAATATATTTTGAATTGGTTATTAGATATTTTAGTGTCATTAATATGCTTTTCGAAGTTTTTATGACAAACCTCTCCATTCTCTTTTGGGGCCATGGTAGCTTAGTGATCATAGTCGCGATCTCATGGCCAAAGTTGTTTCCATCCAGTCATGGATTCCAGCCCTGAAGCCACTAAGGACACGTCGTGTAACGAGGTTGATGCCTACTAAATCCCAAGTCCTCCTGTTCTCATATTGTTTTAAGTTTGAAGAGAGAGGTGCAGTTTAGGGTCATCTTTGTCGCTTGGAGGGGTTTCAAAATTACGTGGTCCATCCCCAATAGTTCTCGTGTTGCTTCTCCTTGCGACTTTAATAAACAATTAATCATTCAAACCAATAACCCTCATGAAATTTCTAAATTCGATATTCTAAGCAATTAATCAACTACATTTTTTTTACCAGTAAAGAAGACGTTATTTGAAGTAATTTGAATCAATAGTATATATCAAGTTAGTTTTAAAACCCAGATCTGCTGTCGTATCTGATACAGGTTTAAATGGTCAATTGCGTTGTATAAATGGGATGTCTTCTGCAGACAATAGGTTAAGTCTTTTTTAGGTCACGTTTTGTACCATTGGGCGTGTTTTCGTTACACAAAACATCACATTTATTGACAGATCACTTGTTATAACAAAGGGCGTATCATCTTTAGACTGTGCATTGTAGTCATTAACAAAATGCTCATGCTAATGTTAACTTAAATCACGTCACGTATCAAACGACTTTATGTTCAAACCACGACTGAGTTTGGCAAGTAATTAAGCTCTTTGGTGTTAGATTTGATCAAATTATTTGTAGATCACATATACCCATGAAAAACTCAATTTGTACATTTTTTAGATAATCAAATCAGCTAACTAGCGTTTTCGAAAACTCTTAGTTGCTATTGTAAATTAATTCTTGTTTATATAAGAATTAGCAAACCATAATTTATTACTGTGAATCTCATTATATGTTTGTTTTCATGCGTTCAAGATATTCTTCATTATCTTATATTAAGAAGTTTGGAGGAGTTTCGAATATATATTGGAATCTTCTCAGACCTAGTCAAAACCTGGGTTAAAATTTTTATAAAACTCAATAAAAAAATTTATAAGGTCTTACATGGTTAAAAAAAAGTTTAAACACAGAAAATAGAATATTTTTAAGTTCGTTTAATTCAACAATTCATCTATTCATAACAAGTATTTATTTCAGGCTTATGGAACTTATAACCCTATAATGAATAACAATAAAATTTTAAGCTATTTCATCATTTTTTGGATCGTGGGAGGAAGTATTGATTTTTAGTTAAACGATAGAGATTTATAGTTAAGCAATATTGGTATGTTAAAAAAATTTCTAAAATAATTTTTTTAACATGGTGAAGTTTGATAGTTTGGGAATTCGAATATATTGGAAATACATTACATCGCTCTGAGTTTGTTGTTTTTGGTGTGTTTTGTAAGTACCTAATAAGCTGAAGCTGAGCTTAAAATCACCGGTTTGTAAGGAGGACTTTAAAATAATTTATGTCTAGACATCATGTTTCATTTTATTTGAAAATATAGTTAGCTTTTATAATATATTTTAATGTGATTTTAGCTTTATATGTGCAAAATATGGAATATTTAAAATTAAAAGAGACGAAAAGAAGCTGCACTCAATCACATCAATCCAAATATTCAAGTTTGATTTGCAGCATCCAAACATTTTTTACTGATTTTATACATTTTCTTTATTCTTTGAGCTAAAAGGTTTCCAGCAGAGATAAAAAAAAAAATGAAATAATGAATCAAGAAGTTTTCAGTTTAGAATTAATAACTCTCTTAGGAGTAATCGGAAAAATTTATTATAATTAGCGCACATATAACATTTAATATACGTGTGTCTGCAGTCATTTATAATACATAATCTCAATAATTTTAAATCTCTGCCGGAAGTATACGAAAGTTATTTTACTAGTAATGACTTGCGTATAATTAAAATACCAAATAATGATGGAATTTAAGATTAATTAGACTGGGGAGATTAATTAGTTGCCAGAGAAAGGATTATTTATTGAACAAGAAAACTGCATTTCTCCCCATAAAATTTAAATACTGTTAATTAGTAACTTACAAGTTTCAAATTTTATTCAATTCGAAATGCTGTTGCTTTAAGATTCAAGATCTATATGAAAACTTTTGATGAAGAACCTTACAATACTTAACCTCTACCAAATGACAAAGATAATATTTAAATTGGTAAGGGATTCTTCAAGTCCTACTCTACGCCACTTTCCTTTTGACATTGAATCCTCCGATATTCCTTTGAGGAAAGTAGGACTTGAACACTCTATTCCATTTAAATACCACCAGTTACAAAGTTCACCAAATTCACCACTACGCTATTGTAGTTTCTTTAAATTTGTAAAATTTTAAAATCGCTCTGATATGGTATTAAAGTATCATAAAATAAAAATACTGATTACATTAAATTGAAAATTTGGTGATGAAGACATCATCTTCTTAAAGTGAAAATTTTCAAGTGCGTTTTTTTTTCTAAATATGCACAAATGACTGCACTCTACGCAAGAGTATTGTAAGGTTTAAGCCAGTGATTCTCAACCTGTGGGGCGCGCCCTCCTAAGGAGGGCGCGAGCACACTAGAGAGGGAGCGCTAGAATATCCAAGAGAAAAAGTTATTTGAAAAACTTGATTAACTGACTAGAAGGAAAGCACACATACACATAGAAAACAAAATACATTTCGATATATTTAATAATGAACTTATTAAATTAAAAAAAATTCTGAATCAAAACTTTTTTAATCAAAGCAAACCAAATTAAAAAAAATTAATAATTATTAGTGACTTCCTTGGGCCTGTCTTGCAGAGCAAAGTTTTTCGAAGGAAGGCTTAGTATTAGAAATGTCCATTCTCAGTTCTGTTTCAATATTTAGCCGAGATCTATATTTTGTCTTCAAAGAAGCCACAATAGAAAATCCAGTTTCAGAAAGGTCAAGTGTTGTAAATGGTAATAGAAGGTGAAATGCCTGCAGCGGCTCTCGTCAACAACAATGTCAGAAGTTAAAAGGCCTTTCTCAACCAGGTCGATGAGATATCTTTTCGGCCTGATTGGTAGGACCGTCAACTTCGGACCCCTTGGTCAAAATTTAAGAATCCTTAAAAAAAATTTTCTTGATTTTATTTTCGGAATCACTCTCGTCTGTGTACTTGTTGATGCTTAACTATTATCTAATCCTCGCTTACGCCGTTTTAAAAAAATTATCCCTGAGCCTACATAAATCTGCTGCTTTGAATATTTAATATAGTGAATTGTAATTAACACTAAACATATATAACATACGATAGATTCGAAGGCGATCGACTTGAATGAGAATTGAAACTTGCGTTATCGAACACTTTTCTTCTTCCTATGAGAAAACATTTGCTCTGCGCATGCTCGAGACGGCTTTCACAAATCATATTACTTATTTATTTCTCTTTTCTTTAGTCATGCTTCTGTTTTATTTCTTTTATTATTCCAAAAAAAGTATTCCCAGTTTCTAAAGTTAGCTCACCCCGTCTAGGTTTACTTTCATTAACGAATATTTGTACTATCATATTCTTTTAACATTATCTCCCTGTTTGGATTTCATTTCTAATATAATATTTAAATTTTCCCCGCTTCCATTCGCTTTATCTGTTCACCACCCGCTTGGCAAAATATCAGATATGGTTTCTCGCCAATGTTGGCTCGCGTTTTCTCTTGTTTCGGCAGTTAGTTAAAAGTAATTTTAAACAGAAATCAAAATACTCAAAATATATTATTGTTGTATACATTTTATTGTATGTGGTTGCGCGATCAAAATTATGATTGAAAACTGGGCAGCGAATAATGAAAATTTGAGAAACGCTGGTTTAAGCAATTACTAAGATATAATCGAGATATCTAAATAAATTTTGTTCTGGATAGTAATTGATCCTTATATACATAATGTTGTAAATTGTAGTAATTAATGGTGAATTATTTGCTTTTTAAAACGTTTTTATGTATTTCATTTGGTGTGTGTGTCATCAAATTTTCGATCGTTAATTTAACCAACTTCTCATTAAGCTAGAGCTCTGAAAATTTGGGAATCATTCCTACTCGCCTAACAATGCAATATTTAGACATTTGCGACAAATTTTAACTAAAATTTTCTTTAATAATGCAGTTTAGCCAAATCACTTGGCGTGATTTCTAAAACTGGCCCCAAACTTGGCGATTTTTTTGACTGAACGATATATATATACACTCATCGTTATACGAATTTGCTCTCCAAGAAAGAGTTGTCAGAATAAAACGAAATTTTACGTATGTGAGCACAACTTTGATGTTAGTAAACGTTTACAAAAGGGGAAAAAATGATCATTTACTGTAGGAAGAATTACAATTAAATGGAGGTTTAAGTACCTTGTTTTGCCACATCTAGCATGAATGCATGACGTGATATGGTCAGGCATTGAGGCATACAAGTCCCGTTTGATATCCTGCGACATCTCTTTCCACAGTTGCTGTAAACACGCCTTTAATTCGATCAAACTCGTAGACTGTCCAACTTGCCGTTCTAAATAATCCCAGTTATGCTCGATCGGTTACAAATCTGGGAGCAGACCACGGAAGGATGGAAATGTAGCTGAGGCAGTCCTGTGAAACCCTTAATGTGTGGGGGCGAGCATTGTCCCATTGAAAAATGGCTCCTGGAAGCCTTGACATGAGTGGCTACACATGCGGCCAAAGAATGTCACAAAAGTATGTGGATTATCATGGGGACGTGGATCAATAATAGGGGTGTCCGTGTATCGTATGCTATGGCACCCCAAACATGTGAATCTCTGCTTATCTGTTTTATAACCCAAGGAGAATGAAGTTCAACACCCTCTGATGGTCTTTCACAATGCTTTATCAGGCTGCATTTCTGATCATCTAAATATCTGCTTGACATGTACGTCATGCCAAGTTTCGTAACAATCCCACTGTTACATCTTAGTGTGCAAATTTTTATGTCAATGAGTATATATATATATATAGAGAGAGGGGGGGGGAGAGAACCATTTTTTTTTTCATAATTATGTTAATGATTCATCTATGTTTTCAATATTTTCCTTATTTTCTTCTAATTAAGATGAATAAACAATTCATAAATACTTAAATTTAATTAAATATTGTACTTTTTTTTAACCCAGTATGAAATTTTAAGGAATAAAATTAAAGGAAATTATTTTCTAAAACCATACAAAGTAAATAATGATTAAAAAAAGATTATCTTAGTTTTAGATAAGAGTTCTTTGTGAATATTTTTTCAAAAAATTTTTTAAAAAAGTTTTAGTTCATTGAAAGTTGACGGGAAAATGAAACGCTAAGGAGTTTGAATGAAATTTTCTTTCGATTTTTTAATAGCATTATAAAAATAAAATCAACAACAGATTCAATATACTTTATATGAAACGACAATATCTGCCCGATTTTGTTAAAATGTAAGCATTATCTTATACTTTATCACATTTTGAATTTAAAAACATGCTTACACTCGGGTCTTAATTGATTGGTTCGTTTCTTTTTTTTAAATATTAATAAATACCTAACTTTTGTTCTGAATATTTTTTTTAATTATTATGCATCAAATTCAATGAGTTACAGATTTCTACCAATTTAAATATTTGATTCGGAATGTTAAGTAGATGTTCAAAATTTACAGATCAGTAAAAATGATGCTAGTATTTTTATTTCACCTGATAATCTCAGCAGAATTTATTATTATTACAAAAGTAAAAATCCCATTCGTGATAAATATATTTTATTGCATACTTTTGTCAAAGTTACTATTGAAGAAAATTGGTATTTATTTATAGTGCAAGTTAAATGTATAATGGCATTGAAAAACTGAAATATAAAAATTATCGAGAATATTATATGTAGTTCTTTCAGTTATTTATAGTTTGTAGAAATCTAGTAATTGTAAAAGTTTATTATTTTTTGTTTTCATGTGAATCAAAATTTAATACTTATCTTTCATGTTCAAAGGACAAAAACTATGTTAATTCAAATGTATACATGTATTTAAAAAAATATTCTTTCAGTAATAAATATAACTCTTTTTACAAATAATTTAAGTGGGTCAAGTTACGCTCTACATTTTGTTTCTTCATTTTCTATTCGGAAATGATTATATTTAAAATTCCAATAACGTTTTTAATCCATTGTAATTTCAAACAAACTAAGTTTTCCTTTATATTTGCTCTTGAAAAATAAACTGTTTTTGTATTTGCTTAGACAAAACAGACAGGATAGACAAGAGTTCTCTCTTACAAGACTTTTGTTTACAATTGCAAAAACAATTTCTGTTTAAATAAAAATAAAAGATGGAAACTTATACTTTTATTCTTTTCTTATACTTTTATTAACAGATTCTATAAGAAGTTTATTAATGATTTTCAAAAATGCAATTTATCAGTGTTAATTTACAAAGAAAAAAATTCTGAATAGAAATTAAACTTATTTGTACAATAAGAAAGGAAACGCAATCGTAATTTAAGCTAATTGATATAGTTTTTGTAAGAATAAACATATAATGACACTAAGGGGAAAATGCAGTCATTTTTTTCCAGGATCTTAAAGAAGAAAAAAAAACCTAATATTTCATGCGAAATAAATATATTACTGAAATATTTTTCAGAAAATATCTACACAGGAATTTTTTTAACTAATTTTTAGTCTTTTCTACACCAAACATCAAATATTTTATTCTTCGAAAATTATTAATTACTGTTTTAAAAAATTCAGCTTTGATTTATATGATTAAAAAATTAATCATTGTACTAACATTTCATGCAATTTTGTATCATTATTTTTTGTGAAACTATCATTAAGAGTGTTTAGAAGTTCATTTATTACTAACATTTAAGTTGCGATATCTCAATAAAAAATAAATGTCCTTTATTTTCAAAATAAGAAAATTATCAGGAGGTTTGATATATATTTTTTTTTTTTATTCTAAGCTATGAAAAATCAAATAATTACCAAAATTGAGCTTCATTTGAGGCAATGAAGATTTAATATTTAATAAAGATTTAATACTTGAAGATTTAATACAATGTAGATAGATGAAATGCTTCAGTTGAAATGTTAAATAAAATCCAAGAAATTTAAATTAAATTACAAATGCTTATATTAAGTTATTCTAATTTAACAAACTTAAGAAATTTATTTCGTATGTTATAAAAGATATAATGAGAAATGGCAATCTGAAGATATAATGAGAAATATACTTTTAAAAATTATTATATTTCTTTAAGAGATAAAAAAAAATTATTTTTTGCTTTGATTTTTCCCTCTTCTTTTTACACCATCTAAATATATCAATCGTATTTTATTATAATGCAATATCGAAATAAACTAAATTCCGCTATATATATATATTTTTTTTAATTTCAAATACAATCCTTGAGTTTTTCATTTTTCATTTAAAGACAAAAGATTACGTTAAATAATCAGAGACATTTTCTTTCTTACAAGATGTTTGCGTATCTTTGAAAAAAAAATTAATTTTGAAATGGAAATGAAAGGCTGATTTTTTTTTTTTTTAATTTTTTTATACGGATATAATTATTTACCTTAGTAAGAGAATTATTAATAAATATCCGTTACACCTGAAAATGCATTTCATTTACGTTAATACTAAAACAAATTCATTCCGTATGTGAAAATAAATATTTTGCATTCTTTTACAAAGAAACTGAGATAGAAAATAAATGCTTCAATTTCTTAAAAATTTAAAAATATCATTAATCCTTGGTCATATTATTTTATCGAAATGTAAATGGTTCCTTTGATATGGTCTCTTAAAAATAATTTTTTTTATTGTCGAGCTAATTTTTAATACTTTTTTCTTAAAGTATATGTAGGGATTAATTTCAAAACAAAATCTTGAATATTTAGCCAATACGAAAAAAATATAAAGAATAAAATTTTATTGCTAAAAAATTTTTTCATTTAAAATTAACTGATACGTTGAAAAAAATATTGTAAATACAGAGTACTTTCTATTTGAAAGTTATAACAAATTTAATTGATTAGAGAGCGCTTATGATATTTATTGTTAACTTTGCTTTATTGATTTCTTAAGTGATTAATATTTCAGTCATATTTCAAGGTACATAGATGCAATGTCTCGACCTCAAGCCTCGTTGTAAAAGAGGTTCATATTGAGCATCAAATTCAAGTTCTTAGTTCACGAATTACCTGTCAAGAGAAATACTACATGTTAAGACGTTTAATACGTGAGTGTATTGTAAAGTCTTAATTGTTACTAAGAGATAACTGAGATTTCGGGATAAAATTTAATCTGCATATTTATTGATCCATATATATATATATATCATTGTAAATTACAGCTATTAATGTAGATTTGTTTTGTTTTGTTTCAGAAAACCATAGGTGAAAGTAAAACGTAGTACGAAGAAGATACGTGTTCCATGTGCTCAGTTTTACAATAACGGCCTTCGAAAAATGAAGAAACACTGGGAGAAACTCTACAAATGTTTAACTCTGAGTATTGACTATGTAGAAAGCTCTTAAGAATGACAAAAAAATTGCTTCTATCATAATTTCTTTAAGCAATAATGAAACAATGCCCATGGATAGTTATTAAAAATTTGCAATTCTGTGGGTTACTTCAATCTGAGGCTTCATTCGATCTTAAACCAAACAAACCAACAGTCAAGGTTAAGTTTAAATTAAGAGGTACAATTAAGTTTAAGTTAAGAGCTAAGTAAGCATTTTAAGTAAAGTAATAGGGGTTATATCGTAAAGTTTTAATTATTACTAAGAAATAAGAGAGAAATCTGGAAAAAATTTGTTCTGCATATTATTGAACTTTAAGAACATGGTGTTTATAACTTACAGTTATTAATTTAAACGTAACTTAACCTAAAACTTGGTTGATTTTATAATAAATAAAATCTTCACTCCACCAATGGCACACGAGGGCTACAAATAACATTCGTCATGTGCCACAATGCCGCAAAATTGTAAATAAAACTTGGCTTCAATGCCCTTACGCAGTCAAGTACAGAAAAGAAACTTACCAGCACAAGAATCTCCCTCATCACTTGACTGTGAGTCAAATTTACCTGCTCCTTTGACAATAGTGTCCTTGTAGCTTCAGAGCGACACTTGAAATTATAAATGCTGTATAAAATGATGATTTTGAATTTTTTTTTTTTTTTTTTAAATAAAGTGTTATACTTTATAACAATTTATAGTACTTTTTTTTTTGCTACTACAGTAGCCGAGAGTCATAGTAGCGAGCTTCTGACAAATGATGGTTCCTTTCGAATAGGGCAACTTGTCTTGATTTCACTCAAGACCTTTTGCGTAGTGATTCTGACGCATGTTAAATCTGTGGAGCCACAAAGTGCTTACGATGGGATGGTGTGGAAGTTAAGAGAGTGGATTTCTGAGTCGGACTTCGTCCTCGTCACTTTGTGACGTTGGGTTATTCGCGGTTTCGCTTCACTAACTTTGGGGACTTTTAATTAAGATTGATTGCTTTTGCTAAACAACCTTTGCCCAACCAAAAAAAGAAATATTATTATGTAAAACAAGTAGAAATGAAGTGAAGCAGGAGAGTTAGGAAATATATAAACTCAGACTGAGAGTCGAGATAGAGAGGTTGAAGTAGGCGGTTGGAGTAGAGGTTGAATGATTCCAGAAATTGGAATTGAGTTATTCTAGTGTTCAGCAATTGTTCCAGAGTCGGAGTTGCATACAAGGAAGGCTTAGTGGTAAGAGTCAGTTAGATTATTACTGGTAGATTCGTTAAGACAATAAGGCCCTTGTCCGGGAGAGCATTCGTAATTGTTGTTATATTAACAAGCAGTTAATAAATTGCGTAATTATTGTTCTAGCGTCTCTGTGATAGACTTATTGATTCTTAGTGTTTAAACATTGAGTTTAATTATGGCACAAGAGGCAATCCGGAATGGACAGCCGTCACAACTTGACCGAGGTTAAAAATTACGAAGCAGTAACTAACAAGCCTCGTACTACTTCTGCGAATTTAAAAAAACAATCAATGATTCTAAATAATTTTTATGATGCAAAAATTATGTTACTAGAAGCAATCTCTATTCCATATCTGTTTATCTTTCTTTACTACGCGCATTTTATTTCCTGTAAATTCTTATTTTTATGAAATGCATAATTTAAGAATTGTTTCTCTTATGCTAATTTTTTTCTGATTTAAAATAAACATTGTATTCCAATGTTTATATTCTTTATTTATCATACAATTTATTTTTTCTTGGATTTAATTGAGAATATATGTGACTGTATTACTTTAATCTCAAGAAATATTAAATAAAAATGAATACAGATCCACAAATGTATATAAAAACATTTATATATCTCTAAATACTAGTTAAAAAATTGTCAAGTTATACACGAAAGGATTTTAAAACAATTCCGTGTATATATTGACAAAAAAAATCTTTTTAAAATAACTCATTGTAGCAAAAAAAAAAATATTTTCATTTTTATTTCACTGCGGAAAAAAATTTTCATTTCTTCTAAATAACCATTATATACTTCTTTGCTACAGTTTTACATTTTTTTTGTGGATCCTTAAACAATAAAACACTTCAAATTATATGCTTATAATAGTCTAAATAAAATTGCGTATACAATCATTAAAAAAATGCACATAGATTTCCTGAAAAAAATTAAGACTTAATTAATATCCTAGTAAAAAAAACTAGTAAGGAAGAGGGAATCTTAAGATGCAAAAATTGCTTCTCTTACAATACAGGATTATTCAAAATGTTATATTTTCATAAATAAACAACAAAGGATGATAAGTAATACATTAATGCAAAGGGAAAATATGGAACTTTTTTTTACAAGTGCTAGATATAATTTTTCTTAGTTGCACGTATAATGTCAGCTCGATATGAAAATTCCAGTCAAACACGTTGCAAAGTGTCAATGGTAAATGATCGTATAGCAGGAGAAATCCGTTGCCTAAGTTCACAGAAATTTCGGGACATTAGTAGCACATACACTTTATCTTTTAGGTAACCCCAAAAGGAAGAAATCGCATGGGGTCATAACAGGTGACTCAGGTGACCAGCTATGTAACATCAAGTAATCTGTTCTACTGCAACCGATCTAATAGTGAGATAGCTCTGTAAAAGCTTGTAAAACATCTTTCGTGAAACAGTTTCACTAAGCATCCACAAAGACCCTCTATTTTTCCCAATATAAATCTTCCATATTTTTTCTTTGTATGCATGTATTACTTATCTATCTGTGTCCTATATGTTTGAAGATATGGAATTTTCATATTGGATGATTCATTTTGAATAACCCTATACAACTGAAATTTAGTAAATTTACTTTTCAATATAGGGGAAAGAATAAGTAATAAATTAAAGAAGCATGGTTTGTTAAATTATGCTAACACTTTTCATTACTTTCTATTAATTAATAGGTACTCTATTGGAAAACGTTTTATGGAAATTTTTACAAATCATCAACAATAATTTGTGTGGTATTTTCAATTGTAAATTAGGAACTGTTCAATGCATTTTGAACATATTTAACTGTCCCAATGAGACGTTACAAAAGGTAAATTAACGTCCTTCATTAACAAAATGCTTAGAAGGCGTGCTTTATTTTATAATTCTCTATATTATTGGATAGTAAATTATTCACCTTTGTCCAGATACGTTATTATTCATGTATAATTTAATAATAGTTTAATAATTTATATGATTACTTTTCGCGGTATTATGCTTAGTTGGTTTATTATTTATTATGCACTTATCGATGTCTTTATGTTGTAAGTACTGTCAAAGTTTTAGATTAATTTTCGCAATATATTCAAATGATTGATTTTCTTAATATCTTGAAAATATTAACTTTCTCAATGCATTAATGTGATGTGTTTTTAGAGATAGTGTTAATAAAAACTGGTTTAGAGTACCTTTTCACGTGATTATTTTTCGAGAAACATTATTGTAATTAGTTGTCAGTATTTCTATTATTACGTAATAACTATAATCCAGTTACGCTGAAAAAAACATTTACTTTTACGGCTGAATTTGTTTCAGGGAAATTTTTTCAGTAATATTGCTATGTAAAAACATTTAATACACACTATGCAGTTTCCTTTGGATATGAAAAAGCATAATTAATTTGATAGAAGTTATAAGACTAATCTGAATTGAAATATTAGGTACATAGGTTTTCCTGTAATTCAGGAAAAAGCATGACTCAAACAGGAGGGTGTAACCGAATGACCTTTATTTTCCTGATAAAACAGTTTCACAGAATTATTTGTGTGGGAATTACCAGAAACTATTTTTTCGAACGATTCCGAGAATTACTGCAACAACCACCCACACTTTCCTCTTAAATAACGATGTCTGGTTTCCATTTCTACTGGCAAAAGAGAAAGATGAAATTTTTTCTAACCTGATTTGCGAGATAACTCAAATTACAGAAAAATGCCTTTAAAAAAACATAGTAAAAATAATTCTTTAATGTTAAATTTAAAAATGGAGTAGTATTATAGTTCCACGAAATTTACCATTCAACTGAATGACTTTTAGAAAAAAGGAAAATGAATGGGAAAATTAAATTTTGTTTGAAAGAAATCGCATATTTAGTTTATATAAAGGCTATATGTTCTTAGAATTATGTATTTGAGTTCACTAATTATTCAGTCAATGATATCTATTTCATTCGATAAGAATACATGAAGAGCTACATCTAAGAAATCTAGGGATATCTTATCGGGGATTTATAAGCAATAAGATCAATTAAATTTACAAAAAAAAAAACAAAAAAAAAATTTACCTCTCAAATATTATTATTATAAAACTTATTTGTTTTAATTTAAGGGGTAAGTTTGAACTTGTCTATGAATCAAATTTGATTCAGTGAATTAATATAGATTCAGATCACTACTCTCGATTGAGTCCATGGAACCTATAGCACTTAAGCTTTCATAAAGTTTTTAAGGAATATTTAGCACTGAATCCTCATAAGATATATTGTACAAGCTTTGAGGAGAAAAAATACTAATTCAAAGATCATTAATTAAATACTAGACCATTTAATCTTAATTAAACACATGTAAAAATTATAATATTACTCGTATTTATTATATTTGACATGAACAATTCTACGTGCTATAACTTAATATTCATTTTTAAAAAGTGTTTTGTTTTCATTGCAATGTGCCTCAAAAACTTGAAATGTTATACATTATAAATGTATAATAGATTGTAGTAATTTAGAATGTCAATTGCTATTCAAACCCTCCCGTATATCTGTGTGTGTGTGTGTGTGTTATACTTGGGCATAAAAGTAGGAATATGTGAGAAAGAAGAACAATTTAAGAAGGAACTGTAGTAAATCTTAAAACGGCCTGATGAATATTGTAGCCTTCATTTTACCAACAAATGTTTTTTACATCAGATTGAGGCATAAATATACCGCTCTACACTCTCCTTATTTAAATTTTGGAAATTTTCTTCGTGATTTTCAGCCTTGTTCGAGAGAGTAGTAAAATAATTTAGTTGATGTCAAATTGTTTGACATTCTACATTATGACATATGTAGACATAGAGGGCTATTTCGATCTAACAGCCCTCATTTACTACTCCAAATGCGTTGTTTGGTCGTGAATGGGGGTTCGAAATATTAGCCTCTATTAAATAGAATTTCAAGTAGTTAGTTTGCTTTTTTTCCCGCAAATTATCTCCACCTTCCTTGTTGATAGAATGCAGTTTAGTTCCCAAAGGGCGTTGTTTTGTTGTATGTGTTAGTTGAACTGTTGAAATTTCTAAAAAAAGTGAAGGACCAGTTGTCTTTTCATAGATTAATTAGACAACACATTAAGTACGAATATATAAACATATATACATGTAGGTGCAGTAAATGCGATGGGGTAATAAATCCCGCTAGAGATTAAAATTGAAAAGTAAAAAAAAAAAAAAAAAAGACACTCTGGTTGTTGAGGGTACAGTCTCTTCCTTCCAGGTACGTAATCTGAAAAATAAGAACTTCACTCCTAGGTCATGGACCGGTACAGCATAGGGGCATATTGCGCATGCGTAAACAGGCATTGTTCATAATTATGAGAAATGATAGGTGATGATCTACAGAAAACTCAAGTACTTTATAATTCATTCTGTATCATAGAATGCTCTAACGTAACTAAGTTAAGTCAATTAAAATGCTACTGAACATAAAAGGTGAACAAAATATGATGGCCTCAATATCTTGTTAATCAAGAATACGAATTCTGAGCTCTAATTGGATTAAAGTTCACGTTGAAAAACAATGGGGTATGCTTCAAGTACTAGACATCAAAATTTTTACACGGCTCAGTATGAAACTTGAGTGAATGAACTGCAGCTGTTGAACGATCGAAATTACAAAGTATATCGTCTTTAACTTGTTCTGTTAGTTTTACTAGTAAAAATAAAAGTTGTCAGTCTTCCTTGTTCTATTTTCTAATGTAATTGAGAGAATTAACATTTTCTTAGAGGTAATTTCCCATATTCATATAACGCAAAAACACATTTATGTAAGAAACAAAATAACGAGGGATTACTAAGTTAAAATGCAAATAAGCAACTTAATAAGAAATATGCATCAGATAATAAACATGCTTCTTTTTCTCAGCATATTCAATAATAATGTATAAATGTATTTAATATCCTAAGTAAAATCATTCAATTAGTGCATTTGAATATTAATGAATGTTAAGTAGTATACTATTTATTATACATATGTGAGAATGAATATTGTTTTTGAATTTACCTCGAATAAAAATTTTACTGTTAGACATTATAGATTACAAATACATTAACTTCTGTAATTACTTATCTAACTTGTAAGAAAAGTAAATACAAAGTATAATTAAAGCTGACTAAAAATAAAAATATTTTTTTTCTCTTGAAAAATCATTCCAAAACTTCCTAGTAAATAATCTTTCCTCTAGTTTAACATTAATAAAAAAAAAAAAAAACTAAACTGAATAAAAAGCGTATGCATGTACAAAAAATGTTTACCTTATAATATTTTATTAAAAACTATATTTCCTACTAATAATGCTAAGATTGATATAAAATTTCCCATATTTTCTATTTCTATTAAATCTAAAATGTACTTAATCCCAAAGGTAAACACCTGTTACAAATTTAATCATCATATTCTGTGAATTAAGTTATGACAAAAAAGGCATCCTATATATATATATATATATTAATGAGTTCTCGAATTTTTTACAGATAAATTTTTTATAAGCTAATCTCAGATACTTAAAAATATATAACCCATCTTTCTCAGTACTAAACTAGCGCATAAAATACCTTCCAGTACTTTATCTCGATAAAATAAATATAAAAGTGTTTTTTTCAACACCTATATATTTATTCCAATATAAATCCATATATAAAATTTCATAGAAGCCTATCTATGTACGAGAATATCACTTTCGTAAGATTGCAGGGAAAATGAAATGATGATAGCGCTCTCACGTAATAAACAGAGCCG
This sequence comes from Nephila pilipes, assembly GCA_019974015.1. Lineage (NCBI taxonomy): Eukaryota > Metazoa > Arthropoda > Arachnida > Araneae > Nephilidae > Nephila > Nephila pilipes. The sequence goes on from BMAW01024355.1 coordinate 33,096, forward strand.
AGAAGCACAGCATCTATTTCTCCAATCATAAATTGTCAAACTTCTTAGAAGTTGCCTTGAGTTAACGATCTAATCATTGCGACGTACAGCCGAGTTATAAAACATTTATTGGACCTTTCTGCTGGAACAGAATTTGATGGCAAGAGTGCCTGGATAGACCGTCACGCCATCTATGAACAAGGCAAGCAATTGATGGCGCCATATTAAATTGGATGTTTACGATGGTGAGACAGTATCTGAGAAAATTTTTCATTTCTTGTTCGATCGAAATTTTTACCGAGAGAATATGCCTCTTTTTTTTCACATTATCTTTCGATTGAAATCTCGTAGTTCTGAAATAGATAAGAAGGGCAAAGGTATTTTCTCATGCATAAATCTGAATATTTTATCGCAATAAAAAGTGAGTGTCGTCTTTTTAACATAAATCAGAAAAAAGTAGAACGCTTGTTAAGGTATGTTTGAAAAGACGTTTAATTTGTTAGGCCACTCGAATGTTTGATGTTTACGATTTCCATTCAGCAATTACTGATCCATTTACTTAATTTTTTTTAATCCAACGCAAAAGCTTTTTTCTTTATTTTGTTCTAGGAAAGAAAGTACTTAAGGATGTTTATTCTCCACGAACTTAGCTAGAATTTTTCAGAGTGATCTTTTTTCTCCCCATTTCACCAGGAAGTAAAACACGACTTAATTTACTAAAAGTGCGGATTTTAATCTGCATAACTAATTGTTAACAAATGATTTTCGTCGAGATTGTATACACCTTAAAAAGTTATCAAAAAATTCATTTTATCAACTACAGATTAGAATAACTTCTGTTCTATTTTATTTTGCTCACAAACTCCAAATTCTGCTCAAACAAGGTATGACACAAATGTGCACACATTACGTCTGTACATACATATCCACACACATATTATATATATATATATATGTATACAAATACAAGCTATTTAAAAAGCTCTATATCTCTAAAATTCTCTGCCTAGATATTTTAACCCCAAAATAACTTCATTAAACTCCATTCCTTCTTGTTCTAAAGGGACTTCCTTCTTGTTCAAAGAAGAACAAAAAATTCACTTGTAATTTTTTTTTTTTTTTTTTTTTTTTTTTTTGGCAGTACGATTTTTCGTATCAGTTTTAATATTAAATTCTTAAGATTATAAAAGGAAAGATAGTGTTTGTAAATGAATATAATTCTTCTAATCAAATCATATTCCTTTAAAGTGAATTAATAACTTACACTCAAAGCATAATACTTAAACCCACAGTAACAAAGAATGATGTAATGAAAGATATGCTAAATTAAGATGTAAATATTTCTCTCTGAATTTTTATTAATTAAAAATCAAAATATAATATTATTAATTTTAAAAAATATTCGTAGAATGAAGTAGTTTTTAACACAAAATACCTTCGATTTCAAAACTTTGAGAAGGATCCAAAGAGATTTTAAAGTTATTTATACAACTTAGTCGTATAAGTTTCACATAAGTACTAATGAATTTACACATGTTTTATTTAAAATTGATCAGTTGCTTAGTGAGATTTTTATTTTAATCAAGTTTTTTAGCTAATCAAATTCAGAGATTGTCTCACAGGTATTCATAGCCTCTTATATGACATTCAAAAGGGGATTCAAGAGTTTTCTTACTCAAATGTTTTAGTAACTTCATAACTAGAAATCAGTCAAATGAAATAATAAATTTAGCTATCAATCTGATATTTTCAATGTTTTCTTACAAATTTTGAGCCAGTGTGCCCAAATACCTCTATTGATATAGTTGAAAATTTTATTTCAGATTTAATAATTTTATTCAGATTTTTTTTTCTCGAAAAGACTTCCTTACTAAGAAATAGGGCTGAAAAATAAAATTCGTAAATAAGTTCTAACCTTTATATGTACGCTGCTATGAAAAGTATTTCTTAAAATATTCTGTACAAATATATGTGAATTTACCCAATAATTTTTAGATTTGAGTTAAAATATAAGGGAAAATTAAGAAAAAAATGAACGACTCTTTGATTTGAGGGATTGTTACTGACTCTTGGAAATTATTTTTTTTATAATATAACACTTTCGCATTTTTATTGTGAATATAAGAAATATAGATAAGTTAACAATAGTAGTTACATAAGAAATAATAGAATTTCAAATGTTAGAGAAATGCATTAAAATAAATTAAAAATTAACTTATAAATAAAAAGCATTCCATGCTATTTAAAGCGAACTGAAAATAAAACATGATTCTAATAATTCGTATTTAATGTGGCTCTAATTGTGGCTCAATTAACAAAAACCTTATGATATAAATTTTACATAAGCCTCAATTTATTAGTGATTGAGTTAAAACAAAACTTCTATAGTTGTTATGTGTATTGGTTAAGCGTATTGATTAAGCTATGCACATCTTTTGGCTGAATTTTTCAGATATTTTACTTTTAACAATGTATTTTTTTTTAATAAAAAAAAATTCCTACTGCTTTCTACACAGCTATAGAAAATTTTTGCAGAATGTTTTTATGTGTATTTAATGCTTAATTGCGTAAGAATTTTTTATTAGCATAAATATTTTATAAAAATAAATACTGATAAGGAATAAATTAAAACTATTGCATTTTTTTGTTATAACACTCAATTCGAATAAATTTTCAATAAAATAATAATATATTTCCAAACGGTTTTCGCCTCAAGATAATATATTTTCAAGAAAGATTCCTAACCATCTCATTTAAAATGCATAGCAAGATAAAGATAATATTGTCTGAAACTAAGTCTGGTTCATAAATAACCATCTTATGTTGTCATGCATTTCATTTTGTTCTTACTTTATATTAATAACTAAAGAAGGTACAGATCGAAAAGAAGAGATTATTTCATAAATGAATTCCTCTTGATATAGTCTTGTATTTTATTTTGTTCGTAATAAACAGTTTCAGGATATAATCTAGAGCAAATGGTGATTTCAATTCAATAAATTTCGCTGAAAAGATAGGATGAAATATTTAGCGAAAGTTCTCCAGATGTCGAATCATTATTAACTAATGAGAATGACTCTTTTTGTGTTTTATTTTTAAATTTATATGTCATGTCCCGTGAAAGCTTTCAGATACAAATGGAATTAACAGTCACGATTGATTGGATTGTCCATAATAAATGCCTTCATGGCCATATTATTTTTACCCGATTTTCCCAATTCTGGATATAATTGAACTCGACACTTTCCTTAAAATAATTTTATCTTCACATTTTCATTGTAGTCACATCCTTTTGCTCGCATTTGTGCCAAGGCTTGATTAGTTGTACAAGCCAGTTGGAAAAGAATACCTGTGGTTGATGTTGACACTGCAACGTAGCTTCTGGACAACCACTTGTCAGAGACATCTGTCTGAACCCCCATTTTTGTTTCCCGGGTGCCCAGTCAAAGAGATGTGATATAAGTTTTATTTCTCCAAAGAGGTCAATAAATAAGCCAAACCTGTGGTTTGCTGCAATTGTGCATTCATTGAACACGTGGCCCTGCTACACAAATATGGAAGAGAATATCCACCTTTGTGAAGTGGAATTGTGGAAATTGTGAGCTATGCATCGGAATGACATGCGGATTTAGGTCTCATCCGTTTAACTTTCGACATATGGCATTAGAATGACTTTGAGTCAAACTGGACATTGTCCGAAAAGAACAAATGGTGTTGGTAACAGAGACGGAGGTTGCCTATACAAGTCAGTGGCCGTCCAATCAGAAATGGAAAAGAATCGAAGGGGTAGTGAGAGAGCTTTACCCTAAACATTTTAAAGGGACGGAGTGAAAAAATAATATGAGAACTAGAGAAGGAGATCCTGCGATCAGTGAAAAGGAAGCTATCCCTCTAGGAGGGAGCGAGAGAAGAGAAAGCTGGACTGTACTATTGCTATTCATGCTATTTTGCTATTTTTATTCGTGACTATTTTTATTCGTGACATTTGAAAAATATATGTTTGCTTAAAGTAATAAGGCGAAAAGTCTTGTAACTTGCGAAAACAATAGTAAAAAAATAAATAATAATTTTACTTAAGCTGTGTGATCCTTCAACCTAGACAATTTACTAAACCTGGGGACACTAGGTTACAACACAGATTTAAAAATTTTAAAGATGATCAGTCGATTTCGACGCCAAAAGAAATGGTCTTTGAAAGAGCAGGGTTGATTGAGAAATCGTGGAAGGAGTTTCTTCCCTTCTTTTGAAACCGCCATGGAGTTTTACAGAACCCATAAATATCAATTACTTGACCGTTCTCTCTTGTTTTTAGAGGGGAGGTAGATAGTACTCCCATCTGAAAGTTTTTATCAAAAAATCCATCTTTTCTCCCCTTCTGTCCCAGCCCGTACAAGCAAAATAAATCATTCTCTACATCGGTGCTTTTTAAGTGTGGTAGTTATTTTTTCCTCTCTCTATAAATTACTCATCTAAAATTATTTTGTATGAAACTAATTTACTCTTAAAACGCCAAAATGTACTAGAGGGCTCGCCAAAGACAAGATTCAACAATTTTCAATTGATTTAGAAGATGTGAATTTTGACGATTCAAGTTCTGATTGCGAGTTAACAAAAAATGAACGTGGGATTTGGACATATCTTTTAATTGTTTTTTTATCTTTTCATACCTTTTAATATTTTTTTATCTTTTAATCAATTGTTGACGATGGTGTTGTCTCGTTAAAACAAAGCAAAATTGTCCGGAGCTACCCCTTAAAGAATTCATAATACGAAAGTCTTACAATTTATCGAAATAAAAACGGATTTTGTGTAATTTTACAAACGCATTATATTCAAAACTATATGCATTGCATTTTTTTATAGAAGAACGTATGATTTAATTTTTTATGAACATATGAATATGAAACATAATCTTGTGAAAGGAAACATTTCCCTTCATTGCTCAAATTTTCATTGATTTATTCCGATATTTAAAAGCCAAAAACATGTTCACACTTTTGAAATAATCAATGAAGTATTTTTGTTCATATATATAGATAATTCATAATATTATAATCTAGGTATTCAATCACATAAGGACATATAATGTATTTTTATACTTGCCTTTTATAAAGGTACTGTGTTTTTATTATAAATATTATTAAGTAAGGTATAATTAGAACAGATTTTGTATAATTAGAACAAGTTTTTTCCCCCCATCATTGCACATGTGCAAAAATTTACTTACATTGCACATGTGATACTTAGGTAGAGACAAGGAAATTGTAAAAAAAATAACTGTCTATTTTTGGAACATTTTTCAAAAGTATTCTTGAATTCAAATCGGAAAGATAATCATAATTTGACTTTAAGGAGGAACTTCCCTAAAAAAGGGAGAATTATAGGTTATTAGGGACTTTCTCATCCTCAAATATCCCTACTGTTCCGCTGGTGATCAACACGCTGCCATGCCCCATTATCGTCAAGCACTCAAAACTGACAATCATTGACAAAGCAACATATTTAAAAGTCCCGACCTCAACAACATTTTCTTCTCGAAAGTACCCGTCGCAAAAAGGTTAATGGCCTCTTCGTCAAAACAAAACTGATTTTCCATAAGGTTCCTTTGGGATGGGGTGACAGTCACGATGTGAAAGGTAGGTTCGTAACCCTCAGCTGTCAAAAACTCAATGATACATCGCTCCTTCAATCTCATCTCAATGAGGGGTGCTATCTCCTTTGGTTTCCAGCGTAGTAACGACGAACAAAGGAAATAATTGGGCTCCATAGAAGATACATATAAATTTCAAACACAATATATGAATGGAGAAACTTGGATAACAAATAAAATATTTTGTATTATTAAAGCGTTATTTTTCTTCAAGCTTTGTAATATGAACTATATATGGAATCAATATGAATTATATGTAGAATTTTATTATGGTTATCATTAATGGAATCAAAATTCGAACAAGTGATACACTCTGCAACGCCACCTAATTGACGTTCTATCCATAAAGTAGATAATGTATTCAGCGAATTTTTCATATAGTCAAACTTCTCCATAAAAGTTTTAACGCAGATGAATATACAAGTTTCATACGCATTATAAAAAGAAAGTATAAATCTATCATTTTTAAAACTAATATTTCCAAAATATCAGTTTCAGTTCAGAATCTGACACTCTCTCTATATATAATCCTATCAAATCAGCAACACGTATTTTACTATCCTTTTTTTCCCTTGTAATATATTAAGATCCCCTTTTATGTGTGATAGATTCAATAGCTATATGATCTGTAGAATAATATTCAACTTTATATTAGACATTGAAAATATTATTGAACGAATAAGACACTTAACTGACGGAGAGAATAGTGATTAAAAATACTTATAATTACTAATACTTATTATTGAGATAGTGCTACGAATCTATTTAAAGTGTAACTGTGAAAATAAGCAACGACAATGCCATATTCAATATTATCATAATTACAGTTGACTATAATTTTTATTTAATAAACAAAATAAAGGACTAATACACTACGATTTTAGAATTATTACAGATGAAAAAGGCTTCGATTATATATAATGATTAATTAACGAATCCGTAATCGCAAGGCCATTTTTATCATAAAGCATTTTAATGTCATCATTTTATCAACTTCATAGACAGTTACTATAGAGATATCTATAAATTTTGTTACCTAACTCACAACATTTTTTTTCTGATAAGAAAGGAATTTTGAGTTTTTGTCGTCATAATCATTTGTGTTTTTGACCTCTTTTCTGAATTTCTTTATAAGTAAGAAAATGTATAAAGTTCCTAAAAAGATTATGTCAAATGAGATTAAAACAATAAAGAGTTTCACAATTTGATATCCGTGATTTTTTTTTGCTGTGAATTAGTTTGAAAAATCTCACTTTTTATAATCTTGTGCTTACCTGTTAATCAAAACAGGATGCTTTTCAGTTTTTGTACAATAACTGTTTTCAATAAGTTAAGCTTATTGTAATAACTTCTTCAAAAAAAATTCGCTGATAACAACCATGCTTCAAGGGGGAAAATGCATGAAAATTCCACCAAATATGAAGAAGCAAAAAGTAACAAAATAGGATCGAAAAAAATCATTCACACATTTTCTGAAAATTTCTCAATTTTAAGGTCGGATCTTTTTCCACAATAATCCTCGAAACATATTCCTGAAGCTGATTAAGTATTTACTTCTTTATGTTTTTTTAGGAATAATGGAATAGATATGATACTGTCTATATTGACGATGTTTGGGATTGGGAATAAAAAAAAAGTTGTTTCCAAAATTCCGATTCTCATCTTATTATTATTAATTAGTATTATTCAAAACTTCATTTTCAGTTTACCAGAAAACATAAGTAATTTGATAAATAATGTTAAAAATAAGAATTAAAATTACATCATAATACAGCAATTTCAGGTTTAAAAACTCGTCAATCCGATGACATAATAGTTTAAGCAGGCATAAAATGTTTAAAAAACCCAAAAAGAATGCAAAAAAAATTTTTTAAAAAAGGTATATACATAGAAAAGAAAAAATTTGTATACAGATTCTTCATACTGTTGAAAGTAAATGATCATCCAAAGTTTTTCTCATCCATAAAATTATCAATTTGAAAAGTTTGTTTCTCCCTCTTTATACGTTTAATTATTTCTACTAAGTTTTTAAAATATGTTTTTAAACATAATCTTATCAAATAAGGAGAGAAACGAACTTTATTTTAGGTATCTCACTTTCACTTAAAATGCATCAAGCTATAGAAAACTAAATATCTTTTTTTTTTTTTAACTTTTTCAAAAAAATACTTTTAAATCTCTAGTCAAATCTAAATACAAAAAACATTATGTGTAATTAATCCAAAGTTAAAAAGAAATTGTCTGACAACGATGATTTCTTCAACAATACTTTTACCACTAGACAAGAAAACACCGCATAATGGCAAAACAAAAATATTTAGATTTAGTTCATAATTCTGCGCATGAGAAGGTTGCCAGATTCTCCTTAGCTCTTAACAAAGGTTGCCAAAAAGACATACACTCTATTCAAAACTAACCCAACCAGAATGGATTTGCTTGTGGGAATAATCTCGCATATGTGTTGACAAAATTTCTACTACATTTGTTAGCCATCCTTGTCCCATGTGAACATCTGAACGTCTAAACAATTTGTATAAATCACATTAACATTCGCTGCTAGCATTAATATTTACTAGTAGTTTTTTTTTACTACAAGTTTACTGAAATAGCATTCAAAACGTCTAGAATAAATTTATCTAGGTTACTCCTTTCTAAAGAGCTTTTAATACGCTAAAAAATTCTGAGCCGGAAACACGGCACATATTCATTTTAACAACCAAAACTAGATTAAACGTATTGCTAAAACAATTCAATAAAACAAACAAAATGCGATAAAACAAACAGATAGCCGTGGCATTTTTTAACCCATTACAGGAAATAATGTGTATGTGATAGTTTTAAATTTTAATTATTAGCTACATGTTAAACATAGCAAAGGAAATTTTGGATCAAATAATTATTTTATACGAGCAATAATCAATAAAGTAATTAATTAATATATTTTTTATTATTTTATTTTTAAAAATTACGTTATTAAAAATTTAATAATTTCAAACAAGCAATTATATTTATTTTCTTTGTCCTCACTCATTTTCTGAGGTATTTTCCTTCATAAGATAAAAATTGTAAAATAATATTTAAAAAAACTATTCTACAATAGTTCAAAAAGAAAAAAAAAACATTGTTAGTTGTGAGTTAAACATAAAGCAAGTTAATCATGCATTTTATGAGTAATATTTGCAATATTATTTAAATTTATTAGGATCTACGCTACAAAAAAAGGATGGGTTTTCTCAACACGCAACTTCATTTATTATGCAAATTATTCCCCACTTTCATAGAATGAAATGATCTGAAAATATACCTACATAACAAATTATATGTAATGTAATGCCATAATATAACATAATATATATATATATATATATATATATATATATATATAGTGCGTATTTACATAATAATATACGATTATATTATATGATTATTATGTTACGTGTAATGTGAAAACATATAACAATGTTATATTACAAATAATAAATATAAAAGAAATTTCAAAAGACAAGAATAGGTGGAAATTCTTGAAAAGTAAAGTAAAAATACCATCATATGAGACAATGCATTAAAATATAACGAATCAATATATTTAAATGAAAATGTGTTGGGATTTACAGCACAAAGAAAAAAAAAGAATAATTTTTGAAAAAAACGGGTCTCCAAGCAATTTTCATATATGTATCATACATAAGATATGATGTATAAAAAATATTAAATGACATGTACAATTGATAGATTTTATTCTACGTATTTGCTCTTTCTCTTTACAATATCAAATTATTCTTAACAACGATATTGCGTGGAATAAATAAAGCGCTTTCATTTATATATTTTCCATTTTTGCAATATTTATGCATTATTTTATGTGCATAGCATTTTCATCTAAATGTGTATTATATATCTTAATTTGTTTCAGAAAAAGTAGACACACTATACAAAAACTACACCGGTTCTTATTATTTTATTTTAAATGTTTTATTTTCCAAGCTTTTATGCTTAAAGTAGAATTTATTTTTATTAAACATGTTCCGAAATACATTTAAAATAGAATAAGCAATATTTTAAATCTGATTGCTTAGCACATTTAATATTTTTTTATTCGTCTTTTGGTTGCTACGGGATAATATTGAAACCAGACGTTCGCTCATTAAACAAAACGTAAGCAGAGAATGTAATAGTATTCTATTTGGTTAACTCACACTCGAGTACATATGATACAAGTAAAATGAACCCTTATTAGTTTTATATTATGAACTGCTACCTTTTATGAGACATAAAGATAAATTTTAAAGCTCGCTTAAATTGATGATGCTGAGAAATGATTAAATCGTTCACCAGCCCTAATAGATTTAAATACAACTATTTAACAAGCATCAAAAGCTCGTTATGAAAGTATATTGAGGTTTAAAATAAAACATCTATACATCAAAAGAACAGAACAGTTTTCAAATTTATATTCACGGATGTGGGGAGTTTCGTTTATGAAAAACAAAACTTCAGCAATACAGAGCTCTGCAGAATCTCCTTAGATTAATTATACATATCCACTCACACAGTACAAAATTAGAAACAGAAGCATTGAATATAAATGCATTTCTTATAAAATAACAAGGTGTCAGTGTTATTGTTATTTCTAAGCGCAAATAAGTACTCGTACCTATTCATATCTACAGTATGGTAATTTCATCTATAACGTGAATTATACATTCATATCACTGGTTCTCCCAGGAAATTCTCAGTCTTTAACAATATTGAAGATTATATGGTAGCAACTATTCAAGTTGGTATTGTGTTCCATGCTGTCATATTCAGGCATAATACCACAGCAACATTCTGTATTTGAATGCAGTGGTGGAATGTTAGACCATTTGCGGCTGTTAGTCTGTTTAATAAATGTCTCATTTTACAATTATAACTTCGCTTTTGTTTTCCCCTCATCCCACAAAAGTAGCAACACAATACTCTTTTATCGTGTCATACAAATCCTTAATAATTATCTATAAAGCGTGTCTCTCCCCTATGTATGTTTCTTCAACAGGTTTTACTTTCATAACAAACATTTTAAATATTCAATATACAGATTGTCCCGAAACTCGTGAAAAATAAAAGATGATACAAAACATCTAAACAAGCAATTTACCGCACAATATAGGGCGGAGGCAAATGGTACCTCAGACGGCACTGTAATCATAGAATTGCCTTATCGTCATTTCTACGGTGATTTCAGGGCATAACACTTTCTTGATTAATGTATGTCGCCATGCCTCCGAAATCCTGTAGAAATAAATATTTTAAGAAAACTCGGCGCTTCGTATTCCATTACAGCGCCGTATAGCGACAATAAGCACATGTCACCTATGCGTTGTGTTCAAGGAATTAGCGTTTGAATGTTTTCAATAATTTACACAAACACATACATATATATATGTAATAGTGATGATAAACCACGTATATTATTGCAATGACTTAACTTTTAATTTATAGTTTCTCTAAATGGTTTAAATTCTAATTTTTCCATTCTCTCATCTAAAGTAAAGCGTTCGTTCTTGTTTCCTGATATCGTTCCTTTTTAATTTATGCAATCACAGTTCTTAAAATTCGCTCATATACATCCCATGGGCTTCAGACTTGTGGGTATATCCTTATAAGACTTTGCTTGTCAGCTGAAAACCCTAAGAATCCCTTAACATGGGATCTGTTTTCGAGATTCAAATATATAAATTCAAATTTAAAGAATTTCTCTTCGCGCTCTTGACACTTTGTTCATCCAGATTGTGTCAGCCCTATGGTCTCTCTCTCTCTCCGCTGCGGTAAAATAAACCACTGTTTTGAGATTTGCTAATCTCCAATATAGTTGTTTAATTTAAAACTTGCCAAAACTTGTTATATGTATATGGAAATGTTATATGTATATGTATATAAATATCTGTCTATCTATATGTATATGTATATGTATATAAAGATCTATCTATCTATCTATCTGTCTATCTGTCTTTATATGTAATAATATGTATGTATATATAACAATATAAAATATCTATCTATCTATATGTAATAATATGTAACCTTATATAATAATAACCATATAAATATCTATCTATCTAATCACAATCTGTCTGTCTGTATGTATGTATATGTAATAATATATCTATCAATCTATCATCTATCTGTAATAACTTAATAATATGTATATATGTAATATATAAATATCTATCTATCTGTATATGTAACCAACATGTAATAATAATATATGTATATAAATATCTGTCTATCTGTATGTAACTAATAGATGATGATATTTGCACATGTTTATATGATATCAAACAAAATTACATAAAAATAACATGTCTTTATTTATTTTTACATATTGTAAATAAGATATAGAAATGAAAACAAAATGCTTATACAACTCAAAATATAAAGTGAGTTGGGTATAGTCTTTTTCCAATAAACTATACAAAAAATACCAATGTAATCCTTAGTCAAGTTGGTCATAACTGAATATATATATATATATATAAATCTTTACAGCTCATTTTAAATTGTAATGATCTGTTTTGAGGGCTGAGATAAATAAAATACAAGGAGATACTGTAATAGTTTTTATTGAATTTTCAGAACTCTCTCTCTCTCTCTCTCTTTTTTTTGGCCTATAGAAGGACTATTAACTACAACTATTATGCCTTATAATTATGAACCACTTTCTCATGTTGTGATCGACATGTGAACTGGTATTTTAATCTCTACATCCACATTAACGGAGGATTTCGAGCACCAACAAATTAACGTGCACCAACTCTGCCCCGTAACATATCGTTAGTAGAACAGGACTCGAACACGGGGCTCGAATATAAATTAGTTGACCACAAGTTTATTTCCAAGATCATTCACTCCCACCAATAACTGAAAAGGATACAGTGGAGCAGAGATCTATGATTACAGGAAGATCGACAGGAAACTCGTCTAAATTAAAATGTAATATAAAAATAAGATCCGTAAAGAAATGTATTTAATATTAACTCTTCTATTTCATGGTGATATAAAATCCCTCATTATGCAATATGCTTCGACATCATTCGTTTCGAGTAGTATTACATGTATTAGATGATATGATATTACACGAGGTGTCAAACAAAGACATTATGTAATGAATCTCTAGATTCCCTACAAACATGTTCTTCTCATTAATGAAACGGAGAATGGAGACAATTTCTATGATAGATGGATTTCCATTTAGATAATTTAAATGAAATGTTAATTAATTTAGGAAATTACTCTCATTGCTTAATTATAAACAAGACAGTAATTTCTCTAATAATTATAATTAGTCTTAATAAATTTATTCAAATATATTTATTACCATCTTAATTTAGTCAATGTCTTTGAACTAATAACAATGATACTTTCGTGATTGAACTATAAATACAAATTAATTTTAGGGTGTATTTATTCTAATAATTTGACGTCAATTCATATAATTTAGTAAAGCCTAAATTTTCCTTTATTTTTAAACCTTATTTTTGTGTTTATTATTGATATGCAAGTTCTTTAATTTTAATAAATGTTGGATGTGAGAAAGGATAATTCATATTTTAATCTTATAAGCATATAGTTATGTGACAACAGAAAACATCAAAATAAAAACATGAAGCTTGTGCTTGCATTTTGATTTTAATTGACAATCACAGTACATTTTATTTAGAATACAAAATAAAGGGATATTATTTAGCAAGTTTGTTCAGAAAACCACAAAACTGTATGGCATTGGCCTAAACTGTTGTAAATTTTCTTTGAAAGGTTGTATGCACACAGTTCATTCCGGTTGATTCTAAAATGCTTAGTTTGATACCAAAAGATTTTCTACTTCATTTAATTATACGAGATGGTGTGCTTAACGAAGACTGTTGAGTGATATGATGCTGCTGAAAGGGTACGTATGTGTCAAATGTCAGTGACCGACCAGCTGTTTAGAGTGAAGCCTTCTCTTTCAATTCTTTCCTTCTGTAAACAAATCCGTTTTGTTTCAGCTTTCATTCCCATTAGAGGTTTTTGTCCGAAAATGATATGCTAAAAATAATTAACGAATTGTTGTTAAATTTCATGAAACTTGGAAACCTCAACTGAAACTTATTATTAAAGAATTGTATGACAATCAAATGTTTATCACGTGCAAAAAGTGTTTACGAGATCAATACGGCCGAGAAATATAAAGAAATGATTATAACCGGTCATCCTTTACGTCAAAAATGATGACAATATAAAAAAAATCGTTAATCTGATTAGAACTGACTCATTGAAGTATTCGTGCGATTGCTGAGATTATTAGGAATTGATTAAAATATCATATGAAAATTATTTTCTCAGGCAATGTCCCGGTTCATTCTATATTGTCTATCAGTGGTTCCCCAACACCAAGAACCAGCATCCATTATTAGACCATTCATACTTATTCCTTGGATCTTGAGTTTTCGACTTCTATCTGTTTTACAAGGTGAAATCTGCTTTTAAAGGAACAAGAATTTGAGTGAATTCGAAGCTTGAAAAGAAAATGAGCTTCTGGAAGGAACTGATAGATGAAAGCTTCCACCACTGTTTCGAACAATGACAGAATCGAATGAAGCATCATAGGGATAGAGGAGAGGTGTATATCGAATGTGAGAATAAGTAAATATGTATGATATCAAAATAAAATGTTTTACAGTGTCAGTCTAGTTATTTAATAGACACACTTTGTATTTTTGAATCTTACTGTTCATCAATTCATTTTTAGAAGATCCATTATGTGTTTTATATTCCCATTTAATATCTTTGATTTAAGAAATATGTATTACTAGCTGATACCCATCCGTTCGCTGGACAAACGATAATATAATATTTTGGAACCTATACGTAAGATATCAAGAAAATTTTCAATTTTTAAAACTTTAATGATAATCTAAATTTAAAATTTTAAGAAATTGATTATCTGTAATAATGGTTATCCTCGACATTCAAATGTATGAGAAAAATAAGAAAATTTAGTAAAAAGTTACCCCATATATATATAATATGGATAAAATTCATTCCACCATATACATAATACACATAGTATTACCAAAGATGCAACCTTTTGTCAAAATATTCATCATGTTCTTAGCTTTCAAATGAAATACCCTCGTAATGGCATCGTGTCTATCATAAGATTTTTGTCCTTGCCTCAAGACATTTTGATTTCTGACCATTTAGGATTGCAAGTGACTGCAATCCTAAAAAAAGTCGTGCAAGTCGGGACGTCCAAAATATCTTACGTATGTCATAGACTCTTCAGTTCGCTCATGCATGTAGCGAGGTCCTCCAGTAAACGAAAATTGTCTTGCGTGTGTGCTACTCCGTAAAAAGTCGCCATTTTAGTATTTTTCAAAATCCCACTAAGTTTTGGAGCTAAACTACATTCCAAATTCAGAAACTCAATTAATTCCAAACTCATTTATTTCTATCATTAAATAGTACGTTTCCTATTTTCGACATGCATGAAATTTCACATAAAGAGCTCCTTCGCCAAAATCTTGTCCATCCTCCATCAGCGCTTCTATATAAAATTATTTGGTATTTTTCCATTCCGCACGCGCAAATCTCACCAAGTCAACTTAATTGGTGACAATACACAGCATACATATAAAAAAAATATATTCCGTTTGGCGTCGGCCATACCATTTTTGGCGATAAAGTCGCCAAAATTACATAACCGACGGATAAGAGTAGATTAACGGATGAAAATTACATTTTGGATGAGACTTCCGTAAAATCCGTTTTTAGTGAGCGTCTACGTAGCAAAATGAGTAACTATGCTAAATTTCAAGTCAATCGGTTGAATAGTCTTTGAGATTTCGTGATGAGTCAGTCAGTGGTATTTCGCTTATATATATGTAGATAAAAATATTTATTTTTTAACAATTTTGCAATCCTGTTTTTAGAAGCTTTAAGATAGATGAGCATTTCATTCTTTTTTTTTTTTTAGTACTTTTGTTACTGCCATCAAACGCCTTCATCAAACCATAAAATCGCCTTGAAACGATATTTTTTCTGTAAAAAAATAAAATGAAACGTCGTCAAACAATGCAATAATCCACCAAAAATAGTAAATGCAAATAAGTCATGCGATAATCAACCAATAATGAAAAGTGTGGCTGAGCCATGCGATATTCCACCAATAGAAAATTTTCAATGCCAATACAATGGAGCAAAAAGTGCGGTTTACTTATTTTGCTATTTTTCATAACAACAAGACTTGGCCTATTTCGTTATTTCCTGCGTGGTTTTAAGCGACATTGCTTAGCCATTTTCACACGAACTGTATCAGTTATTTTTATTAAGTGCAATTTTTATTTAAGCACTTCAAAATGTACTACTGTTATAACTATAGGGATCTGAAAAATGTGGGAATCGGTCAAATGGTGTTATAAAAAGCATCGCAAAATCATGCGCCGCCTCTAAAACTCATAAATAAATGAATTTATGGGATGTCGGATTCATAATAAAGAGGACCCATTCCTTGCTTTTTTGAACAGAAATTGGGATTTTTAACCACGGAAATTATTGGAACAAATTCGTTAAAGTTGCACCGACTTTCATTGAAATCATTTTTAATTATTGTATAAAACATTAGTCACGTTTCACACATTTTAAATTATCGTCATCAATGTGTTTTATTATTTTTCTATGTTTTTCTCAGAATTTAACACTACATTTATCACAGCTGTCTTGACATTTTTAGCGATAATTAAATAAATAATATAAGTTAGTTAGCTTTATTTTTTTAATTCAAAATCAAAAAATTTTTGATTATCACATATACCTATATCAAACCAATCAAAATGACTGGTGCATTTTTCTATGTGGTGATATCAGTTTTGCATAGTTATAATAAGTGCTGCGTAATTGTAGTATGATAAAAAAAAATATTATGTTGGTGATAATGACAGAATTCGTGATAACGGTAAATTCTTGATAACGGGGCAATATATTAGGAGGTTTTCAGGTGTTGATTGATTTTTGAGGGGTATAGAAGTGATGAGAATATTAGGAAGAAACATTTTTTTTTTTTTTTTTTTTGGAAGTGCTGAAATATTCAAAGCTATGTTAATTCAATATTATTCTGTAAGAAAATTAAATACAAGGTGAAATGTTATCTTATCATTAGTTTCAAATTATTTTTATAATTTTTTTCACGTCCCAAAATGGCACAACGAGAAATCTTCTATCTTCTATTATACTGTATAGTATAAAAATTATATACATGTAATTATGTGTTGGATCTAGGATTTCACGTCAATGAAACTATAAAATAAAGAAATTTGAATATTATTATGTTTAATTAACTAATTAATGAATTCCTAATTAATATAATATATTACAATTAACTTCATTGAAGTATTTTATCATTTTTTTAAATATGTAAAGACTTGAAATCTAACTAACTATTTTTTTCTAAAACCAGTTATTTTGGCTGGTGTCGGTAGAAATAGGCAGTCAAATTGCCGGTATATCTAGCTTTAAAAAAATGCTTGAAGCTTATAAACATTGACAATGTTTAGTCTAGTCTTCAAAATTTATTATAAAATGTTCAGTGTTTAGAAAAAAATTGTGTTTAAATAAATTAAATTTTCAATGTTCATCAGAGGTAGAATGGGCTTAAAAGTTTCATAGGAATGACAAGACTTAGGAGAGATGAAAATAAACTCAAACTATAAAAGGAACAAATTTCTTTACTGTAAATCATTTGAGAATGTAAGAAATATCTCAGAGGGAATTTTTTTTTTAACTTTGGTACATCTTCTATCGCTATCTAAAGACCGATTTCAGCAAATATTTGAAGTGTTCTTAAAAATGAACTTCAAAAAGTTTTTACAAAAGTAAGTTCCTGAAGAGGGACAGTTCTTTTATCTAACGATTGCTTGGATATAAGAAAAAAAAGTTCGTCTTTAAGTCAAATTGAGACTAGAGAACTGTACTTTAGTTCATATTTTAGAAAGCTATGCTATCGGATTTATATTACAAAAGTTACAGTTAACACTCTTAACTATAACAAAACTCAATGATTTTTTTATACATGTTTAGACGTTCCTTATTCCAGAATGATTATAAATCATTTGTTTTATTTACTTTCGTAATATCAATGAATAAACAATCTAAAATATTTATTCATTGATATTAATTTATACATTTTTCAAATCTTATCTTATTTAATTTGTATAAATGTACTACATATTCAATGGCGTCTAGGGGTGCTTTCCTCATTTAAAATTTAGAAAATGATTGATACTTATCAGTATTTTCTGAATTCCTAATGTAAACTCAGAAACTAGATAAAATGTAAATGCAAAGTTTTGCATGTCTGGGAAACTAATCTATTATTAAATGGTGGACAAATCTTTGTTTACGTGTTTCTCAATTTCAATGCCCAGAAATGATTTTGCTTATTGACAAAGCTGAAGAATTTGAATATCATTGAAAAACATTTTTTCAGTCTGTTTTCGTTAGATATCAAGGAGCAAAAAAAATCAGTAAATTTTCACATAAACAATATACAGTTTCATTCTTATAACAGACAATGCAAAATACATACATAATAATACAGTATGAAAGAAGAAATGTATAACTTACTTTATGCTGAGAACAATGAGATTATTAAATCATAAAATTGAAGCTATTTACTGAGAACAGATATTTTTCAACTTTTGGTAAATAAAACTTAATATGATGATTATTAGATTAAGTTTATATATATATATATATATATATATATTGCAATGGAGGATTATCACTCCTCTCGCCATTTTTCTTCGTCCCTCACTTTTACTCCTCTTATCAATTTTGGGAGAATGATCTCATCCAATAGAATAGCTAACTCTCAAGCCCGCTATTCTAAATCTGTACCGAAAATTATTTCCATTGCTAGTTTTTTACCAAAGCGAGAAGCAGCTCCTTGATTGGCTAGTTACACAACCTTCTCTCCTGTCAAAAAACTAGTTTCAGCCAATAGCATACCTTTAATTTTTTCAGTATTTTATACAGACTTTTACTACCTTTTTAAAGTTTATTCTTCTTTAATTTCATATTTAATTTTTAAACTTTACTTTTAAATGGCAATATCTTTTAAATGTTTAGTTTAACTTTGAATTCCTGGACAAGCAACATGCCAATTTAACCTATTTACTGTTTTCAGATTGGAGAATAAAGGCTAGAAGACTTAAACGCTCCGTCAGCCATCCAACCTATCCTCTTATCAACTGCTTTCTTAGGTCAGACCCCTTTTCGCACCAATCTCTGGGGTTGCTTATTTGGGCACTTTCAGCTAACTTTTGCTCTGTTCCGGGTCAATGCTGTCCTCTAATGGAGGTAAGATTATTCATCCGTATAAATGTGTACAACAATAAATGATAATACTATCTGTAGGATAATGAAATCCGATAATATAATATTAAATTTGGAAGTATTTTTGTTCCTGAAAACAAAAAAGGACATTTCAAGTTCTGGTCCTGTTTTCACCTAGACGAATATAGCAACAAAAGTTTCTTTTAAGTGATTATTTTTTTAAAAAAATACTTATTTCGAAAATTTAAATATAATTTAAATAATTCGCTCAAGCGAGATTATACATGTTAAAAATAGATGCAGTATTATATTTTTAAAACAGATTTGTGCTATATTATGCATCTTTTCTAAGATTCTGGTGTTGATAATATATATATTAATGGCATAGCATTCTTATATAACACACACACACGCATATATATATATATATATATATATATATATATATATACTAAAGAAAATTTATGAAGAATAATTTAAAATATTTAAAGACAAAATCGAAATAAATGTAAAAATGAGAAAAGAAAAATAAGCCAATATGGAATCCAGCAAAAATTCGAAAAGAAAGCAATATCGGGCTGAGGACCAGGAAGAATAAGTGAGGTTAAACTAGTTTTAATGGTACCAGCAACCCCTTTGCTACTTGGTAGGCTGAATTGGGAAATCCAAATAACAAAAAGAGTCAAAGATTAAAAGATGCAAAAATACAGCGATAAAATCTACAAAAATAAAATCTATAATTCTTAGGCTGAATTGGGAAAATGCAAATTACAAAGAGTTCAATGATTAAAAATGCAAAAAGTTCAGTGATAAAATCTACAAAAATAAAATCTATAATTCTAAAAATTATCAACAAATCAAATATAAAAAGAAAATTTACTTACATATATATATATATGTATATATATATATATATATATATATATATATATATATATATATCTGCTAACTCTACTCGTCAATAGTAAATTACAATTGAAAATGGGTTATATTTTTCATTCGCATATCAGATTAATTATTACATAGAAGTAGATTGGTATGTAATATCAGTATATACAGTATATTGGTATGTCATAATATATATCAGTATATTACCTTTGAAAAACTGCAAATTCCACGGTTTGTTTGTTTTAACCCAATGAAAATCAATTTTTAAAATTTCACTGCAATTTTTAGTTCCTAGAAATAATGAAGAGATTCAATACTTATGAATGCTGTAATGAATAAGTTCGTATTGGAAACCTACAGGGCGAAAGGTTTTAATCAAAAGTTAGCCCCTAAATTATATGTACTTAAATCATTATTTGAAGAATGGGAGGAAAGAAAGTTTATTTTTCTCACAAAAGTATCTATTCTTGTATACTAATATATGTTATTAACAAATAAGAATTTAATCTCTTAAAGAAATCTATTAATTTCTTGCTAGGATCAGGTGATATCGGTCAATTAGAGCAATACGTAACTTCA
>BMAW01024356.1:0-12410 GCA_019974015.1 Nephila pilipes
TGATTTTTATTTGAATAAGAAATATTTTTGGATTTTCATATAAGAAAATAACAAATGAAGAAAAATAATATTGAATTCTGATAATAATAATAAAAAAAATTGAATTTAACTTTGCTAATTTCATTTTAATATTTTATAACATTTAAAAAGAAATTATTTGGATTATGAAAGGCCTTCACCTTTTGCTCATTCGACGACGAAAGTTTCCAGTCTTAGTATTGAGTAGCCATCATCTTCCCATTTTGTATTACCAGTTCACCAAAATGAATATCAATTCGGGTAAAATGAGCGAATTTCCGAGCCGAGGTTTCACAGAAAATGAAATGAAAAGAATGAAATCAAATTAATTATCATAAAAAGAAAATGCGTGCTGTTGTTGTTGTTGCACGTCCCCGAGAATAGCAGAGCTATTATATCAAGTCCATCAATCCGTGCACCCTGAAAAATTCCAAGACCAACACTGGATTCTCAATAATGTCCTGCCTAGAGATGCTCAGACGAGTAAGGATGTGTTCAGGTGAAGCCTCTTCCAAAAAAGCATTTTATGCAGGTCTCAAAATGCTTAGAATCCTCAGAATATTTCATAGTTCTAAGATGTCCGCTGAGAAAGCCAATCAGAGTTGTCTGATCCTGTCTACTGCAATCAAGAGTCAGAGATCACCCCGGACGACAACTCTTATACCAGGGGATGAAACAGGAGGAACAAGCCAAGTTGTTTTATTTTAACTCTTACCTCTCGAGAAAATTTCAAGGTAATTAAGAAGTGCAGTAGGCACAGAGGCCTCACTAGCTCCCGCCATAGCCAGAGTGTCCGCAATCTCATTACCTTCAACGCCAAAATGGGAGGGTATCCATTGTAGATGGATCTGATGAGATATGTAAAGACGTTTCAGGTTTTTGAGTATTTCCACTCCAACACAATCCCTCACACTTTGCCAGTTGTCCAGGTGTTGAATGGGGCTTCTACTATCGACAATATCCAGATTTCATTATTATGGGATAGAGATATGAGCAATTCCAGTCCTTCATTAATGGCAATAAGCTCGCTGCGAAAAATAGAGCAGAAATCAGGATTTCTCTTTCGGATTTTTAACCCCTCCCCGACCTCTATGTTTGATGTATATTCCACTGTCGGAACAGTCATTATCATTTTTGCTACTATCCGAAAACATCTGAACTGCGCCCCCTGGGATAAGGTTAATTTTCTCGAGTGTTGGTTACTTTATATAAATTGGAAGATCAGTTTGTTTATTGAAGATTGATGCGCTCTTCAAATTCCTAATGAATTTTTATGTTCACGATTTTTATGAATGAATTTTCATTCCAAAGTACAACAACGTTGATGGTGTTGACAATAACGAGAATAAAAATGGATGGTTATGCCATAAATTTCAATTATTAAGTTAAATATTAAAATAAGACCAAATGATAAATTATTAAAGTAAAGAATAATATTCTATTCGGATATTAAAATAAACACACATACATGCGCACGCACACATACACACACACATATATATATATATATATGTAGGATTTTCCATCTAATTATTAAACAATTATTTTTTATTTTTCAATCTACTGTAAAACCAGTTCCTCCAATACTCAATAGATGTCGCCACGAATCAGAGTCATGTGATAAGCTCATGCAGCACCACCTATCCCAGAACAAAACTGAGTGATACTCGTTTTCGCTCTCTCTTTCCGCTTCTCTTCTCCTTTGCTACCCGCGTCGGAAGTAAACTTCAAACGCCCGAGGGCTTTCCAGCGCCCATCGCCAATATGGGTTAAATGAGGCAGCCATCTATCCGTCTCGGAAGAACTGTTTACTACCTGTATATATATCATAGTGTAAATACTTTTCACTCTTCATCATCTCTCCTAATAAACAAGTAAAGCTACTGCAAGCTTCATCCTTGAATATCATCAACAACATTACATGGAATCCGAAATTACTCCCCTAGACAACCAGCCCTATGCGCAAGAGCAAACCATCGTAGATTCGGGATGAACAATCTCCATCACCTCAATATCTACATATATATACTGAAAATTTATGAAAGAATAATTTAAAATATTTAAAAAGACAAAAATCTAGAAAGAAATGTAAAAATGAAAGAAAAAATAAATGAAAATATGGAATCCAGCAAGTCATAAATTTTGTGGATTTGTGTGGAATTTGCGCCTAATTATGAGTGGATTTTTTGAATAATGATATCTTTATGATTTGGATTTAATATTTGCATAATATATATATATATATATATATATACACACATACCTTAGCAAACTAAATGAAATTATTATAATCATAATGTAATTGTGTCAGACTTTTGAACTTAACACCTTGTATTCTTTTGTTAATGCCTTCGTATTTTTGTTGACGTCAATTTCTCAAAACAATAACATGTTAATTACATTTCTACTTCAGAAATATTTTTGGAATTTAAATGACGGTCCTAACATGGCCTGTCTACAAATAAAAGTATTAGGAAGATTATACTTATTAACGTTCCAGAGGGTGACTTCTAAAAAGTAAATTATTTTGGAAAACTGGAAAAATCGGAACACGTTTTAGTTCAACAGTTGTATAATTTTTCATATATCCGATGTAACTGTAAAACAAGCATGCATCAAGCTTAAGACTAACGCGGGTCACATAAATGAAGTTTAAGCTCAAAATGGCCACGATCGATTGATTATTAACGCTGCACTAAGAAGCAACACGAGAGTTATTGGCAACGGACCTTGTAATTTTGAATCACGGTTAATTAATTAGGACGACCCTTGAGCTGCCGAAAACTCCTCGTCTGACTTCTACTCCACGACAACGTAAGGACTTGGTAGTCTCAAAGGGCATCAATCCCGTTACCCGACAGAAAGTCGAACCAAGTAGTATTGAACCTACGACACGGCTGAGACAAGGCGTACCATGAGCTCGCGGTCACCCAAGCCACCTGGAAAAACTCGAAAAAAGTAATTTTAATTGCAACGAAGTCTTATTTTGAAGATCAGTTCGTAGAGAAACGCTGAAAAGTCTTTCGACAAAGCTTATTTTTATCATAACAGGTTCAGGACTCATTAATTGAATTACCTTTGCTCATGCTGTAAATAATGTTACGAAAAAATTATTAAATGATAGCAAAAAAATAAAAAAAATTATTCTTCTTATATTAGTATAAGTAAGAAATGAAATGTAAACACATAATAATTAAGTATTTTGAAAAAGGATAATTTTATTACATATAAATATAATAATAACTTATACAGTAAATTAGTGGGCGCGGTAGCCTAGTAGTTATGGTCGCGAACTCACGGTTGGCGTTGCTTCCGTTTAATCGTGGGCTTGCGTGGTGCCACAAAAGACTCACCATATCAGGGGACTGATGTATGATAACTCTGTGAAGGCTCTAAGTCCTCCTAATGGCGTGGTGCAGAAGTTTGGAGAAGGAGATCACACCTCAGGTGTCGTCCTCGCCACTTAATCGAGGTTCAAAATTACAAAGTCCACCACCACAAGCCCTTGTGTTGCTTCTTATTGCAACACTCTGATGAACGATCAATCAATACAATAAATTATAATTTACATTATTACTAATACTTGTCGAAAAATATTTCACTTTCAAAACTGCTTTAAATCCCTTAAGCGTGGGACTATAAACTTGTCTGCCTTTTCTGTAGCTATAGCTTCCCATTTATGATTTAATGCGTAATACAAATCATTGAGATTTTTTTGCGTTTGAGCTATGTTATAGCCTTTTCCGCAATTGTTCTAAAGGATTTAAGTCTGGAAACAGGCTCAGCCATTTTAACACTTTTAACTTTTTTTTGCTACGTAAGAATTGTTAAATAACTCTTAAGGAATATTTCTTATCATGCAAGAAAAACCAGTTTTTCGGCATAATATTTATAGAATAGCTGCTATGGGTATTCTTGTACAATTTTTTTGTCATAAAACTTATTTTTGGAACTATTTATTCTACATACCGATCCAACACCTTCAGAGGAAAAGAACACTTCCACGACATAAAATTTTCTTCACCATGTTTTATAGTGGGAACAAAGTATCGTGGATTTCTTCTTCCATTTTCGGACGACGTTTATAAATAATACTATCTGACTAAAATAAGTTATACTTGCTTTTATCACTAAAAAATATTTTACTCCATTTCTTTTTTGTCCATTTTAAACGAGTTTCAGCAGACTCTATGCGAGTCTTTCTGCTTTATTTAGATACCAGAGAACTTTTTTTCTTGCTACGATGATAATCAAATAATCCAACATTCCTTAAGCAACGTTTTACAAGAGAAACATATTTAGATTTTCTCTTTTCATAAGTTATTTGGTTTGATATTTTATTAGGATCTATAACTGGTCCCGTTTTTTTTTATTGGTAATTTTTGAAATCGCGCCAAGTAGTTGGGCTAAACTGCATTTTCACCAATTAAATTTAACAAATGAATTAATATTTGAAAAAAAAACTGCTTTAACACCAAGTGTCATCCACAACAAGTTTAAAAAAATGAATTTGAATGGATGAATAAAAAGTATTTTATTAACGATTGAAAATTTGATCAAGATATACATATATACGGGGAGAGTGTGAGCCAATAGTAGGAATTTAAAAAAAGTAAGCGCAACCCAACCACACTAAATATAATGCACAGATAGGTGAGACCTGCAGCACGAGTTAATGGTATTAATGAGTATATTACATTAATTTTATGTTAAAATCTTTAAATAAAAATGCAATGCTTTTCTTTGGTTATTTTTACCTGAAGTATCTGTAACATATTGATCTACTTTAAATGTTATTGTAAGACATATTTTTCTGAGGATGACATAGGGTTCCTCAAAAATACCTTGCAGTTCTATGAGTTATACGAGTCGACAAAGTTTGAAGACTACCAAATTAGATTAACAAGTGCGAAGAACTTTTGGTAATGCTCCAGCAGGTAATCGAGATGTATCATTCACGAGCAAAATCGCAGGTGGCACAACTGTTGGATGAGATCTAGTCAGCCACAAAAATTCTTTGACACACTACGTACATAAATCTAGCGCTATCCGATTTCTGTAACACCACGTCGGTGGGAGCAAAATAATTCAACATTTCCCAATAGCCAATGATAATTAGCCACCTCATCACCAGACTTTGCTCTCCAAACTTACCTACCTCTCCGCGTCCATCCTCAACAGCCAATGAGAATACAGCATTCCACCAACTCCTCCAATCGTAATTCTAATTCTCAGACCTCACTATTTCTCTCTACAGCAAGACAAAACCCAATCCTATCCGAAGTTACTCCACAAATCACTAGCTTTGGGCTAGAAGGGCATTCTAGGCGTCAATGGAAATCTACATCAACGTGGTAGTTTATTTTAGCGATAAAGTTAGCCGTGAAAGAGGCTTCAACAAATTGAACGACAATTTTCAAGAATTTGACCAAAGGTCTTCATAAAATATTATGCTTTTTTATTCATACATTTTTATTATATTTCATTTTCATTATTAAAATTTTCAAATAATTGTTGTGTATTTTTTTTCTCATACTTTTCGACAAGTTATCGTAAGGTTTTAATTATTACTAATTCTTTTAATTACTACTTATTGTTTGGTTTTAGGAAGCCGTAGATTAAATTAACCAGCAGTATGGAAAAAATAGAATTCAATCTGGTGAATCGAACGTTCTACCTTCATAGCCTTCGAAAGACCAAGAAACACTGGGAGTAACATATGACTCTGGATGGTGACTATGCAGCGAAGTCTTAAGAATAATAAATAAAAATTAAGTCTCCATCTCGATTATTTTTAGTGATAATTAAAAACTCACGATACTATGGCTATGTTTATGAAACTACGGCTCAACATTAATATTGGTTTCAGGAAGCTGTAGATTGAAGAAATCTGCAATATTATAAAGTTGTAATTACTACTAAAAATAATCGAAGCAGAAAATTAATTTTTATTTATTATTCTTAAACTTCTAGCAACGTTTCTTGACCTTTCGAAGGTCGTGAGAACTCAGCTAATAGATCTCCCTCTTCTCCATACTACGGATTATTTTAATCTATGGCTTTTCGAAACCTAACAAAACGACATTAATAGCTATAATTTGCAACATTAGGTGCACAAGGATCAATTAATAAGTGGAATAAACTTTATTCTGTTATCTCGATTATTTATTAGTGATAATTAAAACTTAACGATTACCTCTCGTACATAGTACTTTAGGATTATGTAGAATTTGTAATCAAAACAATTTTAGTATGCGACACGTCACTACGGTGTGACCCTTTACACTATATGTATAACAGTTTTGAAAGTATTAAATTAGACTGAATTGATCTTTACTGACAGAGGTTTTTTCCATTACTATAGTTGCCAAGAAAGGGCAGTTAAACTTTACATTTAATCTCGTTCCCAACAATATGAAAGTACGGAATACATACTCTTTAATCATATCTATGCCCAATCCTGCTACATGTATAATTTCCAATACTGTATCCGCAAGTCAATTTCTGTAAAAAAAATAATAAAGAATATCTCAGAAAACTTCGACTTTCCTGTGAGTGAAAAAAAAAAGTATTTTCCCGAAGCCTGTCTTAAATGCGACAGAGAATATATTATTTGTTGTAATACAGTAATAATAAAATTTAATCGTGTTATTTGAAAACATTTTGATGGAAAATAAAAAAAAGCGAACGATTTTTGGCATCTTTAGTATTATTACAACAAGTTAGAACTATGAAACATGTAACATATTTTGTTACTCAAACCTCAATCAAAAATTTCATGACTTGCAACGCCTTGTATTCATATTTATAAATAATCACGTAATTTCAATTTCATGAAAGGTTTTAAAATTTGCGCATTTTCCCCCCCTTCAAATAATACGCAATTCTTAAAGTAAAAAATATGCGTTCAGTTTTAATTTTTACGCGTTTAGAAATAGAAGTTCTGCGAAATCTAGTGCAGGAAAGGTTAGAGACTGCTATTCTATCTTATGAAACAGGTTTGTTGGTGACAAAAAACAAATACTAAAAATATATATGAGAATAAGAAAGAATCCAACTTAGCTTTACTTGGAGAGATGATAAACAACTTGGAGAACATACAACTTAAAATGCTGTTCGTGTGGATGTGGGAGACGGTGTTTTAAATTTATGAAGAAGGCGTTAAGGGTCAGGTTGAGTGATCCGGTTTTTTGTTCGGATTTATGAACCCTACAACACGTTTTTTTTGTCAAGCATTTCAATCGTAAACACTAGCGGAACAGAAAAAAATTTCTGATTGTAAGAAACTTTATAGAAGCAATTACCAACTGGTTATAGAGGGCGTATTGTTCAGACTGGCTTGCAAAATAAAATTTTCTTCATGATTTCGCACGTGTGCCAGCAAGAAAAGAAAAAAAAATTACGGTAATATTATATGATATGAAAACTGGTTTATTAAAGGATAGATCATAGGTATAATAATACTTTCAAGAAGGGGAAGAAAAAAAAGAGTTAAAATTAACATTTTTTATTAACTTTTTCTTTTTAAATTCTTGTAAATATGAATACGAAAAGTTCTAAATAACTCATTCAAAATATATTTAAGAAAAACCTAATAGATGATATCAATTTCATTCTGTATCTAAAAACATTATCTATCATTTAATCATTCGATTTAAAAGTAATAAATTTTAGCCATTTCATCGTTAGATAGATTAGTTTTTTATTAACGTCGCACTAGAAGCAACACGAGGGCTATTGACGACGGACCTCGTAATTTTGAACTACGGTCAAGTGACGAGGACGACACCTGAGCTGGCATCCGTCTCTCCTAACATCCACACCATACCAACGAGAGGACTTTGGGCCCCGAACAGATTTAACGTGCATCAGCCCCGGCTAACGGCGGGTCTTTGGCGGCCAAGGATCGAACACGCGACTGAACGGAAACCGAAGGTCGCGAGTCCACGACGTTGACCACTAGGCTACCGCGGCCCATTTCACCGTTAGAACAGCAGGAATGTATGATTCAAGCCGAATTGGTAAAAATATATTATTTTAATTCTATTACATCAAAAGTTATATATTAGACATATTAAATACTCGAACATCCAATACGATGTATGTATTGTATGTACTCGGAAGTGGGCCCAGGAATGGGCACGTGTCCTAACCTTTCTGTTATAATTTCACGAACAGACAAAATGACATACCTGGACAAGAAATCTAAATCAAATACGATAGTACCTCTTAAAAGGGTTAATTCTGTTGATCCCTTCAAATCGTAAAGCATTTACCTTTTATTAAAGGACACCTCTATTTAAAGGTCAAAATGTTTGGTCCGGTGGGTGTCCATTACTAGGGGGGGAGAGGAGATGTACTACTGTTTTTATTTTCACGGGTTTTTTTCAAAGTTGTTTGTTGTGTCCAAGCATATGATTGAGATGTCTATTGTACTGTAAATGTTTAGTTCTCAATTTGAATTTGATTCTGGAGGTATAATATTTAGTTTATTTTCAGATTAAGGACAAAGTTAGTATGAGTAATAACCACAATTAAGCATTTTGAACTTTTTAAAGAAAAAAACAATTGTTCTCTACTACCCCCCCCCCCTTTCGATTTTTTCTGGATCCTCCATGTACAGAATTATAAAATAATATTAGAGCATATAATTACATATAAATGAGTAAATTAATGGAATAAATAGATGAATAATAGATAAACATATGAACAAAATAAATACATGATGGAAATGTACATTTTTAAACACATATAAAAACATTAAAAAAAAATTAAGTCAATTCCTACTTAGGTCAACAAAGAAAATTTTTATTTTAGTTACTTTTTATTATAATTACAATTAGTATAAATATGTATATACGTATGACAGAATCACAATATTAAGTAGCAAAAGAAATTTTTTTTCAGCGATCTACACGCTTCGTCACTGACGGTATTTATTCCTAAATTTATATCCTATTAAATATCTCATATAAGAGAAATTTTTTTTCCTCCCAGATAAAACTAAAATTAATTATTCGAAAATTAAATAAGAAAATTTTATGTTTCGACGAGATTCGATCCGAAGGCATGAAGATTCTACGCCTACACTGTACCAACTTTGCCATTGCAAAACAAATGACGTAGTAGAAGCATTGGCTTGTTTCTTAATTCATCCGGTAAATTAAATGGTTAGAATGCAGTTTAGCCCAACCACCCTTGACGACAGGAATTATTTGGCGGTATTTTGCCAAATGTGACTGGCTACCCTGGTCAGCTTCGCGGACTTTACGTACAGCCAAAAAAAAAATCGCCAAGTTTGGCAATTTTTGAAATCGCATCAAGTGGTTGGACTAAACTGTATTTTCATCCATTAAATTTAATTAATGAATTAATATTTGAAAAAACTGTATTAACGTCAAGTGTCATCCACAACAAGTTAAAAAAATTTGTAAGTGGAGTAAGAACTTGAGTGGATGAATAAAAAGTATTTTATTAACGATTGAAAATTTGAACAAGATATACAGTGGCTCAAACAATTGAGGATACACCTTACTTTCACTTGATAAATCCAACTTTTAATGAAAATAACACATTAACTAGAATAGAAGACGTATTTTTACTTTTACACGTAATAAAAGGGTTAATTTACAGTAAAAATAACGAAAATCAACAAAAAAATATCTAAAATTAAAAGTTTCACAAATATTTGAAGTAAACATAGGCAGATCTTTACCTCAAAAAATTAAGGATACACCAATGAAATTTTTTCGATATATTACATGCATAGACAGGATCAGTATTTTGTTGCATGTCCTTTGGCTTTTATAATGTCCTCCAAACGTCTTGGTACCGATTCGACCAATTTTTTAGTGGTATCTGGAGATATTTTATCCCATTCTTCTTGTAAAGCTTGCTTTAAATGGGCTTTGTTTCTAATCTGGTGTTTTTGGACCGCTGTTTCTAGAGTGGCC
The DNA here is from genome assembly GCA_019974015.1 of Nephila pilipes. Taxonomy (NCBI): domain Eukaryota; kingdom Metazoa; phylum Arthropoda; class Arachnida; order Araneae; family Nephilidae; genus Nephila; species Nephila pilipes. The sequence continues at coordinate 9,972 of BMAW01024356.1, forward strand.
CACAAATTTTCTATGACATTGATGTCAGGGGACTGTGGCGGTGTGTGCAATTGCTGTTTACAATGAAAAAGACACCACATTTTGACATTACGTGCCGTGTGTTTGGGGTCGTTGTCGTGCTGAAATATAAAATTTCCATCTAAACCCAATTTTTGTGCACTTTCTTTAAGATTGTTGCGGAGTATGTCTATATAAAGCTTATGATCCATTATACCATCTATAAAAACTAAATTTCCTACCCCATTTGCAGCCATACAACCCCAAACCATGACGGAGCCACCATCATGTTTAACTGTAGGACGTAAATTTTTTGGATCCAAAGCGGTGTTCGGCTTTCTCCAAACGGTGTGACGACCATCGCTTCCAAAAATGTTGATTTTACTTTCATCACTAAATATAACTTTCTTCCAAAAGTTTTCTGTCTTCAACTGATGAGTTTTTGCAAACTCCAAACGCTTTTTCTGATTTTGTAAGCTTATGAAAGGTTTCTTTCTAGCTACTCGACTGCTATATCCAGCATGTCTAATCACATTTCTCACAGTTTCAGCACTTACACTTCTGCAGATTATTCGAGAAGTTTCTGCAGCTAGTTTGACTGCACTCAGTTTAGGATTAATCTTGATATCTTTTAAAATTTTCCTTTTAGCTACATCACTCAGAATACTTTTCCTTCCTCTTCCACTCTTATTTTGAATTAATCCATCGCGTTTAAATTTCCCAATGATTTTCTGGACACATGAGTGACTTCTACCGACAATTTCAGCTATTTCACGATAAGATTTTCCCTTCTTAAATAACCTTAATATAAATTTTCTTACATCAATACTAGTCTCTTTCCGAGGAGCCATTTTCCATTTAAAATTACAGCTTTATATTCTCATAACCAAAGACAGAAATAACAGTTGAAAAAGTTTAGGATAAAATTTCCCAAACTTAGATTATTAGTAGCAAGCAAAAAGAAATCAAGTGGTAGTTAAACAAAAATTTCCTTTGTGTATCCTCAATTTCTTGAGGTAAAAATTTGCTTATGTTTATTTGAAATGCCTCTAAAAAGTTTTATTTTAGAATTTTGTCGTTCATTTTTCTTTATTTTTACTGTTAATTAAACCTTTTGTTATGTCTAAGAATAAAAATTCGTTTGCACTTCTGGTTAAGGTGTTATTTTGATTGAAAGTTGGATTTATCAAGTAAAAGTAAGGTGTATCCTCAATTGTTTGTGCCACTGTATATATTTATATATATATATAGGGAGAGTGGGAACTAATAGTAGGAATTAAAAAAAAAAAAAAAGAAAGGAATATCCTTTGAAAATAAGTTACTGTGTGTCTTTTTGAGCACAAAGTAATATGAAATTGTTTTATTTATGAGTAAACACAGTATCTAAACTTTCCAAGTAATTCTAAATCTTGCTAATGGCTCCTTTCCTAACATTTTTTTTTTCATTCGCCCCCATGAAATCCTTCAAATATTTCTCAATAATCTATCAATATGTAATCGGACTGTCAAATATGAGGCTCTGTATTTAAAAACCTTCAGTAAATTTCTAATTTTAATTTCCAAGAGTTTTTCCGTTTTTTTTTTTTTTTTTTTTTTAAATTTTTACATGTTATGCATTTTAACTGACCGTTGAAGGATAGATTTTGCATCATAATTTTTTCGATTATCACAGTCAATATTTTTTTCTTATAAAAAAAAATGCGATGGCATGAGAAGCGTTCAATAAGTCCTTAGAAAATCCATGATAATGATCGTGAAGTTTTATTGGCGCAAGAGCAGTATGTAGCCATACTGCGCCATACAAGGTAAATCTGTGATCTAGACGTTAAAACAATGAAAAAAAGATTGATCGACAAGAAAGGTCAAGTGAGAAAGTAAAGTTTATTGGCGCAAGAGCCAGATATGGCTGTGCTGCGCCAAACAAGATTTTTAACTGTGGTCTCTGCGAGAATAAATTGAAGAAAAGACACAAATTGGTTGACAAGAAGGAGGGTCGAAAATAGAAAAGGATCGCTAGGGTAACCCGGGGGCGCGTCACCCGTGTTTACCAAAGACAGTAAACCTCATAGGAAGGAAAATATCACAGGGATGCCTTGGAGCCTTAGAAAATCCAAAAAATGGCACTCGAAGCAACGAAAATTGTTCTTTTTTTAGTAAGCATCATGACTCATTCGACAGCTGTCTAATCTCAGTAATTTTCCTCACACGTTTTCCTTTTTACTGTCGATTGAAGCAAGAAACTTGTGTTTACTTTGAAAAATGGGGAAAAAGTAAGCGACGAGCAGTGATTAAACACTTAGGCTTAATGCTTAACACTACAAGAGACGACGGCTGAGTTGGATAAAGCTCATAGCAGATGTGGTCCTGGATTTGCAACTCTTAACAATTGGGTAAATTAGTTTACAAGTGGTCATACATCCACAAAAGATGAACGTTGTTCGG
>BMAW01024356.1:24017-41649 GCA_019974015.1 Nephila pilipes
AATGGATTGAGAACATATACCTGAAAATTCCCCACAATAAAGTTTAGATGAACAAACACAACTAATACATATATGCACAGAAAATAATAATTTAATATAATATAATCATAAAAACTATTTTGTATATACTTCCCTTCACAAAAAAATTAAAATTAATTTCTTATATACAGATTTTAAATTTCATTTCCATTTCAAACATTCATTTTATAAGAAAAATAATATATAATATGAGATACAAATAATCTGTTTTATAACAATATAATATAATAATGTTTTATAAAATATTTGTAATGTTAATAACAAGTTTTGTAATAAAATATTTAATAATAAAACAATTATAATTTTCAACTGAAAAACATAATTGCTAGCATAATAACATTTATGCTAGTAATTATATTTTTCTTTTATTTAAAAAACGAGAGTTTTAATCGATTTTAAACTTAACCAAAAACATTTTTTTTCCTATAGAATGTTTTTTTCTTTTTTTGGAATTCAAAGGTAAAATCTTTTACAAAAATTTTTGTACTTGAATTAATTCTTATATCCTAACCTTTACTGCACTCTTTTGTAATATATATTTTGCGCGTGTATTCTTTATAATAACTTGCTGTCTCTAATACTTTGTAATTTAGCTAGTAAATGATAATGTTTTTGAAATTTGGAAAATGCTTCTTAAATTTAATTGCTATAGTTTAATTAATTCAAAAAATGGTTTTTAGAAACAACATATATTGAATGTGTGTTTTAATTTAAATAGAATGAGAAGAATACTATTTAAGATTATTTGACAAGTATTGAATATATAAAATGCTCAAAATTTTTATGACATTTTAAACCATTTTGTAAAAGCAGTATATACACACACATATGTATATATATATACATACACACACACACACACATATATATATATGTATAAGTATACATACATACATATATATATACACACACACACACATATATATATATGTATAAGTATATATATATATATATATATTATTGAAATTTATTATGTGTAAAACACATACACAGATAATAAAATGAATACAATTTGAAGGACCATAGAATGCATCAATGGTTAGTATAGTTTCCAACTAAATATTACAACCAATAATCTATATTAACTCTCATGAATGTAATGCATATTTGTGTAACAATTTTAAAGCATTTACATGCTTCCATTCAACATTTGTGTGAAACAGGATTCTTTAAAAAATTGAAACAATATCTTTCCTTACTTCCAGATATTATTTAGGTCTTACAAGGATGGAAATTATGAAACAGGTCGTTCTTGATTCAGAGGCAGATAAGACAAGTACAAATACATGAGCTGTGGACCATAATCCTGTTTTGTCATACTTCACAATAAGGAAGGTGAAGAAGGATAAAATGTTGCACATGTGCTATGCTCTACAAATGCTACTAAATGTAGCAGATTAACTTCATTGCATCGACTTTTCTGACTGGGTCCTTTAGTAGCATGTGATGCACGCAGGTCTAGTGGTAAATGTGCTTCTCACTGAATGTACTTCAAACATTTTGATTGTCCAACACTCATAATAAATTTGTGATGACGAATGCAAATTCACTCACTCCTTATCCACATACTCATCAGCAATACTTCCTCAAAAATGTTTGGGCAGGAATTTTCAGCAACAACCTAATAAAACATATTCTACAAAAACTTGTCGAAGGAGAAAAGCTTGTTTTTGCAGGAAGTGCTTCCACTCATGTTGAATGACTTGTCCACAGACATTTTGCACAGAATGTGGTCCTAGCCCTTAAGTGAGAGCTGTAATATTTTCTGGACATGACCTTTGTAGGACAATGGATTAGAAGAGTAGTTATATTGCCTAGCACCCTTCTATAAGAGACTGATCAATCAGATTTCATTTTAATTTAGTGAGGAAGCTCTAAAGAAAATCATTTACATGAATAAATCTAATGAGAGGCTCATCATCATCTCCCTCAGGTTTCCCCATTATTTGCTTTCTATTATAGAACTTAACATTTCATCCTCATCCATGCATTCTAAGATGAAAATTGTTTTTATTTTAATCCTCACTTCTTTTTGAAGATTCTACACATTTTAAATACTTTAAATTATTCCCCCAACACACTATCCAAGATTTCACATCTAGATTCTTTTTTTTTTTTTAATGAAATTATTTAACAGTCTTGTGATGAAATTCTCAAATCCAATGTTCATAAATATTGACAGACCTCTAATAAGAGAAACTGGCCAGATTCCCTAATATTACTAATTATACAATCAATTTTTTGACTCCTTTTTTATATGATCACTGACAAGATAATATAATAAATAGAAAATTTCAGTGCAGATAATATAATAAAAAAGATAATTATAATAAATAGAAACTAGGAAGAATAGAAACTTCTTCCAAATTGCAAATTCAACCGTATTTTGCACTTATACAACTATGAGTACAATTTGTAGAAATTTTAAATATATTGTTTGTTTTTTATTGTACCTGCATGGTGTTGCCAAATGGCTACCAATCAACTTAACCCATTGTGTAATTAACCATAAAATCACATAAAACCAAATGCACCAAAAAATGTAAAAAAAAAAAAAAAAAAAACAATTGCTCTTTTAGTGCCAATTTTTTTAACATGAAAAAACTACTATTTTGATGAATTTTGTTACTTTAATAGGACGTTTTCTACTTCAAACTAATATTTTGAAAGCAACAAACACATTTCTCAAAATAGAAATTCTACTGCTATGTATTGGTAATTTTAAGCATTAAAAACTGAAATCGATATTTTGTCTTATTTCATGCATGTTGTTGCTGTTTGGAAACATTTATTGGAGCTCGTATTTGAAAAAAAATATGTGTAGCCAAATGGCTACACTATGCATTGTAGGGTTAAATACTTCCAAAATTCTCAGCACAGTTGAATAAAATTAGTTCATAGGAAACTAAATTAAAGAATTTTGATTAATGAACTTAATATAGTTCATTAACTTTCTAGATATAATTTTTCCATTATTGAATCCAATTTTTTTTCTTCTTATTACTTATCTCTGATTTCACATCTGAAATTCAGCTTATAATTTTCTGACTTATGGAAGTATAAAGAATGGGTCCCTTCATGTTAAATGAGTGTCTCAAACATCTGATGGTAAAGAAATTTGTACTCAATACATTCCTAACCATTTTGCACCAAACAATACTATTCCCCTTTCAATTCTAAAATTATTAAAAAAGTGGAAAAAGAAGCAAGATTATAAAAAATATTAATAACTAAATATTGTTACAAAAAAAAAGTAAATAGTGAAGAAAATGAAAAATTTTCAATTTTTTGATTACCAAAGTCATTAAACCCTTAAATCCCAAAATTTAGAAAATTTCCTCCAATAGTTCATGAGATATTTAATTTCAAAATTATGATTAGAAATCCCAGTTTTTTGGGACAGTTTATGCATAAATTTATAATTTATTATCACTCTACTTATTATAGAATCCAGTTTTTTAATAGAATTGGGTAATGATTTAAATAGCTTATGATCTAAATCCCTTCAAATTAAATAGTGAGTTCCAGAGATATTCAGGAAAAACTGCTAAGAATTACTAAAATAATTCATAATATTTCACTCATTTTTTAACATTATATTATTAACTTTATTTATAAAATTAATTAATCAATCAACATCATAATTTTGTTCCCTCTGAGATATTCACATTCATATAAATTATATCTATATGTGATGGGTATTGCAAAAGTTTTTAATATGGAATGACCAGTGCAGTTATTTTGACTGCAAAGCTACTTAGAGAAGTGGTTTTTCTTCAAATGTTTATGTTAACTCTCTCAGAAATTTCATAGCTTCTATTACATTTTCAGGGTTTTAAATACATCACAATATTTGTTCAATATTGTACATCAAGAATGTTAATTAATGTTTACCTAGAACAACCAAAGTGATCAAAAAGATTGCCATAGAGATTTGAACCATCTACTATTGAAATATCCTTTTTTTCCCCATCAAAGTTTTTTTTTTTATTACATTCATGCATATGTTTGTTTCCAGGGCTACTGCGAGTGAATATGAGTCAGTAACATTGTTCCAAGCATTAACAATTGCATGTGTCTGATACCTATTTTTTCCAATACTTCATTCAAAAGGATTGGTTATTGATGAGTGTTCAGCTCTTATTATGGGGAAGGGAGTGTTGATAAAATTGTCAATTCCCCATAATTTCCATTCAGAAGGTGTGCAAGATGCAAGCAACTTTTCTGTCATTCCAGAGAGCTGTTACATTAAACATTTCACTTTAGCTGCACAAAACTGTTCCATTAAATTAATTAGCCACACCGAAAATGGACTACACTCCTCGTAAAAGAAACTTCAAATGCTGGAGATTTTAAATAATACTTATTTTAATGCAAACAGAAACATCCTCAATCATTACAACAGTAGCCCGATTGAATAATTTATAGAACAACACATAATAATAATGTTTTTGTTAACAATCGCACAGGAGCAAACCTCTTCCATAATCATTTAAGCAAATGATTTTTTCGTAATATTTACTTTTTTTTTGAGAGGCAAAGAACTATTCATTTATTTCAAACTTGACATTTACAATTTTAAAACTTAACCTTCACAGATCAAGAATCTGCGAAGCAAGTGAGTGGAGAAAAGATCGTTTGCTCCTTTTGTTCAAATCTCCTTACAGCTCCACAGTCAAAATGACGTAAGGAAGCAGCCACATTGTTACGATCCCCAAGGTATTGTGAATAACCAAAGAGGTAAGAATGTTACGCCGATAGATGGCACTGTTACAAGTAAGACCAGATTGTTACAAGATAACACATTTTGTAGTCAGTGTACATAGGGTTGTTCAATAAAGATGTTGTGTGTGATATAGCACTCTTAATTTGGAGTTAATGTCATTCCCCACAAACAATAACTAGGTTGGCATTAGTACCTACAGCTCTTTTTCATCAACTTGGTGAAAACTGCAGTGATGATGATGAAAATAGCGATTCAGATTTCACTGTTCCTTTTGAAAACAAAATTTTTGAACAATAAAGATGGACTCCTCAGAAGATTTAGTTTAGTTTTTATTAACGTTGCACTACAAGCAACACTAGGGCGGCGACGGACCTCGTAATTTTGAATCACGGTCAGGTGACGAGGACGACACCTAAGCTGGCACCCCCTCTCCTAACATCCACACCATGCCAACGGGAGGACTTTGGGCCTCGAACAGATTTAACGTGCATCATCCCCGGTTACACGGCGGGTCTTTGGCGGCCAAGGATCGAACCCGCGACTGAACGAAAACTGCCGGTCGCTAGTCCACGACCTTGACCACTAGGCTACCGCAGCCCGACTCCTCAGAAGAAATGGATGATGAAAATCTTATGTAACAAACAGTTGGCTCTTCAGAAAATCTTCACACTCCAGATGGAATTCAAAGGAAAATTTTCTAATGAGAGTTCTGTTACATTTTGGAGATATGCCTCAATAAACATATTTTTAAAAAAATAGAATCTATTACATATATTATGAAAAAATAATGGAGGAAATGAAGCTTTATCCTAGCATTTTCTGTAGATGAATTTACATTGAAGCTATTAAAAAATGAAAGATTGAGGAGGTTCACTGTTATTAATTTGGATTTGTTGGACATTTTCTTGGAAGAATTTGATGCTTTTATTGCACTAGTTTACAGAAGAGGAGCAATCTGCTATTCTACACTTCAGAAAATTATGTTCAAAACAGTGAGGTTCTCTAACATTCAGTGAAACGAATGCAAAACCATTTAAAAATAATTCGACGGTTCTTGTGGTTTGATGATAAATTGGCTTGTTCCACTTAGCTTAAAAAGGAAAATTTGTTCTTACTTCTGAGTTACGGTCACTTTATGTTGAAAATTCTCAGTTGTGTTTCACAGCAAATGAGACAAGAACACTTAATGAACAGCTGTTGCTGTGTAATACATGATGCAAATATGTACAGTGCATGGCAAATAAGTATGAAAATTTGGATTAAAACTCTGGTAGTAGGTATGGATGTTAAGATCAAATAATTCTTGGAGGTTTTTATGAATCTAGGAATGAATAAAGAGAGAACAAAAGTGTGCAATTTGGTGAATAAGACATTATGAAACTAATGAATCATTTCTTTTAAAGGGAAGAAATCTTACAACAGCTGATGATGCAGATTCTTTCAAATTTCTTGATGGCAAAAGGAACTTCTATTGTTGGTACAATGCATCTAAAGCTAAGAGAGCTGCCACTTATATGCAAAGATACAACTCCAAAATGATTCTTATCGAAAGCTATAATGAATGGTTAAAACTGTTACTGTTACCCTTGTAAACAAAAAAATGCCTGCATCTTGAACACTATGCATAAAAGCATTAAGATACCAAAAAACTCCCAGCAATTGTAAATGTTTACAACTTCATTAAGATGTGATGTATATGTACTCTATAAAATGAGTCTATTGCCTGTGATGTGACCAGCTTCAAGAAGTTTGTTTACATTTTTTACTATGTTCTAAATATTGCAACTATAAATTCCAAAATTTTATTTAAAGCATGTAACTCTTCACAAATTTCTCAATGAACCTTTATTTTGAATCTTATTAATGGACTGAGATTATCACATTGTTTGTCAAAGAAATGAACTGCACGCCTTCCTAGTTTTTCTAAAACTATGAGTTATAAATGTCCTTATTGTTTGTCAATAGTGACCAAGAGGTATACTTAAATAATAATAAAAAAAGACAACCACAAGTCTAAATAATAAAACAAATAATGAAAATATTTGATCTTTCACTTTTTTTATACATAACTCTTTAACTGTCTATAGCCTATATAACATATCAGGTGAAATTTTAAGGATCAGACAGAGTTGTGGATAGAAAATTATATAAATTATAAAAAATTATCCATCTTTATTTTACTAAAATACGAATAAAAAAAGAGTACTATAAAAGATTCATTACAACTGAAGAAGTTTTTAAGAGAAATATTTTTAACAAGATGAATAAGTAGATATAAAATATTATTAGATATGAAACTGAAATGCATACGTAATGTGAATTTGCATCAAGTATGGTTTGATCAATCTCTGCTCTTTTTCCCTATTTATATACATTCTTATGATTATTAACTAAGCAAACATATAAATATTGCTCAATGAATTCATGTATTGCATTTGTATTTAAATAGAATTGTGATTAATAAACTCTAAAATGTATACAAAAAAGACAAATTCTCTTATATTATCATGTATTTATCTTCATTTTTATAATGTATTACTAAATTTCCTTTAAAAATCACAAAATGCTATCAAAAGCAATAAAAAACCATACCTGAAGATTTTCTGTATAGTATTCATGTTTTATATCCCACTGTGGTGGTTCTTCAGGTTTAAACATAATATTTAAATGATCAATCAAACTGAAAAAATATAAATAAGATAATGCATAAAAAGAAATACAGATAATTATCAACAAATAAATAATACTAGCAGCATTAGGAATTCTTATTTTCAACAATTCAATGACTTTCCTTGTTGATTAAAGGTCAAAATATGATATATTTTTACAATTACTAACACAATATACCTCAGTTAAATATATTTTATGTTAAATATGTTTGTCCATTATAAAATGTGTACAAAGTGTTATATTAATTTTATTTTAATAATTATTCATTAAAATGCATTCTATACTTCAAATTTTTACAAAAAATAAAATATAACACCAAATTTCATTTTTCATGATTTATTTACATTTTTAAAAAAGTGGCGTAGAAAACAAAGATAATGCTTTTTCCTTTATCATTTTTTCCCCACATTCTCCCTGAATAATATACTAGCCAATCACATCGCTGCTCTCTGACAAATGCAATTACATGAACAATTTAAATGTTTAACATCAACTTACATAGTTAAGTCCAGATTTTCAAGTTTTATTACTCAATTACCTTGATAATTTTTTTTATCAAAATTACCATGCACATACACATATATTTCCATACAAAAATCGGCTTAGTATCAATATTTGCAGAGCTTTAGTCAGGCTGCACCCTAATTTCCAAGTTCAACCAATTTTTCTGGCTCAACAATGAATGATTCAATGGTTTCAATTATCTCTTCCACTGCTGAATACAAAGAGAAAGTGGTAGTTTGGAAATTCCTACAAAATTTATACAATAATGCCAAATAAAACAAACCAATCTAATCTTATTGAATTAAATTCCCATTGACATTATATTGATATATTAATAGAGAAACCTAGAGTTAGTGCTGCCAAAACAGAAAGCTTGGCCATCATGCAATCTATCTTCAGCCTAATAATTAATAAAAAACTACTATAAATCCAACAACTTGATTAGCAAAAATTCACAAATCTTCTTCCATAATCAGATTACCATCATATTCCCTAACTAAAAGACAAATTTCCACTAATAGATTCAATGAAATGAAAAATAAATGCAAAAAAGTAACCCCAAATAAATGTATTATAAATTATATATTTAATTGCCCCTGCCTATAAAAAAAATTTAAGCACAAATGATATTCACTCTTACCAATAAATTTAATGAACTCACTACGGAGATGAATAATTTATACATTAACCTTTAAAGGAATTTTAATTTAGACATTAACCTTTAAAGGACAAACATTAGATATATATTTGACATGCACTACATGATTTTAAGTTGAATCCTCACAAAGTGTCCTGGGAATTTTTTTGTTGTTGTTGTAAGAATACATTCATCATTCAATACACATTCAGAAGTTTATTTTAAACAATGATATTATTGATTTTATTAATTCATAGTGCATTCATTTATTTTAAAACTATGCCTCTCTTTATTTTAAAAAAAGGGCATAATTTTTTTTTTCTTTAGCTGTTGGAGCTCAGTTGCATGAGTAATATAATGTTTTATACTTCAAACAAAGCTAGAATAGCCACAGATCATTGGGCTCTTGAATTCTAAACATCACCAAAAAGTAATACAATATCAACAAACTATATAATGAGATAAAATTTGCTCCCCAAAAATTTAGGTTTATTTTCATGATAAAGAAAAATTTAATGTGTTTCTGTCAGTTTTTATTTCACTGTTCTATCATTAGTAGAACAAAACATAAAAGTACTATTTCGAAAGCTAGTCATTATAAACATTTGCTGACATTTAAGTACCGTCACCAGAAGGTGTGATTGGGTGAAAAATCCATACATCAAAAGTTAATAATCTAAATTATACCAAAAACCCAATTGACACTGATGACAATAGTTCCCTAATCACAAAAAAAAATCCAATCATAATTTCAAAAATTACCAACCAAAATAAAAAAAAAATGGAAATGTTTCAATCATTTAAAAAATTATGTGAAAAAATTAGTTATAATTAAATGAACTAATCTTAAAATATCTCTCCAAAATCAATGCTCATCAAACTATCTGTTGATAGATCAAAACTCAATTGAATAACTTCGTGGAATTCATGTGAATTCCATGAAGGAAAAATACAGTAATCTATAACCTCTCAATTGAAACACGTGTTAATCAAATCATATAAGAGAAAGACTATGGATTACATGTGAAATCATCTCATATTCTCAGGAATTGCATAACTAAGCTAAACATGCCTCTATTTTTAAAACAACTACTAAAAAACTCCAAGAAAAAGGTTATATTTATCATAGATCATATTTGGTATTTAAAAGTAAAATTAGATACCCTTAAGAAGCAAGAATCCCTGTATCAGTCCGATATAAATGTCAGTCTATTTTCTAACACTTATCATTTTTAACCAGAGCCCATCCTTGTTTAAAACATAGATTAAATTATGAAACAAAACACAGCAATAAAACAGTGGACCAGTAATTGTTAGGTTATACAGTGGAATAACACTCTTAAGTTACATATATATGTGTAGATCTATAATTGAATCAGTTGAACTTCAGAAGACATATTTTATTAGAAGTTCATTATACACAAACACAGAAAGGCTATTTACAACTCTATTTTTTATTTAAATAACATACTCTAATTTCTCAAACTTAAATTCACAAATATAGCAAATTCAAAGCTTGTAGTAAAGTTAAAGCCAATTGGTGTTAGGTGTTATTCTTTTATTCTACATAGCTATAAAAAAAATCATTCTCTTTTTGTCATTCAATACAATTAAACTCAAAAAGACTAAAGGAAAAAAAATCATCTGTTACTGACAATAACCACAGTGAAGCATAGTGCCCTCCCCACAACAGACTTCTCTGTTGGCTTAAAAAAATATGAAACATTTCAAACCCTCTCCTCCCACAGACATCAGTGCATGGGAAGAAAAGGGGGGGGGGGGAAACAAGCAGCTTTTCAAACAAATCCTACCACCACATTCAAATACCACACAACAACAAACCCATCAAAACGCCCACCAGTCAATTCTTAGAAGAAAACAGCAGAGTAGTTCAGCCATCTGGATAATTAACAACTTGTATAGAGTTTGTACTTATTATTTACCTAATGACCTCTGATTTATAAACTTACTCTTTTTACATTCATTATCAAGAATAATATAAATTAGACAATATACACTCAGTAATTACATTAAAATTTTATATAGCTTGAAATTTACTTAATTACATAATGTACTTATGCAAATTTGATAATACAATATTCCTATTTTTATTCATGGTACTTAAATCAAAGTAAAAATTGATAAAATTAGTACTTAATAAATATTTGATTGTAATAGGAAAACATATATTTTTTAAAACAAATCATGAACAATATTATAAATCTCTTAAAAAGTCATTTAAAAAAAAATTGAAGCTTCATATTGATTATAATGGCAATACAAAACATATTGTAAATTATTTATAAAAAAAAAAAAAAAAAAAAAAAAAATATGAGAGTGCATATAAACCTTGTATCCTCATGGAATTCATGAATGTAATCAGTTGTACCATATTCTGGATACATGAAAAGAACTGGCCATACTAATCTACCATCTTTCAAATGTACTTTAGCATATGTCAGTAATGGATGGACAATGGAATTTTCAAAATCGTCATCTACAGTAATACCTCTCTCCTAAAATAAAAATCGGCCATCAAAATCAAAATTAGTATAACTTTAAATGCTAATTAATATTTTTACAAAAGTTATAATCAAATAAACACAACAGTTAAATCATGTTAAAAAGGAAAAAAAAAAGGACGTTCGTTTAAAAAGGACTTTCATTTATACTCAAGTGATTTATGTGAAAGTTTTCTAATGTGATTATAGCCTAACAAAAGGAATTAACAAACTTTGAATGCAGAACCAGTTGGAGCTAGACACATGGGGCATTTCATTTTGGAAATTGTTAAGGAATTCAACATTTATTGATCCACAGTGTCGAGAGTATGTTAAGAATATATAATTTCAAGCATTACCTCCCACCATGGATGATGCAGTAGCCATCCACATCTACTTAATAACCAAGATCAGCAACACCTGCATATGTTATAGTAATCTCTGTTACCAGACAGGCAAGATTATATAAAATAACAGAAACAATTACTGTGGAAAGTACAACAGACATGTTTATGAAAATTATACAACGAAATTTCAAGTTGATGGGATATGATAGCAGATGACCAACTCAAATGCCTTTACTAACAACATGCCATTGGTTATAGCCTCTTGATAGATTGATTGGTTTTATTAATATTGGACTAGAAGCAACACGAGGGATATATGTGATGGACGAGATGAGATTTTGAGCCTCAGTCAAATGATGAGGCTGGCACCTCCCTCATCTAATTTCTACACCATGCCTACAGGAGGCCTTTGACCATCAAAAGATTTAATGTGTATCAACCCCAGCTACATGGGTATCAAAGCTTGAATCCATGACTTAACGAAAACTGTTGGCCGCGAGTTTATGACTACTTGGCTACTGCAGCCTCTGATTATAGCACCTCTGCTAGACTCGTGAACATATCAGTTGGACCCTAGACAACAGGGAATATGTTGCTTTGACAAATGAGTCATGATTCTAATTGGTAAGAGCTCATGGTATTCAAGTAAGGAGTGGGAGGGACGGCCTCAAGTTGTCAACAAGACTTGTGCAAATTAGTGGTGGCTCCATAATGATGCGAGTTGTTTTTACATAGTAAGGACTGGATCCTCTGATCAAACTGAATCAATCATTGACTGGAAATGGTTATGTCCAACTACTTGGCCTTTCATGATTGTCTGCCATTTGCAGCTATTCATGGACTTCATGTTCTCCTAACAACAATAGAATTTTTCAGGATGACAATGTGACATGTAACCATGCCCAAATAATTCATAATTGGTTTGAGAAACATTCTGGACAGTCCCAGTGAATGATTTGGCTACCTAAATCACCAAGCATGAATTCAAACTAATAAATACAAAACATAATCAATAGAGGTTAGTTTGTGTACAAAATTCTTCACCAGCAAACAATTCACAACTATAGATGACAGTAGAGATAGTGAAGGAAATTATGGCAAGTTTTTCCATATAAAATGTTTATTTCAGGGTAACATACATTAATAACAAAGGAAACATATCAAAGCAATAACATCTTTCTCAGTTTAACAATTCTCCCTCATTCTCATATTTTCAATTTCAGAAATCTCCTTTTTACATAGTCACGCTGTGGCATTTAATAGCATTAACTTCTATTTGTCAGACATGAGATGGAGCTAAAGGAATTTGCGTTACAGTCTGTCAACAGGTAGCATGACCGAATATAATTTTAAGGGACAAGTGTTTCTGCCAACAAATTTTTTTCTGCACATTGCAGGGCAAAAGGAGGAAGTCCCACAAGATATTAGGAATTGTTCCATGACTTTTAGCACTTCATTGTATGTACAATGATTATTATCTAACATTGAGAGCTATGAAAATAACCTGTCAGTACAATTTGAATAAAATCGAAATTTTTTTGTTAACCAACGTTCCATGATGCTCTAGCTTTGCATTAACTAATCTAAACAAAACATTTACTTCACCTTCAAACAACAGCAACAGATAATTTTATTTTACCCATTGGAAAAAAATTTATAGCTATTCAAACAAAATCCTCATTTACTCCTTTTTAATGAAAACTATAACTTATTGTTAAAGAACATATTTTTGTTAATCTTTCTTTCACATTCTAAAACATTATCATAGTTTTATAATAAGTCATTCAAATGTAATTTTACATATAAATTTTGGTAAAAATTATAAGAGTAAAAATTTTAAGTAAAAAGCAAGAGTAAAAATTTATTCAACGATTTACAATATTAAATTTTTGAATGCAGACTGTAATATACTGTATTAAGAGTAAGTTTGTTAATTACAGCTTAATTTTTATAAAATTATGCATATTAAATGCTACAGAAATTACGAGTCACTTTAAAGTATCCCATTTTTAAAAAAGTATTTAAATTAATTTTCTAAAATGCATTTAATGAATTTTAAATGGAATTTGTTTTAATTTTTTAAAATAATTTTCTAAAATGTTTTAAGAACATTTTGCATGCAATGTTTCAGTTTTATAGACCATTTTTAAATCTTGGGAGTCATCAAAATTCAGAGGCAGCTGAATTATGTAAAAAATAAATTATTCAGATAGCATACAATAAAAATAAAATTAATACAGCTTTGAAAGTTAGCAGAGAAAGTTAGAGAGAATACTTAAACATATGAATTACTATCAATTTAAAGATACTGTTATCTCTTGATATAAGTGATTTTTTCAACTAATAATTTAATTCTTGACTAAATTAATGTATATAAATACAAATTACTCACCTTTTAAATATGCACATAAAAAACAACTAAATATTTATGAAATTTGTATAAATAAATTAATATGAAAATAAATAATAAATAAATTGTGAAATTTATATAAATAAATGGACAGCCCTTTTTTCCATGAAGATGAAAAATTATTTCGGTTAAAAAAAAAAAAAAGCATCCTACATCCTGGACTTCTTTATATATAGCAGAATTTTCTTTCTGCATTTTAAAAGCAACCAATTAAAATAACAAATAGAATAATATTACTACAGCTAAGCATTTTTGTTATTTTAAAATATCTAAAAACATTTTTGAATTCAAAACTTCATTATAATAATATAGCTAAATTACTTAAATATGTAAGTTATACATATATAAAAAATAATACCATTCTCTTCATACATACATGTATTATGAGTGACAAATAATTATTCAAACACTATTTGAAACAAAGTTTTTTTTTTTTTATATCATTAACACGCTTTGGAAATCTTTTATTCAATGGGGAACACAAATAAACATTCTTACTCAAATGACTAAAAATCTCATAGTAATAAAACATATAAAAATAATAGCATTATTTTCTGAAACTGTGCAATTGATCTACATCGAAAAAGAGCAAATGTAATAATGCATCGGTGTCAAAGCAAAGTGGGGGGGGGGAGGGAGAAGAGAACAATCGTTAAATAAAAGTTAATTGGGTTTTCTTTTTTTTTTTTATCTAGAGCAATATAACTTTAGATTTAAACAAGGGCTATTAACAATGAACCTTTTAATTTTGAATATTGTCAAGTGACACATGCAGTTGATATTCTATTCCTCTAATTTCCACACAACCTTAAGTGAAGACTTTGAGGCTTATTATACTTAAGAGTTGACTTAAAAAAAAGGACTCAAACTTGAGGCTAAAACTTTGCTAGCAACAAAGCTTACAACCAAAACTATCAATCAATAATGATCAATTACAATTCAAGAGATCATGAATAAAATAGTTGCAATGAATGGTACATTTAAAGATCTGGTTGGAGAAAAAAATAGTCCAGCAAAAGAAAAGGTTGAACTAATAGCAAATTAGCAAGTCATTTGATCTTAACAAGTACACAGATCATTAAAAATTTGGTTTTGATGACATAAAAATCTAAAAAAGTGATGAGAGAAAAGGGAAAATATTAATAGAAACTGAACAAGGTATTCCACTATTTTATGTAAACAACTTGTTCTTTTTCTTTCAGTCTCTGTATGTAAAAAGGATACATCTCTTTAAACCACATAACCATGTATAAATAAACAACTGGAATGAAATAATATATTGCATAGTCCTGTAATTAATACACTCATTGCCATAAAAAAGTTGCACACCAAAAAGTAAGAGTGGGATTATTGCAAAACTTGGTATGAAGGTATATATAACTGATTAGAAATGCAGCATGATTGTGCATTGTGTAATGCCACCAGAGGGCATTGAACTTCATATTTCTTGGATTATAAAACAGATCAAAAGAGCTTGTTTATGAGTATTTTATCTATTACAGAGACATGCTTTTTAACTAGAGATTCCATTATGCCGCCAGCAGAGCAAATATGAGCAGCTGTCAGAGTTTGAGAGGATCCGAATCATAGGGATGAGGGAAACGAGGTGGTCAGCTAGGCAAATAGCTCGCCACCTATGCCATTCTGACTTTATTGTGAGGAGATGTAGGGACCAGAGAAAAGAGAGAGATCTGTTACATGGCAACCAGGCTCAGGATGCCCTCGACAGACTAATAGTGAAGAAAACCATCACATCATGTGACACACATGCATAGCACCAACTGTCTCATTGTTCACCATCTATACACAGGCAACATCTTCATTACAGGCCTCTGTATCAGTCTGTACCATCGCAATGCACCTGGCTGAAGGATGGTTTGACAGCTATAAAAAAGCTAACAGTAGCAGAGCGCAGTGTACCCCCATCCCGAAAAGAAAGACAGCCAAGATGTTAACATGAAAATAATAAGTTTATTAAGTGTCATTAAAAAAACCGAGCACAACTTGCTCTGAAAATAATAGAATAAACATCAACTTTTGGCAACTTATTATCCAGATGCTAGCACACACTCTACTGAAAAATGTTCATCACACGTGTCTACTTACATGTGCCAAATAAAACGACCAATCAAAGGATACACATGAAAGCAACCCGGATGATTACATCATACTGTAATTTGCATATTTTCACAGGACGCGATTCACAATCACCATGAAGTAACGAGAATAAGAGGCAGTGAATTTATGAGAAAAACCAATGTATTTATGATCGAACCCACATAATTTTGGCAGCAGACAATAAAACTACATTAACATAGTGGTTATCAAGGCGCCCATTACGTGCACTGCCATTGACACACACTCACCCCCGCTTCTGTTTGGAGTGGTGTCACGCTCGAAGGAATTGGACTGCAATCGAATGGAATCAGGTCGTTTTTAGCGACAAATCCATATTCAATTTTTGTAGCGATGACAATTGTGCATGTGTGTGGAAGTCCAGTGGCAAACGTCTCAATCCCGCCTTCGCTATACAGTGACACACCACTTCCACAACTGGTGTGATGGTATAGGGTGCCATCACACAATACAAAGTCAACCCCAATATTGATTCATGGCATCATAACAGCCCAGAGGTATGTTCATGACATTCTCCACACGTGTTGCCTTTCATGACAGGGCTTCCAGGATTCATTTTTCAACAGGACAATGCTTGCCCTCACACAGCAAAGGCTTCACACTACTTCCACTACATTTCCACCCTTCACTGGCCTGGTCAATCCCAAGATTTGTTACTGATTGAGGATAGCTGGGAAAATTTATGATGGCAAGTTGGATAGCCTACAAGTTTGGTCGAGTTAAAGCCGCGCTTATAGCAACTGTGGAAGGAGATGCCCCAGAACATCATATGGGACTTGTATGCCTCAATGCCCGATCATATCACATAAAGCATTAATGCTAAAGGTGTCCAACAGAGTAGTAAAACCTCCATTCATTTGTAATTTATCCTACAATAAATGATCATTTTGCTTTGATTTTGTAATTACTTACTTACATATGTAAAATTTTGTTTTATTCTGACAACTCTTACTTGCTGCACAAATTTTTATGGCAATATATATATATTAATTTTTAGTGAAAACCCCTTGCATACCTGAATGCACATACACAAATATATGTGTGTATGTGTACAGAATAATAAACAGTGCATGTATAATATATATACACATACTGTATATTAGTTTAAGGATACATACACACAAGGGGATAATAGCCTTTATTGCTCTATATCCCATAAACCTATCAATCAGTATAAACACAAATAAAAAGAATGTTCATATGTGTGTGCCCTATACACTCAAAAATATTACTTGACCGATTCCACTGAAAATTTCTCAGTTTATTCTTATTAGTACCAGAGTGTAGACAGTAGTTTGAATGCAATCAGATAGGTAGTGCTGTTCATTTTACAGTGTTAATTGAAGATAAAGTCTTTTTTTTTTCACATTTCGACTACTGCTGAAATTGTATTAAGCTATTGAATATCGACAAAAATAAGTGAATTTAATACAATGTCAAGTAATTTTGTGCATATTTCATTGAATAACAATAGATTTTTTTAATATTCAATAGGTAAATATTAATTTAATATGGTTTTATTGTTGTTATAGAATAATGCCATCAAAACAACAAAGTATTGTTTGCCATGCAAACAAAGCCAAGAGAATGAGAGAAGGAAAAAAAAAAAGCTGTGTCTTACTGCCATCTGTCTTGGATTTCATCTCAGGCAG
Organism: Nephila pilipes; assembly: GCA_019974015.1. Taxonomy (NCBI): domain Eukaryota; kingdom Metazoa; phylum Arthropoda; class Arachnida; order Araneae; family Nephilidae; genus Nephila; species Nephila pilipes. Next base: position 41,640 of record BMAW01024356.1, read on the forward strand.
TTAGAAAATA
>BMAW01024356.1:41659-122358 GCA_019974015.1 Nephila pilipes
ATATATATATATGCATTTAAATGAACTAAATTGATTACAAAAAAAGCAAAAGTCAAATATATATGTATACATATTTAAAAAAAAAATACAAGTTCACCTTTATTGCCTGTTTCACCATTTCCAAATCTTTTTTCTTTTTTCCTTCTTGGGCTTTAGCCTTCCTTGTATTTCGCTCCATAATTTTCTACAAAATAAGGTAAAGTTTCTACTCAAGATAATGCTAATTATAACATTAAAAGTGTCTCTTACGAATGTACTCTAACATAAATAGCATTGGTATAACATAACATTTTTAATGTGTTCTATAATATTCTTTAAAATTAAAAAAGGTATAACATTAAATAAATTATAATATTATACTAACAAAAGATGTCCGATTTTTCTAGATTATACAATTACTTAATCTTTGTTAAAATACAGAGAGATATATACATATACACAAATGCATGCATAGTCCTCAGGCTCTTAAATAAACTCATTAATAAGATTATTTCAAAATTTCTACAATTATAAAGGTTGTATTATAACTTTCTGCATAGTTTAAGCTTCAAGGGAAATCCTTAGTGAAATTCTCTAAGACTAAAGAATAATGTTTATAAAATCATTCAAAGCTCTATAATTTATTTAAAAAATTTTATCCTAATGAAATGATTAATAAATAAATTCATTATCCTTATATACTCTAAGGTTACTAAAACTTTTAATTAAAAATCAAATTATTAAGTTAGATTTTTACAACTAAAATGTATTCTTAATTATGTTTGATTTATTTTCATTTGATATTTATATTATTTCATGATAAAATATTTAAAAAGAAAATTTAATTCTTTAAAAAAAAATGGCTGACCTTTTCTTCTTCAGATTTTTTCTTCAATTCCAGAAGACTTTTATCTTTGGGAGCAACCTATAAATCAAAGAGAATATAAAAAATATAATTGTTCAAGATTTTAATCATGTTAATAAAATAATCTAGTTTTCTTTGAACAGACATAAATACATAGACATCAAGTATATGCAATATGTATGTCATATATGTGCATATTTCAGAATCACCAAATATCAATTAATGATCTATTTTTTTTCAATAAAATTTAACAGAGAGTTTAATTTTATGATGATAAAAAGTGCAATAAATAATATTAAAAAAATTCGTTTAATTTAATGTAACACAAGTACTTATTGTAGGCAGTTGGGTTTGAAATCATCAAGGTAATATATTACTGTATTTTTTTATTTCATTGCAATCTTCTCATTACATTCCTAACATTAAAATTTCTATCAAAAAAAAAAAAAAAAAAAAAAAACCGCCAAATTTTCATAACAAAAAGAATAAATCAAACCATTAAACGATAAAAATCCCATTATTAATGTAAATATTAGAATTAAAGCAGACAATAAATTATAAAAATAGACACTTCTTTTCAGGTATAAAAATTAAACAAAGTGACTAATTATTCGATTGAATACATTTTAAGCTTAATATAATTATTCTTGTAGTAACATGAAAATAAATCTTTATATATGTCCTCAACATAGTTGCTGGTACTAAAATCATAGCAAATAATTTAGAACAATGTCAAACTAAAACTTGAAAGGTTCAGTTGATTTGTTGGTTTCATTAACATTGCACTAGAAGCAACATGAGGGCTTCTCACGACAGACCTCCTAATTTTGAACCTTGGTCAAGTGACGTGAATGACACCTGAGGTGTCACATTTCTCTCCTAACTTCCATACCACATCAACAGGAGAACTTGAGACCTCAACAGATTTAACCAGCATCATCCCTGGCTACATGACAGGTCTTTAGAGGTATCAAGGCTTGAACCCATAACTAGATGAAAACCGCCAGCAGCGAGTCTGCAATTATGACTACTACACTTCTGCAGCCTTGAAAGGTTCAAATTAAAATCAGTGTAATGTAGTAACTGCACAGTAACATATATATTATTTTTGTGACCACTGTGAGTAAGAAAGATTATATTTGGAATAATATAGCTAAAACATGTAAAATCAGATGTATTGATATTAAATTCAATGACTGTAGAAATAAAAAATATATATATAACATAAAATTCTACTTCACTACAGATTTCAAAATACATGAAAATGCATGTAAAAGTTAAATATAATTAATGGTTAAGGTATATTAATTCCTTGTAGGTGAATGATATTCATACAATTAAAAAAAGAATACAAATGTTCTAAACTGATATGAATGCAAATATTTTTATTTCATAATTAAAATACTTAAAAAATAAATATTATTTCAAAATGCATGAATATATTTAAGTGATTTTTTTTATTGAGTAAATCAATTTTATTTTAAATAACATGATAAATTAAGTTCATGTTTAAAAATACATAAAAATAAATATTATTTTTAGAATACAAAGATATTAATTGATACTAGATTTGTAATATATTTTATAACTCACAATAAGAGTAATTCGTAATATATTTTACAACTCACAATAAGAGTAATTTGTAATATATTTCATAACTCACAATAATAAGAGCAATTTTCCTAGATTAATCAATAGTATCAAAAAGGCAAATAAAAAAAGTTAGATAAATTAATAATCATTTTCTGCTTGTTTCATATACACAGCTTTCATAACATTTTAATCAAATCTCTCGTATAATTTTAAAAAAACAGACATTTATATATTTTACTATTTTTGCAAAAGTGACAGTGTAGATGTAAAATTTAAAACTATCCTGAACAAGTCTTCTTTAACACTAGAAAGATGGGAACTTTTCTTTTACTAAAAAGATGGAGGACCATCAAAATGATGGGTTGAAATAAAATCAAAAGTGACACATATTACACACATTTCCAAATAAAAATTATCAAAAATATAAATATTTCAAAACAAGAAATAGTATTTTTTATAATTTATTGAACTTATTTTTGAGTTTTTATGTGTATTAAAGTCAATAAAAATACAATATTTTAAAGAAGAAATTACTTACATATAAAACAAAATCCTACTAAATTAATTATTTTTTTTCCAAAAATTAAGCATTGCAGAAAACAAAATACTATTAATAATACTGAATATCAAATACTATTCAAATACTATTTGCTTGTTATCACATATCTGTCTTTAGAGCACTAGTCACGTGACTGAACAAACAGCTATTTCACTAGAAAATATCTGCCTAGCAGTTCTCATTAAAACATGTTGTTTGTAAAGGGTGAAGTATAGGGATGAGAGTAGAAGATAAGGTTTTTTTTAGTTCATATAATAACTTTTAATATAACCAAATTTGTTTTTTTATGACATATTTCATTTTTATTATGGTTAATGTGATTTGCATAGTCAATTTTAACTAGTTTTTGATATTGTCGTCAATATGACGGCTTTCTGTGCTTTTGGTTATACAACAAATGTTTCCTCCTCTTTACTGTAGAATAAAATTTTGTACATGTGTGTGCATGTTTCATGTAAAATTAATACATGTTGTAAAATTTCAGAAACCTGGGAACAAAATTATAAACATAGCACATAATACAAATTGCAAAACCATCAAAATGACAGCAGCCACCTTTCTAGTGTTAACCCATTGGCTTACTAATATTTCCTTCCATAGTCAACCCTATATTTATATCTAATTTTAAGAAAATTAGAGGAAGGGGGAATCTAAACTCTTCCTGAGAGTGGTATTTTTTTATGATACACCATTTTTCATAATGCATTGTTGTAGAAGTTACAAAAAAAATTGCTTGTAACTCATGATCTATTGAGATGAATCGAATGTGTTTTACACTATTTGATTTCTCAGCTATTCAAAGGTCTTTAACATCTCACCATTTATTGATGGAAAGAAGGAAACACCAAGAAGCTACAATTGCTCAGACCATCTCACAGACAACAAGGTAATAACAGACTTGAAATGTGCATGAATATAAAAAGTTCTAATAGCGAATAATTTTACCTTATATTTTATATTAACATTTCAGATACAGGAATAAACATGACAAATGTTTATGATGAATATATGCTAATTTATTTAATCAATAAAGTAAATGACTATTAACAAATGGTATTAATCACTAACTAAAAGTAAATTTAAATGCAGATATCATGACTTCTTTCTTTTTGTTAATTTGCTTGCAGAATAATTTTCTCATGGAGCTTATAAGAATATTCAAAGTAAATTCATAAAATTATAATTAGTACAGAGTAATTGAAAAAAATATGCATCTGAAATACAAGAATGACTATATATTTGCATCATAATTTATTATAAATGCTATAAAAAGAATTCCAATACCTTCAGTCCCTCATCACACCAAGATATACAATCATCAAACTCATGTAACTGAAAACAGCACATTGCACCTGCATAATGTTTTGGAAAAAGTCATTAATATTTTAGCAAATCAGTTAACAGTAATGAATAATTGACATTTTAGTATACAAAAATACAATACAGGTATTAATTTTCTTTAATGAATCTATGTTTTAAAAAAATGGCACTTTCTGATCATCTGTATTTCTTGTTGAAATATTCAATATCATTGGTATGTTTTTCTTGTATTTTTAAATATACATTTGACACTAATTCACATATGAATATAATGCACACATATTAATTTAAAACAATTCAATATTTTATAAATAGCAATCATTTTAAAATTAAAAAACCTCCTCTCTTAAGTTTTCTTTTTTTTTTTTTTACCATGAAGAATTTTAATAGGACCCTAGAGTTTATTGACTGACAAAAAAAGTAATGTTGGATTTAAAAAAAAAAAGTTTTGCACACCAGTAGTGAATGTGATAATTTGCATTAACTAATTATTTCACAATAGTTAAAATTACTATCCACTGTAAGTAAATAAACTTTGGATTAAAGTTTACAGATTTCTTCTTTTGAAAAATAAATGTAAATAGTGGTAAGAAAAATGTTTACCAAAACTTCATATCTACATTGCTCAATTAAAACAAATATATTATTAATAAAGAGGCGAAAAATCGACTACTCTTTCCAACCAGAAAATATATATCTTCAATATAATATTTTACTTGTGATATTTGGGAGAGATGTGCAATACTTTCCCCCTTGAATCTTAATTAAACATATTTTGATCATGCTTTAGTTACAAAATTTACTGAAAAAATGATGAAAATACATGTTCTTAAAAAGTTTTCAAATGTGTTAATAAAAAACTACTATAATCAATTCATTATTTCCAAAATGCAATATTACATTGTAAACATGTGTTTAACTTCATATGAATCTAGTGCAGTATAAAAAAAGGAAGGAAAGCTCTTAATAATTTTTGTGCTTGTCATCACAACTGGATAAAACAGATATCATTATTAATGGTTCAGAAGGAACTTAATTATGTTTATGTGTTAACTGAGATTAATAAGTTAATAGCTTCTGAAAAACTTTTCTAACATGGAAACCAATTATTTTTGAAGAATTATGTAGAAAATGCTTAAAATAGTCGTCTCAAATTTCATTCAAATCTGATGATGAGTTCCAAATATTCAAAAAAAAATCCATTAAGGGGCGTTCCAAATATTCAAAAAAAAATCCATTAAGGGGCGTTCTATAACATTGAGCAAAATATTGATCTGCAAAACATGCTACATTTTATTTAATTAAAATCTAAAAATTAGTTTTTATATTAATATCCTAGAACTGTTTCATTTTTATTTAAATATACAAGATATTTTTTAATAATTAGTTTTGAGTAGAAAATTTTAGATCATCAAATGTTTGAGAGACTCCTTTAATATCAGGTAGTCTATTTTTAAAAATTCCATAACTCAGAAACTTCCCAGCAGAATTTTCTTTGGAAGCAAATTAACTTCCATGATATCTGTTTCCTCCAGTAGCAATAAAACTGTAGAAGTAATTAAGGATATATAGGTATATTCCTGTTACATTAATAATGTGACAATGTAAAAATTAGACTTAGAACTTTCAGCAAGAATCTAGAACAATTTTATTCTTTAGAAACTATACAAACTTTTACAAAGACAGTTATATTAACAGCAAAATAAAGGCATTCACTAAATCAATCTGAAGGTTCTTGGTATCCACATAGGATAGTCTTACTATGGTGATGAATTTTACATTTTTGAATAGGTATACATGATCTTGTACACTGTTGCACAACTCGATAGGTATAAAAAGTATATTTGCTTTTTAAAACCATGCTTTTGTTGAAAAACACTCACTAAATGAGAATTAGGAATGTAAAGGCTAATGTTGCTTATTTATGTATAACATAACAGATATTTTTCTGCAGGTGAAGGATACTGTTTAAAATTCAAATTACCAGATGTTTTTTAATTCCTTAAATTTTTCATCATTATGTTCTATTTTTCCCCCCATTATATATCATTTCTTCAACCTTCAATTCTGAATAAGGTATCAGCAACAAGGTTATCTTGAACAATATAGTTGGATGTCTATAGAAAATTCAGAAATATATTGAAGATGTTGTCTTAGCTAGGCTATATCAGGTTTTTCGTCAAAATACATAACATAAAAGTTTATGGCCTATATAAATGTATAGTAAATTTTCTTCCTTCTAATAAATATTTAAAGTGCTTAATAGAAAGATAAATACCTGATAACTATCTATCATAAGTGCTGTAATTTATTTGGATTGAACAACAACTCCTTATAAAATTATATCAATTTCCATCTGTTCTTTTCATATTGTTGAATTACTGCACCAACAGCCATATCTGAAACATGTGTATGTAATGACATGGGTAATTTAGAATCTGGATAGGATAACAGAGCTGTATTTGCTAAATTCTTTTTTCTATTTTTCAAATTGGTTTTCATCTTCTTTTGACTATTTAATAACACATTTGTCTTTCTTTTTTGAACCCTTGATATTCATGCAAAATCATCCAATTAAATGCTGCATCCTTTAAATAATGGCAGTTGAAATTCATCATACCAAAAAATATACTACGGCCATGAACCGTTTTTGATAATTCAAAGAACAGCTTTTACTTTTTTGAGCCATTCAGAGCTATAAGATATCCAAAAAATTTGAGTTCATGAACTTCTCATATAGATCTTGAAATATTAATTCTATATCAATTAGTATTTAATATTTCAAAAACTAATTCAAAGTACATTTTATTTTTGTTTATTTGTATACAATGAGTATGTCATTTAAATAAGCAAAAATAAAATTTAATCCAAAGAAAATTTGATTAATAAATCATTGAAATGTAGAAGGAACAATTTTAAGCCCAAAACACATTACATCACATTAAATTCAAACAGCCAAAGGATGTAATGATTGCTATTTTTTAGATTTATCTTTTTCAGCAATAGCTATTTGGTAATATGTTTTAAATAAAATAACTTTTGATAAATTAGTTTCTTATTTCAATGTAAGTAAAAATATTTTATTCCAGGAATTTGATAATGATGAGGAACAGTTTGGATATAAAGCAATCTATTATCCTCCCAAGGATGTAAAATCCTTTGATCTTTCTTTAAAACTAAATAAAAAGGACTTGATAGTAAAGACATGGATGGGCAAATTTCACTGCAAACATAAATTTGAATTCTTCCTTTGCTTGTTGCAAGCTGTTTTGAATCTATCTGCCTTTTTGAAAAAAAATCGGAGGTCCTTCAGCTTTTATATAATGTTTAACATGTTTAAAATTCGTAGAAAATAAATTGTTATACCAAGATATTTAGAGATTATTTTATAGATTAATTTAGAATGCTCATATTTTCTTAATGACTGAATCAACTTCATCATTTACATTTAGCTCAGAAACTGTCAATTATTTTTCTTTTATTCAGGTCTATAGTTAAATTAAAATCCATTAAAAAAATCAGCCCCTAGTATTCCCTTTGAAAAATCAATTGTTATAAAAGACAGTTTGAAATCTCTCTCTCATCTTAGTCATATATATAATTTGAAGTCCATAAAAAGAACTCGATTTCAAAGCCATTTGTGATGTAAAGTTTACATGCAGCAAATTGTTCTTGTGTTTAGAAGTGGCAAGAAGCTGAAATAAGTTCTATTATCTACAAAAAAATGCAACAATTTTTTACGAATAAACGAAAACTGTACCAATTTTTTCTGCAGCATAGCTAGAGGCTGTATTTACAGCAACTGGAGTTTCTTTTAGTCAAATACGTGACTATTGACTTTTTCTAGAATACAATTGTTTCAAATCTAAAGAGGAAAAGAAAAAAAAAAAAAAAAAAAAAGACAACTTTTCCATGGGTTATATCTCTTACAAGATTGACTACATGTCCATAAGGGATAAATTTGATCCTCTTCCTCTTGAAAAGCATTTTTCACTTAACAGTTCTATCTGCTATTTTAGAAATTTGATTAACTCTGTTAATTTTGTAACTGGATTATTTAATGCAACTGCAGTGGAAGAAATAGTACAAATATCTGTTCTTGAATTAATGTCATATATTTTGATTGTCACAACAGCCATATTGCAATATTCTCCTCACTAACAAGTAAAATAATTTTTGATAGAAAATGGAGTTCAGTGAACCAAAAAGCTTAGACAAGATTTTCAGAAAAATCAACCATGGGTCAGACATCAATTTTTGATGCAAATGACTTGGTTTCATACCAAGTTCAAAACCAGAAAATGGATTTTAAATTCTAATGCTTCCATATTACCAAGGTTTATTATTATTGGTTTCATATTATCAAATTTAAACCAGAAATCAAATGTTGAATTCTAATACTTTCCCCTTCACTGAATAAAGTCTAATTTTAAACTCTGCATATTTACTTTTGCTATCATTATTAATAATGTCCCAAATATTTTCAACATATTTTGATTCTAATTGGGATAATAAATAACTGAACTTTATTTCTTCAGAAGTCACAGCATTAATTTTAAATTGAGCTTTGACATGGAAAAACCATATTTCAAGTTCCTCAATTCAAAATGGTGGAATTTTAATGCTTACTTTGAATATTTAAGAATGTTCTCAAAATTTAGTGATATTTAGAAAAAACTTTAAAACTAAAAAAAAATATTTATAATGGAAATGAAAATCTGTCGTCTGTTGTTCCAATGTGTTGTTAACTCAATATATAACAACTGACCCCTCCCACCATTCATTAGATATAATTTTTAAGAAAGTAGAGACATATTTGTCCTAAGCTCACACTTCATCAGTAATCGTACAATAATTCACAATGTCTGCATACAGTTAAATAATACAAGATAGAGATGCAATTAATCTTATACACAATTTTAAAAACACTGAAATTTTGAATGGAATTATATAAAAGTAAAGTGATGCATAATTCAACAAACTTATTCTTTTTCAAATGAATTCAAAAATTTTAAAGTAATGTGCATAAGATTGCAAGTGTTACTGACCTCGCTGATATGCTTTCAAATGATCTGGTTTCAATTTTTTAGACTCTGTAGCATCTTTCAGTGCTTTCTTATAATTACCTTGAAAATAAATTTCCACACACAATAATTACTAGAATATACATATAAAATAACGAAAAAAGAATTATACACAAAGGAAAGTATTATATGCTTATTTCAATATTTTCTGTCTTGTTTTAACCTGTTTTCATCAACAATCATTACTATTGACTTATGTAAATGTGATAATGGATTTAACATTTCAACTCAAAATAACTGTTAATAAAATAAAAAAATAAAATAAAATAAAAATGCAAAAACTTGAATAATAATTTAAATGATAATTATTTTAATTATTTCTCTTATATTGATAATTTTCAAACAAACAACATTTCAATACAAATAACTTAGTTCTATTGAAAATAATACACAAAATTCTATAAGCAGGTGATCTAAAAGCTTAAAAGAAATAATCTTTTAATAATACAATTACATTTAAGCCATTTCTTAGCCCTCTAATTTTAAAAACAAATATTTTAAATCTCACTAGAATTATCAAACATAACAATGTATATTTATAGAAGGAGAAAGAATTTTACAATTAAAATCTTCTTTATTTTTCATTCCATAATTAAGAAGCATGTTATTTTTTTTAAACTTAAAATTTTCAGATTTTAAGATTATTTTGTATTGAAATTACAATATTAAAGTATACTTAGGGAGAACACAAACCAGGCATTTAAAAATTATTTTTCACAAAAGTATGTAACAGTGAAGAGCAAATACACAAGTAAATTTATTTCAAATAATGTACTTGAATATAAAATATCATAAAAAAAACTAAGATATTTCACAAAAATTCCAGAATAATTTATCCAAATAAGAATATCTTTTAAAATTAAACTATTTCAAAAAAAATTTTTTGGTTCAAATCCGGAATAGGGCATCCCCTAGGAGATTGGCGACTTCTTAGATAGGTTGCCAAAAGTGCGTGACTTAAGCATTGAGTAAGCTTAGGGTTACCATGATCTAAATCGCCAATTATCGTTCCCGAAAGTCGCCAATCTCCTAGGGGACACCCTATTCCCGATTTGAACCAATTTTTTAATTTCTTTACCAATTCACAAAAAATAAAATAACTTTAATTTTTAAAATAATAAAATCTCCAAAATAATTCTCACCTATATGATAATGAGATGTAGCTCTGTTTGCATAAAGCTGTGCATTTAATTCATTGTTTTCACATTTCGCTTCAATTCCTTTAGTATATGAATCCACTGCCCAGCGATACTTTTTTAATTTGAAATTTGAATTTCCATCCTCTTTATAAGACATAGCCAAATCTAAATTTATAGAATTATTATCAATAATCTATGAAATTTCCCATATTTTCATAACTGAATTTCATAAAAAATAATGGGATAACAAAAATATAATTTTTGAAACATGAAATACCATATTCATATAACTACCATCTATTATTTAAAATATTGTTATGAACATGAGATGGTGTTTCCTTGTGGCGGTTCTCTTGAGAAGGAAAACAAACATTTACAGAGATGTCATCAGTCAGTGAGGGAAGTTTAATTTATGACCGCTTCGCCTTGGTGATCAATTTGGCGACTTGGCGATAAACTCAAAGACTTTGGAAACAAATGGAAAGATCTTGAATATGCTGGAACCTAGGCGAAATATTGATCAGGAAGAAAGTAACGGACTTTTCGTGAATTTTTGGTGAGATGTCACACCCAGCAGGAGAAAGTTTTAATATGCCAAGAGCCTGATAGGAGGGAATCAGTCAGTCTGTGAGCAAGTCTTGGTTCTGGAGTTTCTGTTTCGAAGATTGATCAGTAAATTGACTGGAAGCTGTCGACACATTGGAAGGGAAGTGTGCCCGGTGAATTCGCGGAGAAGCAGTGTGTATTTGCCTGGTATTATCGAAGCCTTCCTTGGAATTGCAGAAAATTACTGCTGAGGCTGTCTGTAGTGATAACTAGTAAACTGGTGAGCTGAACACAGCTGACACAATTATGATTGTTATTATTAGTGCTGTTTGTTCTCGTTTCTGTGTCACTAAACTGAGTAAGTGCTGTGTTTTCTATTTGTACAGTTATTATCAAAGCTCTGCTACCTGTGTGTTGTCCTGGAAATTTATGAATAAAGTGTCATTGTCATTAACCTCCAAGTTGGACTTGGTTCCACTCTGACACACCATAGAAATATTAACAAATTAAAAAATATTTTTGCAGTATGTGCAGAAAATAATCTAGTAAAAATCAAACCAACACCACATATTATAAAATATTTGGCAAGACAGTATGGTAAAATGCCCTTTCAAAAGTAAATGATACATTCAATTAATAAAACAATTCATCTTCATATACTTAAATAAGCAACAATTTTTGTAATTCAAAGGGTACTAAGAAAGTTTTGCAATACAGCTGTGTTTCATTTTTTCAAAGTAATTTCTGTCACATTTAATGTTCTTTTACATTTTCTAAAACCAATTTTTAAATCTGTTATCATATTGCAAGGTGAGTAGAAATGAAGATCCTAATTTATAAATATATTTGGTTTAATTACCAATAATATGACATCATCTCATACACCTGGCAATGAGACATCATGGATTTGCATTCAGTATGTTTTTCCGGTACATCATACATAATGAAATTTTATGATTACATACTTATATTACTAACTGCCTATTTGAGTGGGTTGAATGCAGATTTCCGTTATAAATAATAGATGAATCATATCACCTTCTACTCTGGTAGTTCTTTTAACAAGTTATAATGGGAATCGCTTCCTGTGTATTTGTTAATAAGCTGGTAATGAATGGCGAGTTTGATGCCTGAGAGCTCTTTTATTTTAAATAAACTTAATTTTAAAGATTGGTCTCTGTTCCCTTCTGCTTTGAGTTTAGTTATGGTTTAAATTTATAATATAGGGCCAACATAGGCCTGTCAAAATCAACTCTGCCATGTTTCACTGAGTAGTAAAGGCACAATTATTGTCCCAAGCCTTCAGAAAGTCCTCATTACTGAAAAATAAACATCTATTTCAGCTTCCTTTTCACATGAAGGAACAGTGAAAAGAGAGAAACAAGGTTTGAGCTATAAGGAAGGTGCTAAAGAAGTTTCCATCTTATAGTGAAATATTCGGGGCAGGCTTTGGCACGGTGAGTAGAGCATTGTCATAACAGAGGAACCAGGTGTCCACTCTTGACTTTGACCACAGGTTCTTTGTAGATTCGATGACTTTAAGCAGCTATGTTTAGTAAACTACTTAGCTATGACTTTTGCGTGTCTAAAATGACAGGCTCCACAATTTTAATCTATTTGAAAAATACAGTTATCCTTCACTTTTTTACAGTTTGGGATTTTCTGACAGCTATGGATGTGTCCTCATCAACAAAGACTCAAGTTTTGTTTTGAATCTTCATTGGCACTTTGTAATAGTACTTCCAAGTCTCGTTACTTATCACAACACTTTTCACATACTGAGATTGTCCCATAACAAACATTTTTAGCATCTGCAAGCATCACATGTTGTGCCCTCTGCTTTTCAGTCAGACTATATGGCATCTAGAGCAACAAAATTTTTTCATGTGCAAATGATTAAGCAGTATCAAACGAATTTCTGATGCATTTAGGTTTAAGATATCCTCTATCTGTTGGTAGGACCTTCTCCTAGGACAAGAGCTAGAATGAGTTTTTGCGCCATAAACTTATATGTATGCATCCTATTAGCGAGGCCTACATTCAACCCTCATCAGCAGAAGTCTTGCGAACTGTATTGATTCTGGAGAACTTGTAATGAAGCATGAACTGAAGCAAAGAGAATGCTCTTCATCGCATATATATATATATATATACAGGGGTTGGACAAAAATATGGAAACACCTTTTAAAAAACATGTTTCTTTGCTTAATATGGTGTAGGAAACCCGTTGGCATCCAAAACAGCTTGCAGTCTTCTCGGAATGGATAAATACAGTTCCTGTATGTGTGCCAAGGGAATATTATACCATTCTTCCTGCAAAACGGTGGCAAGTTCAGATAACGATGTTGGCGGTGGATAACGAGAACGCACTTTCCGTTCCAATGTAGACCACAAAGGTTCGATAATATTCAGGTCTGGTGACTGTGGTGGCCAGGGGAGATGGGACAAATCCTCCTCGTGCTCAGAAAACCAGTCCTGGACAATGTGAGCTGTGTAAACAGGGGCTTTGTCGTCTTGGAAGACACCATCACCATCGGGGAACAAAGTTTGTACCATGGGATGAACTTGATCTGCCAAAATGTTCACATAAGTCTTGGCAGTCATGTGCCCTGACACAGTTATCATGGGGCCAGCAGAGAACCACGATATGGCTGCCCAAACCATAACAGAACCCCCGCCATGTTTCACTCTTGGCAACAAGCAGTCTGTATTATAGGCTTGAGATGGCGTTCTCCAGACGTAAACTCGGCCAGAAGTGGGAAACAATGTGAAAGAAGACTCGTCAGACCATATTACACGCTTCCACTGCCCTATAGTCCAGGCTTTATGACTTAAACACCGCCTTTTCCTGTTACGGGCATTAGCATCACTGATGAGTGGCTTCTCAATTGCAGCACGGCCAGAAATTCCCTGTTTATGAAGCTCCCTTCTAATTGTTTTGGTACTCACAGGGTTCTGTAACACAACATTCATTTCAGCAGTAACTTTTGAAGCTGTGGTCTTCTTATTTTTCGTCACAATTGCCCTTAATGATCGTCTGTCACGATCACTCAGCACACACTTTCGTCCACGCTGTGATTTAGCAGATGATGTTTTTCCGCTTTTCAAATATGCGGAATAAATCTTCGATACAGTACCTCTTGAAACACTAAACACCTCGGCTACCTTGCTTACGGAAGCACCTACCAAACGTGCTCCAACAATTTGCCCACGTTCGAAGTCTGTTAACTCTGACATAATGCAATGACAACCTCACATAACAGTACTCCGACAACAACTGAACTGTTTAGCACATTTACGAAGTTGCATAGGTGGCGTTAGTAGTCAAAAACGACAGCGCCACCTACATATTTCATTAAAATCAATCTTTCTTTTCAAACATGCATTTTACAAGGTGTTTCCATATTTTTGTCCACCCCCTGTATATATATATATACATCTCCAAAGCTGGATATTCAAGATAGATTTTCATTTTCCCGTTGTCTTGCTTTGCATCATATTACCTTCAATTGTAGTGAATTTATATTAATATTTAGTTCTAATCTTTTTGTAGTTCCAGATAAAGTTATTAAAACTAATAATACTAATTTCAATTCTTGGATAATAAAGTTTGTTCTCAAGTTGAGATTTTATTCATAGTCTTTATTTGGCTTTCATTCTATGAAATAATATTTTCAAATCAGTGGTCTATGCTTAAACCATGCACGAAGTTATATCATAAAACTGTGAATATTTTACTTTGTGACCTTGATGCCACAACAAACACATCAAGCTTTCACTGCTAACGAATAACTGAGCCCACTGATGTGGTGCAGTGATTACTGAGCAAATATGAACATGCCTCAGCATGAAGTAACAAACAGCCTCCTTGCAACTCATTGTTGCATCATATTTCAAAACTTTCCAAAGCCCCTTTGTATAATTATGCTTGAGATAATTACCAACCATATTTGACTGCATTAATTTATCTTTTAACTTTAGAGACTGCAATCAAGACACTCTTTCCATTTGATAGCCAAAATAACACATGCTACCTAATATATATACATTTTATCAACTAAAAATAAACTAAAATGTAACAAAAAATATATATAACATTAATAAAATCTCCTTTTCTTTAAATGATTTCATTTTTTTCCTTGGCTCACAAGGTAGTACATTTCCTATTTCCATTTTATAGGTGCTATGCAATTACTCATAATCTTTCATTCAGTTTTAGTAATAGTCACTCTATCAAATTTTTAAAGCAATAGTAAGATTTTGAAAAGTGATTTAGTACAAATTGTACTTAGTAAAGCAATACATGCAATTAAGTAAACTGCAATTCTGCAGTAACAGGTCAATTGAAAAGTCCCCGGCCTGACACATAGATGGCGCTACTAGAATTAAATCCATATGTTTTTTAGTTAGCCCTAACCCTCAAAAGATGCGTGTATAAATTTGACAGCTGTCGGATCATTAGTTTGTGAATTACAGCATTTTGAGTGAAGCAACTTTTGTTATTGAGAAAAAAATGGATAAAAAGGAATTTCGCGTGTTGATAAAATGTTGCTTTTCGAAGGGAAAAAATACAGTTGAAGCAAAATCTTGGCTTGATGCCGAGTTTCCGGACACTGCCCCAGGAAAATCAACCATCAAGGATTGGTAGGCTAAGTTTAGACGTGGTGAAATGAGCACCGAAGACGGTGAACGCAGTGGACGCCCCAAAGAGGTTGTTACCGACGAAAACATTAAAAAAATCCACAAAACGATTTTGAATGACCGTCAATTGAAATTGAATGAAATAGCAGACACTCTGAAGATATCAAGTGAACGTGTGCATTATATCATTCACGAATATTTGGGTATGAGAAAGCTCTGTGCAAAGTGGGTGCCGCGCGAGCTCACTTTTGACCAAAAACAACAACGAGTTGATGATTCGGAGCAGTGTTTGAAGATGATCAAGCGTAATAAACCCGAGTTTTTGCGTCGATATGTGACAATGGATGAAACATGGCTCCATCATTTCACTCCGAAGTCCAATCGACAGTCATCCGAATGGACTGCACACGATGAACCCGCTCCAAAACGTGGGAAAACGCAACAGTCGGCTGGCAAGGTTATGGCGTCTGTATTTTGGGATGCGCATGGAATAATTTTCATTGACTACCTAGAAAAAGGAAGGACCATCAACAGCGACAATTACATAGCGTTATGGGACCGTTTGAAGGACGAAATCGCCGAAAAACGGTCGCATTTGAAGAAAAAGAAAGTGCTGCTTCACCAAGACAATGCACCGTGTCAGTGAAAACGACGGCAAAAATCCATGAATTGGGGTTCGAATTGCTTCCTCATCCACCGTATTCTCCAGATCTGGCCCCCAGCGACTATTTCCTGTTCTCAGATCTCAAAAGAATGCTCGCTGGGAAGAAATTTTCGTCGAATGAAGAGGTGATCGCCGAAACTGAGGCCTATTTTGAAGCAAAGGACAAATCGTACTACAAAAATGGTATCGAAAAGTTGGAGGGTCGCTATAATCAGTGTATCATCCTTGAAGGGAATTATGTTGAATAAAAAAAAACTAATTTTGCCACAAAAAAAAAATGTGTTTTACTATGGTAGGCCGGGGACTTTTCAATTGACCTGTTAGTTTGAGGAAAATAAATTCCAAAATTTAATTGACATTTCACTAAATAATAAATAAATAATTTTGAGAAAAACAACTACATTCACAATAAATGTTATACCAAGAGTAAAAATGACTTAGTAACTGAATTGGAATGAAAATTTGTTAGAATTAGTAATCATAGTATTTCTCTCAAGGACAAATGTTAAATTAATAATACTCATCAATTATACATATTTTACTGCATCATTAATTTGAATAATTAATTATGAAATATGTCTTAATATCAACTCAAAGTTATAAGATATAAAAAGAAAAATGTTATACATATAAAAGAACATTTTAGAGCATTTCTTGGTTCTCTTTAAAAAATAAGAGTTGAAATCAAAAATACTAGTTTTCACACCTTCAAAAACCTTTGAAAAGAAGAATGAATCAAAAACTGAAAGTTAAAATGCATCATGATGTAAAAATATATAAAAATATTGATCCTTGTAAATTATTATGTCGGATTGCATTTATTCTCTTATGTTCATGTTTATTCTCAAAAAAGATACCACACTTTTGGGAACACAAATACAGAAAAATATTTTGTCAATTGCATTATAAATATATACACAAAATAAAATGATTCAAATTTAACTGAAAAAATTGGTAATAAAATATTTAAAGGAGAATCATCATCTTAATACAGCTATTATATAATGATATCAGTAGCTTCTGAAATTTATATTTATTAATGTACTTAATATTTAATTATAATTTCTATATTTTCCCTATAATTATAGAACTAAGAATATTCAAACCTTCAGGGGTGTTTTCAGAAGGGTCATATTTTAATTGCTGTAGAGCTTCAACTAAAGCTGGCATTTCTTCACCTTCATCTAAAGGTTTGGTTCTAAATAAGGGATGTTTTTCCATTTCCTACAAATCAATCCAAAAGTACTAATAAACATACAATACATGCAAAATAACAACATTAATATGTATTACAAATGTCTTCCGATATTGTTAAGATCTTGTACACACACACACACATATATATATATATATATATATATATATATATATATATCAAAACTGAATTAATTTCTATAATTTTTACACATCCCTATGAGGAAAACTACATTTACATACTTTACTACTTATTTAGCATAAAAATGTTGCTATGCTTAAGTTTTCACAGTGTTGTCTTTCCTGCAGAGAGTGCTAAAAATATGGTTCACAGACTATGTAAAAATGTGTAAGTAATGTTGTATAGGTAAGTGGTGACAAAACTAGATACCCTAAGAGCAATTTTGAGACTTCTAGGATATTCTTTTGAGTATATATATGTCAACCACTGTGTATATAAATTAGAGTTTAGACTATACTAGCAGACTATAAGTGTTAATGTGATATTTCAATCTGAATTGCTCAATTCAATGATTATACAAATTTTGAATTTGTGCAATTGTATAATTTTATGTGTGTGTGTGTTAATTGCTCTTGTTAAAATGAAAAATAAAGCTTTTATTAGAGATTATAAAATTACAGAATACTTTTGAATTACATGGACCTTTCTTGCATCAAAAAAGTGATCAACCACGTAACAATTGTTACAAAAAATCATCCTATGGATGTACAGTGAAAACAATCCAACAAATATAATAGAGAATGTTATTTAATTCACAAATATTCATGAAAAGATGAAGTACAGGTGGCAAAACTCGAAAAAATTAGCAGCACAAGAAAAAACAGCACTTATACCGACTAGAATGAATAGATAGAAAATCATTAGTAATAATAATATATATGTATACATATATATATATATATATCACTTTCAATAACATTCAGCTCAGAGAAGCTTACTAACTCACACTTCTCTAAAAAACCCAAAGTGATTTTTTTTTTACACTTCAAAGGCAAACTGCCTCATCTCAGCAACTCCACGTATTTATAGCTGTCCCAACAAAGCATGACGTTGCGGGAAAAATTCAAGAAGAATCCCATAATGTCTCTCCTGATACAGATATCGAGAAAATTTAAGCATTTCCGAGAACCATTTTGACACCAAGCTCGAGAATCATAGCGGAAACCTTCGGTATCTAGTAAAACTTCTGCAAATGTCTCTTTCCAACCATAAGAGTACCATTGCAGGGAAACACCATTGAAGGTTCGCAGCATTGCTGCTGCTTCAAAGACTGACATTCTGGCAGGCTTTACTTACAACTATGATCAGTTGCCCAGTATGGAGGTAGTTGATTAATATAAATGACTTTCGGCTTGGCATTGGGTGAACTCTGAACTTTGTAAACAACATATTGTTTAATCTCTTGATAATATTACAGGGTGATCAATTTAAAAGAGAACCCACTTGTTTTTTGTATTATCCACATGCAGAAAGTTTTGTTCGACGTGATCAAGTTTGCATTCAAAATGTTGGAGAACAATTTCAAAATTTGTTGTAAGAAATGATAATGCAAAAAATTTTAATTAAATTTTGTTTTTCAAAAACTAAATTATTACAGGATTAAGTGAGATTATGAGTCTCTATTTTTTTTAGTTTTATCTCACAAATAATGTTGTAACAGTTCAACAGTGTGGGAAATTGTCTCCTACACTTAAACAAGGCTCAAACAATTATACTTCAGTGTTAGAATAGTTGCCACATCTGTCAGATTTAAGGGTAATAAGAAAAAATAATGGGTACCCTTTTAAATTGATGTTACAGCTTCGGGTTATACATGCAGATTTGATCACCCTTCTTGAAACGATGGTCTGTGGTTCTAAAGTCATAACGACTATTTATTTGTTTGCTGGCCAATTTAATTAGTTCTCTAGCAGAGGCATATACGCTTTCCAAACGTGTCTCTAACTTACTCATATATTCCTTTGGTGAGGAAGGCATATCACTTTGTCGTTCAAAAGGGATATATCAAAGGGCAGTAGCACAGTTTGACCCCCCAAAAAATACCTCTGGTGAAATCTGTAATCCCCCAATTGTGTTTACATCATAGATGCAGGTAAAGGATTTGTTACGAGGAGCAGATGCGTTAATGGTCAGTGACTATGTTTGGTGAACTTCGGAAATAGCGTCAAAACGCTAATCTGAAACTTTGCCCCTGAACTCTGTTTTCAAAATTAAGAACTCAGTAAAAAAAATCCACAATTTTAAAAACGATTAAGGTAGATTTAAAATAATAATAATAAAAAAAAATAAAAATAAAACTTTCTACATTTTTAAAAATACTGATTTCTTGGAATTTTCAATGAATTCTGCAATTTAAGTATGACAACAGAAAAATAATTTTAAAAAAAAGTTAAAATCCACATATATATTTAAATACAATCGTGGAAATAAATTTGTTTAAATATATTTACATTTTACAAATAGGTTTTGTAATGTAATTACCAGAATTTAAAAAAAGGAAGATAAGATGGGATGAAGTTTTTTGGAGTGTTACCCCAGATGGATTCTGACCTCCTGTCTTGAAAAACTAGGAAAGTTAGCACGTCTTTGATTTTAATACTTGATCAGATGTTATTTAATACTAAATAATTAGAGATAAAAACCAATGTTTTTAAAAACAACGTTTTTATATGATGGCAAAGTTTATTAAAAAAAAATATTGAAATATTAGTTAAAACTGGTCGCAAATATCTAAATATTACATTGTTAGACAAGTAAGAACACACACCAAGTGAAATATATAAAAACGTTAAAACTAACTAAAATTAATTAAGTCATCCGGTAAATTAAATGGTTGGAATGCAATTTAACCTAACCACCCTTGGCGACAAGAATTATTTGGCGGTATTTTGCCAAATGTGGCTACCTTGGTCCGTTTTACGGGCTTAACGTTCAGCCAAAAAAAAAAAAAATGTTTTATGACAATTTTTGAAATCGCGCCAAGTGGTTGGGCTAAACTGCATTATTAAAGAAAATAATTAGTTAAAACTTGTCGCAAATGTCTAAATATTGCATTGTTAGGCGAGTAAGGACGATTCCCAAAGTTTCAGAGCACTAGCTTGATGGGAAGTTGGTTAAATTAACGATAGTAAATATTTTTTAATGCAAAAAGCAAATATGTTAATACTGGCAAAAATGCGTTTAAACCAGTCTGCCTGTCGTCTGAATTTGATGTTAATTGGAAATAATGCGAGTAAAATCACCTGTGAAAATTCTCAGAGCAACGGCGTTAAGCGCTTTTGCTACAGTCTGGATGATTTTCTATCAGTTTTTCTTTGTAGTGGTAGATGGAGTAGATGTGGAGAATGTGATAGAGTTATGATTGGCTTGCTTTTGTTCTGTAGGCGTTTCTCGAGAAGAGTCATGGCTTGTAACACATCAATCAATAACTCCCGAGACTAACCCAGAGATGGCGCTCGTAGTAAACCAGTAACCAGGTCTTTCTAGAGTACTAACCTTTGCTTGAAACGTGTCAAAAGTTTAAGTCGATCGGACCAGAAACAGCTGAGTTATCGAGGTTGGAGTAAAGTCGTTTTGTAGTTTGTTTAAAAAATGGAAAAAACCGAGTTTCGTGTTCCGATAAAACATTGTTTTTTAATGGGTAAAAACACCGTGCAAGCGAAACAATGGATTGAAAAATGTTACCCGGACTCTTGTCCATCAAAAGCAACGATTTGTCGGTGGTTTGCCGAGTTTAAACGTGGTCGTACCGACACAAATGACGCGGAACGCTCGGGTAGACCTGTGGAAGCCGTTACACCGGAAAATGTGAGGGAAGTGACAAAAATTATAATGAAAGATCGTAAAGTGAAGCTCCGTGAGATTGCTGAGATGTCACAGATATCACATGGAAGTGTATTTACTGAAAAAGGTTTTTTGAAGTGAAGTGAAAAAGGTTTTTTTCAAGTGGGTGCCGCGATTGCTTTCGATGGAACAAAAACAGCAACGAGTCGATGATTCAGAAAGCTGTTTATCGCTACTTACTCGCAACAAAAAAGATTTCTTGTGGGGGAAAAAAAAAGATTTGGAAAAGCGTTGGAACGATTGTATCACCCTAAAAGGTGATTAACAAAAGGTGTTATGTTGATGAATAAAAAAAAAATTTGCAAACAAAATGTTGTTTTCAATGTTAGACTCGGGAGTTATTGATCGATGTGTTATGAGTAGCTGAATTTTATCAGCATCTGTCGGGGCTTATGTAATCTACTCTAGAACATTAATAAGGTTGGAGTATTTATTGAGGATTCTGTTTGCTTCTCCTTGAAACCTTCTAGAACATTTATATTACGTAGGTTTGGGATCAGAATGGTCCTGAGTCGTTTTTGTCATCTGTGCTTCAAGGAGAACCATCTGTGGGTTGATGATTACAGACAATGCAGTTGTAGCAGATGTTCTGAGTGAGCGATCTAGCAGGGTTGGAGTTTCTGCTTTGGTGGTACTGATTCCTTCAGTTGGTTTCATCTTTCGAAATTGCGAGCAGCCTTCCCAGGAGCCATAGTGATTTGTCCACAGTTAATGCATACTGGATTTCGGGTTTTTTCTTTAATGTCGAATTCATCCGAGCGGCGATTTTTGGAAAGTTTTCGACATCTGGGTAAGATATTGTAGTTGCGGGAGGAGTGATGAAAAAAGTTGCAATTGAAGCACTTGGTGGCTCCCTGGTTCTTTTTGAATAGGTAATAACTGTCGCATGTAGGCATAATTTAAATTTATACATGTTCAAAGGGCGTTTTCAGTTTTTCTGATTTGTATGAGAGAAACTGGTAATAAAGTTTTCTTTTCTAACTGACGTAACACATCAATCAATAACTCCAGAGTCTAACATTGAAAACAACATTTTTTTTTGCAATTTTTTTTATTCATCAACAAACACCTTTGTGTAATCACCTTTTAGGGTGATACAATCGTTCAACCTTTCCTCGCAATCTCTTTTTTCCCCAAGAATCTTTTGTTGCGAGTAGTAGCGATAAACAGCTTTCTGAATCATCGACTGTTGCTGTTTTTGTTCCATCGAAGCACCCGCAAATCGGCCTGAAAAAACCTTTTCACTTCACTAAACCTTTTCAGTAAATGCACTTCCATAGTGATATCTGTGCATCTCAGCAATTCACGAGCTTCACTTTACGATCTTTCATTATAATTTTGTCTCCTCACATTTTCCGGTGTAACGAGCTACAGATCTACCCAGGCGTTCCGCGTCATTTGTGTCGGTGACCACGTTTAAACTAGCAAACCACCGACAAATCGTTGCTTTGATGGACAAGAGTCCGGGTAACATTTTCAATCCATTGTTTCTGCTTGCACGGTGTTTTACCCATTAAAAACAATGTTTTATCGGAACACGAAACTGGTTTTTCCATTTTTAAACGACTACAAAACGACTTTACTCCAACCTCATAACTCAGCTGTTTCTGGTCGATCGTTAAACTTTTGACGTTTCAAGCAAGTTGTGACTCTAGAAAGACTCCACTTGGTTTACTGACGCCATCTCTGGGTTAGTCTCAGGAGTTATTGATTGATGTGTTAGTTAAGTTATTTTTTCGAATTTTATGTTTTAAGGTCTTCAATTTCTGCGATGTCTGTGTTTGTAGTAAGCCTTTTATAGCAATTTGCAATGGACAACTATTTTTAGATTGATTGAAAGAGATTTTTTTTTTTTTTTTTTTTCGCTGTTAAGAGAGAAAAATAAACAGAAAAATTTAGTCTTAAAGAAAATAAATGGTAAAAAATATACGAGTAGCTAAAATGCGAAAATGTTAAGAACTTAAAAATGGGCAAATGGATAAA
The DNA here is from genome assembly GCA_019974015.1 of Nephila pilipes. NCBI lineage: Eukaryota > Metazoa > Arthropoda > Arachnida > Araneae > Nephilidae > Nephila > Nephila pilipes. The sequence continues at coordinate 65,092 of BMAW01024356.1, forward strand.
AATTTGCGCGAACCTTTTGTTACCTGATTACATAAACCTGCGTCACCCAGAGCAGCGAAATAAAGGGCCGCCCGCTCCCAGAATAGAAGTACTATGTTGATGGCTACCAGAAGAGAAATGGTGATCACCGTTGTTTTTAAGCCACTAATGTGGCGGAAATTCTGTAGATTACAAACATATCTCTACCTATTGCGATATCTATAGTTGACTTATTACTTTCACGGTGTTAGACTTAAATATTAATAAAATTACAATAGTCATTAGCCGAGTCCTTTTTATTTATCAACTCTAATTTAAGATTTCTAACAAGATTTAACTGTAGTCTAGACGAGAAGAAATTGAAGAAAAGACAAAAAGTAGTTGACAAGAAGAAGGGTTGAAAATAGAGAAGGATCGCTACGGTAACCCGGGGGCGCGTCACCCGTGTTTACCAAAGACAGTAAACCCCACGGGGAAGAAAAATATCACTAGGGTGCCTCGGGGTCATGATGCCCGGAATTACCTAAGAAAGGCAAGTCCCTGAGGTCCCCTGATATAATCCCCAGGGGCAGGGGGCCCATTTTAGTCGCCTCTTACGACATGCATGAGCTACAGTGGGATTATTCTGTCATTCCCGGTCACCACACGGGTCGCGAGGAGTGATGAGATTTATTTGGGCCGAAAAAACTATCAGCAGCGGATATCCATCATGGATTGTGTGCCGCATACGGGCCAAACATTATGAGTGAAGGTGTAGTGCGTCAATGGGTACGTTTTTTCAAGGACGGAAGAACAAACATCCACGACGAATCACAGAGTGGAAGGCTGTCTGCAGTGAGTGCTGATCTCATCAAAGAAATCGATGAAAAAATTCGTTTGCTCCGTAATTTCACAATCTCCCAGCTTTCAGAACATTTTCCCAAACATTTATAGGGCAGTTTTGTATGAGACAGTCACAGGAAAATTAGGCTACCGGAAATTCTGTGCTCGATGGGTACCGAAAATCCTCACGATCCACAAAACCAGTCGAATGGGAGCTACCTTAGAATTTCTTTCCCGGTACCACACAGATGGGGAGGACTTTTTGAACAAAATAGTGACTGGCGATGAAACTTGGGTAGCGCATGCCAATGCGGAGACAAAACAACAGTCTATGGCATGGGGCCATTATGGTTCTCCAACCCGGCTGAGAAAAGCCCGTCAAATTTTGTCAGCGAGGAAGCTGATGGTTACCGTCTTTTGGGATGCTCAAGGAATCTTGCTTATTGAATTCATGATACATGGAACAACAATCAATTCCGAAGTTTACTGTCGCACGTTGCAGAACCTGATAAGAGCCATCCAGAACAAACATCGCAGCCTACTGAGTTCTGGGGTTGTGCTTCTGCACGATAACGCGCGCCCTCTCACTGCTGTAAGAACATGAGAGGTTTTAAACAAATTCAAATGGGATGTGTTTCAACATCCTCCCTACAGCCCGGACTTAGCTCCTTTTGATTATCATCTGTTCACCGCAATGAAGGTTTTTCACTGACAATGAGGAACTTAAAACCGCTGTGACACATTAGTTTAAATGGCAGGCGGCAGCTTTTTATGCAGAAGGAATTGGTAAAGTGGTAAAACGGTACGACAAGTGCTTGAATAACGGGGGAGACTGTTGTCATATCGCGGTAATCACGTGGAATTACGCGTTGCCGATATGACGTCATCCCACGCATCTGGCGAGTGAGTGAGTGAGTGAGTGAATGTAAAGTTTATTGGCGCAAGAGCCAGATATGGCTATGCTGCGCCAAACAAGATTAAACTGTAGTCCAGACGTGAAGTTGAAAAAAGAAAAAGGTGGTTGACAAGGAGAGTCGAAAATAGAGAAGGATCGCTAGGGTATCCGGGAGTGCATCACCCGTGTTTACCAAAGACAGTAAACCCCATGGGAAAGAAAGATCACTATTGTACCCCACGCATCTGGCAATGGAATCGGGAATTTGCATTCGACGGTAATTTTCAGTTACGTCAAATAAAGTCATTTTTCATTGGATGCCGATTCTTAACTGTCGAGTTGACGGTGTCGAATGCAGATTTCGGATATATATAAAGGAGATCTTATTGGAATGAATGTGCTTTTTTGAATGCTGTATGACAGCTGCTTGGATGGCCAAATGAAATGTTGGCTGCTTTTTGGACTTTGACTATGATCGATATGACCATCGTTATGATTATGTAGCTCTCGGCTTAAAGTGTTGTTATAAAGAGTATTGTAAATATGTAAATATATAATCGTGTAAATAAATTTATAATTTTAAATATTAGAGTTTGTCTTTCTCTGTTCATGTGGCATTAAATTGAATTATCAAAGGCTTAACATCGAGAGGCCAACAGAGACTATGTTAAAAAATAGAGGAGAGTTGTACCTTTGATATGTAAATAAATCCCCCCCCCTCCTGTTATGGTTTGTTTTTTACAGTGATTCGGAGATTACTTTTCGAATAGCCCTCGTATTTGCGGCAGAAGGTTTTTTCGCAGTGATTCGTCAACTCTCGTTTACACAACGACTCGTTATGGTAGACTTGTCGACGTATACACAGCAATCCTAAGAAATCGCGCTAAGTGATGATGCTAAGCCACATTTTCACCTTATCGCCTTTTCACAAACCGAAAGATTTTATATATAAAAAAATTAAAATTGTTGCCAATCCGGCAAAGCAAAAAAAGTTACATACGATTACAAACACAAATCAAATATGAATTTGATAATCACTTACAAAGTAAAATTTACAATTATTAGAAATATTTGAATTAGTTATTTAATCTTCACTTTTTAATTCGTAACATTTATTTCCTCTACCAACAAAGAACGTTGCGTTAGAAAGGTTGGAAATAAGTAATGGTGCTTGTCAGTAAAATAATAATGAAAGTTAATATATAAAATAAAATGGATCAATTTTTAATCTCACTTGGGATTATCTTGAAACTGATTTACTTTTGGGATGAGTCACAGTTGTTTTGGTTTGAGTAAAAATGAGTTCCTTCGACTGATGGCAAGTTCTGGATAAAACGATGGCCACGATCCAAAAATAACACAATTTATTTTCAATAAATATTTCACACATTAAGTAAATCATTGAAAAGAGACTGGAAGCCAAATACACGCTCCAACTGCGAAAATTCCAATCGAAACAAAAAAAAATCCTTCGTCTTCAATTGCTGGAACCTCTGTCGCCAGCTCAATTCTTTCCTTTCTCCTGCTCGATTTTCTCCAAACAGTTTCAGCACTTTCGTTATAGTTGTCGCATCGGCAGCACAATGGTTAGCGAGCTTTAGATTTTTTTTCCTCGGATCCTTACTGCTTAAATCTCAGCTGGAGCTGGATTATTGTTGATACAATCTGAAGTTGTAGATTTCTCTTGTTCAGGAATTTCCATATTTATTGTGGGAGAATATAGTTATGCTGACTTCAATCTGTCTATTGACACATTTACTTCTTTATTCTTTATCTCGAGAGTTAAATATTTGGTAAAAGAGTGATAACAGGATATGGACCTTCAAATGGGGGGGGGGGGCCAAGTAATTTGTGAACTCTGTCAAAGCGAAGAAAAACGTGAAAAGTTGATACAAAATGTTTATGTACAAATATTATGTTTATGTAATATGAAAGGTCTAATATGCTGTGTAAAGTATAACATAATTTTTTCCAGTGGAAAGGGTTTAAATTGTTCTGTACAGGCGTAATGTTTAAAACTCAAAATTTCAGGTTTTCGCAATGTTTCAAATTCATCACCTTGGTTCTAGCTATTCGGTAATTAGATCATAATTAATGAAAGTTATTTCTTCCATTCTTGATAATATCTCTATCGCGTTATTTTCTCCTATAATGTACTTAATATATGTTGTAAATTTCGAAATATATTGGAGTTGTCTAATTTGGCTTAAAGATCTTTATCTGGCTTTCGTAAAAATGCATAAATTAAGGGCTTGTGGTCAATATACACACTGGGAATCTCCTTCATTCTAACAAATGTTTGAAAAATATTTATTCGAAAGATAAATTCAGAGGAGTTCATGATCACATCTATTGAAGTTTAGCTGTGTAAGGTTGGTTTCTTTTTAAAAAAAATATACAATCCGATTTGTTTCCAAATTCCATTTTAGAATTATTGCAAAACTGAACTTATTGCCCAATCCGAAGAGTATGAGCATAATGACAGAGGTAATTCTTGAATTAGGCGAGACAAAAGAGTACATTTAAAAAAAAAGAGTACTACTTGCACTTTTCAAACTGCTTAATGGCCTCCTTTCAAGTTATTTTCTTATTTTTTTCTTTTCTTTGCGCTTTTTAAATATTCGTTTTAAATAGCTTGAGCCATAGCGGCATTTTTCAGAAAATGATGGTAAAAATTAACTATACCAAGAAAAAATAGTTGATGAACAGTTTCAGGTAATTTAAAATTTAGAATAGCTCTTTGACCTGTTCTGGGAGAAGTTTTGATCCTTCCCAAGTGATCTGAAAACCTAAGAATTCTTATTCATTGACTCCAAAAATAGACTTAGAAACTAAGTCTCAATCCATATTTTCCCATCATTGTTGTTGGTTTCCTGTACATGAATATTACAAAAAACATCAAGCACTGTGGAGCAATATTAATAGTTATCAAATGCCCCCAAAAGTAACCAAGACAGTGGCTGCCAGTTCTGGTGCCTCAGGGCCGTATAAGGTATTCTGTAGGGGGGTGATAAAGTGGAATCAAGCGGAGTTTAAGTATTTTTGGCGCAACAGACTATCCCAATCTATTGAAAGTTAATTTTAACTGCTTTTAGTGTTCATCTTCAGTTTTTGACATAATCATAACATCATCCGAATAAGGAAAAGAAAATTTAGTCCTACAAATACCTCATTCATAAATCCTTGAAAGGTAGAAGAAACTCATCATGCTAAATTCATATAGCAGATTTTGGTTTATATGGCAAATCAGTTTCAGAAAATATTTCAGTATCTTTTAAAATGCAGCTGAAATATTCTAATATAGGTATGGGGTCAAGGCCCGCACTAGGTGGTAGGCAAAAGTAGGCGACCGCCAACGGCGACAAAATTTAGGAGAGGAAAAACAGCCAGAACTAGAGCGCTAAAAAGATCCCACAAAAAATACTTGTATATGTCTATCATTTGAATCAAGAAAATAAACGAATAGAAAAATCAACTACAGAAGGAATTGGCAGGCTTCCGGGTATTCTTATATTATGAGATGCTTATTCAAATTTAACACGAATAGACATACTTCTGGGTATTTCTATACATAAATTGTGAGACGTGCCATCATGAAGGCAGCCTTCCTTAACAAAACGGAGGCTTGGGTCACGATTCGCCTTTTTCCAGCAAATAGCTTCAAAAAAAAGGGGGGGGGCCAAATTACAACACATGAATTGTGGCAGCTCAAGACAGTGGTACATTAATCCAAAACTTTTACAGTGCTCTGTGTGTATTTTTGCATTCTTTATTATTGTTAAAATCAGAAGAATAGGGATCAAAGGAAAGGGGGTACCACAAACACTCTGCACTAGTCGGAAGGTGCAATACTTCAAGAGGTCGTACTTACTTGTATGAATGCGACATCAAACAGTCACTCCTTTAACCATTCATGAGTGATGTACTTAAACAAAGATTCAAGCTGAACGAAAGTGACAAAAAAAAGTCATGCTTTATGGCATTTTGGAGAGCGAATGAAAAAGAGGGTAGAATGACCCGGAAGAAATTATTCCTTTTCGAAGAAGGTGGGAAACTTTTGAAAGTTTACATCCATGCTATTTATTTAGCTTGCTGTATCCGCAAAAAAAACCGAACATCCGTAAAAATACAGTCGACTTTAAAAAGCAAAAGTGTAATTATATCTTAATTTCAAATTATTTAATAGTTCTTTAAAATTTCATCCATCCCATCCCATCCCATACATACAGTGGTGACCAAAATTGTGGACATTTTTGGAAAGTTTTATGTTTTTAACTTTGTATATTTTTAGAAAATGTTATGTTTCACAAAATTCAAAATCGTATGTATCATTTTGAAGAAAATTTAATACTCAATTCAATACAAGAAAAAATATTTGCAATACAAAAAAAGCTAAGCTGTAATAATTATCGATATACATTAGATACTGATGATTGCAGTTAGTTATCAGTACTTATTAGGGTAGCCTTTATTTTTTTGTTACAGCTTCATATTGATGTTTCATTGAGCTGATGATAGTTTTAAGCTCTTCCTTCATTATAACATGATGCCAGGAAACAATAAATTCTCCTTTATTTGATGGGAAATTTATCATTCAGACAAAAGTTTTGATAGGATTGAGGTCTGGACTATATCCTGGACAACAATTCATTGCTCTTTGTATGAAACCACTCTTTCGATCATTTTTGTTGTGTGGCAGGGAGCAGATTCCTGCTGAAAAATAAATGAAGCATCGTTGGGAAGAGGTACCTGAAGGAAGGTGGAAGTTTTGGTGTTAGAATATGTTAATGTATTTTTTGACATTCAGTGTCTCATCGATGACATGTGAGGCGACCAATGCCATCTGCTGACATTCATGACCAAATCATAACAATTAGTGGGTTCTTCATAATTGCCTGAATGCAATCAGGATGTAGATCTTCTTCTATTCTACGTCTTACATATTTTCGTCCATCACTACGGAATAACGATATCTTAGTTTCATCGCTCCACATAACTTGTGACCACTGATTATCTGTCCAATTAATGTGTTCCTTTGCCCATTGTAATCGTTTTTTACACTGCTGTAAATTTAAATAAGGCTTTTTTCGTGAAATTCGCCCTCTTAGTCCAACATCTGTTAATCTTCTCCTAATTGTTCTTGAAATGACAGAAACACCAACATCATTGAGAACTTTTCTGATGGCCGTTGATGACATTGTTCGAATTTGGAGACATAGTCTTTTTATTCCTCTATCATCAACAGATGTGGTGCACCTTTTTTGGACTTTTTATGCTTTGTTTTTTTATTGAATATGTCACCTGATAACATAAACAAAACTTTCGGACTCCAGATGTTGTCATTGAACTACCCACTAGTCTTGCAATTTCAGCATAAGAAAAATCACTTTCTCGTAACACAATAATCTTATAACTCTCGGTGTTCAATCTACTCTTGTATTTGATGTCATTGTTTCTTGACTAAATATTAAAACTTTTTACAACATTTCGTACTTGTACTTCGATAACGAAAGGAATAGTCTTCCTTCCACAGAACAAAATACAATAATAACTTGGCAACGTATTTATTTCGAGTTTACAGTAACCTGGAATTTCTCTTACTCGGCATGAGAAATGCTACACAAAGAACAATAATGACTTGTTCCAATGGAACACTGCTGCTCAGTGAACATTGAGAAAATGTTCCGCTAAAATTTGAACATTAAAAAGTAAATAATTGCCTTCAGTTTGTAATAAATATATGAACTGTTTCATTTTACGAGTAACGATGGTGTAAAAATTTCCAAGTGATCCGTGATTGCGAAAAAATTCAGAATGACTGACACAGATACTTATGCTAAATGCGCATATATGAATATAATATAATAACAAATTCTTATCTATCACAACATTTAATATTTCCAAAAAGTAGCTAAAAGAATTTCTAAATTATCAGAAAAAAATTCATAAAAAAAAAGAATGTGTGACATCGTACCTCCTAAGCAGATGGCCCAATTTTAATGTGGTTTGTTTTATTTAAAAACTGGTCAAAGAAATAAGGTCAAGGTAGCATTCCCTTAAAATGGCGTCAAATTTAAGCATTGCTTTAAGATAATTGCTAACGCTGCCCATAACTGTTGCTATCGGCGGAAGAAATTTTTCCTAAATTAAAAATTTTAAAAAATCATATAAGAATCATATCTGCTAAAAATAATTGTCATGGATTAGTGATGTTGACCATTGTGAACATGAATTGAGTCATAAATTTACATTTTAAAGAATTTATTCGTGATTTTACAGATAAGAAATTTCGAAATAGATTGCTTAATTCAGGTTTAGACTTTGTATATTATTGTACTAATTTTGTTTATTGTTTTATAGGTATATTTAAATTACCTCTGAAAACAGTTGGTATTAATTTTAGTTTGCAAGTTCGTTGTCGTTAGCTCGTTAAAAATGTAAATTTTGTTTTCTAATAAAACAATATCCCGTAAACGTGTATGAGTCTTGTAATCTTGATTAAAATATACGTCATTTTTTTACTGGTTAATACTTTTATAATTCTGTTTGTTTTAGGAAAATTTTAAAAGTTTTTGAAGCTTCAGTGTGGCATTTTTTGGGTTTGCCCATGGCGATAAAAATACTAGGACCGGCCCTGAAGGGGTAACTATCGGTTACTGTTTCTGTATTCAAATACTAATAATCTCAGCATGATCGAGAAGAATTATCTTTCTTTGAAACCATGTGAATAGATGGGCAATGGTTTGTTATTAGACTATTGATTGTGTTGAGTTAAATTGATGTGATTCCTGTTTTGCTATTTGAATAATTTAGAATCTCATTGTCTACCTTTGGCAAAAACAGGATGTTTTTTTGTTGTAGTATAATGCTCAACACCATATTTAAATTTGGATACTGATAAATTACATTTAATTAAATTAGGGTATTGCTGTAATAATAATCAGTACTCTAGAATTTTTATCCAGAGTACTGATAACATTGTCAAAAGCAACAGTACTTTGAACAGATAGGTTAGTTATTCCATCAATTAGTTATTTATTAGGATGTCAACTAAAAGTTTTCAATTTATTTAGAATACTTTTATCAACTTTAGCTGAAATAAACAGAAATTGATATTATCTTATAAGCTCTAAATTTGAAGTATGGGTTTTAATTCCATAAAGAAGGAATTTCCTTCCTGTTAGCTGAGTATAATTTAAAATCGTTTACAGTTGCAGTATGATGTGTCTCAGGAATTAAGATAATGTCAGGACCTGAATCTACTAAGAACTGCAGCCCTGTGTCCTTTACAAATAAACGAAACTTGCGGCCTACATAATGCTTCACTGCAATTTTACTCTTGAGAATGAAAAGATATTTTCAGAGGTTTTGTCAGATTCTCAGAAAGGTTTAAGCAATGATCCCCCTACCTTGGCAACCATTTTGGTGAAAAAATAAAGGTTTTGGAAATGCTAGAATTTTCTCGAAATCTCTAATGGGCAAGGAATTATGGAGTTTTCTGGAATTTTCCATGTGACGTCCCACTTGACTAAGATGGATATTCTGAATCTGAGAAAATGTGCCTAAGCTTGCCTTTGAAGTGCACAGTAATATTTTGACGTTTTGTCAGTGGTGCAAACTAGTAAGCTGGTGAACTGAAAGTTGTTGAAAGTGCTATTGTTATTATAAATGCTGTTTTATACCTTTAGTGTTGCTGATCTGTACAAGTGTTGTGCCAATAATCATACAAACTCTACCGTTTGTGCTTTGTCTTTTCTTGAATGAGAGTTCAGCTTCATTCTCCATTATCCTTCCATTTGGATCGTTTTCACCGAGCACTCACAGGACAATTTTTTTTTTTTTTTTTATCACCAGTATCAGAGATAGAATTTGCAATGTATGGTAACTGCAAACTCTACATGGCTGACAAAACTGATCTGATGGTTTTATTAGATGACATTAAGAGAGGACAAGAAGATATGATGAATATATTGGAGCAAGGCCAAGAAGAAATTTTGATTATATTGGAGCAAAGAGAGAAGAATTAGGAATGGAATTGAGAAAAATGGCGGGAAGAGCTATGAAGATCGAAAATTCAAGAAGCCCAAGGTGTGAACAGAATGAATGAAGATATAAAAGATGAAATTCCCCAATCATTGAATCTATTTCAATGATTCTCAGAGACAAGCCACTAAAGATGCTAAAATATAGCTACACTGAGTGTTTGGAGAATAACTAATGAGGACACTGCAGATATTTTGGCATATGGATTTAATAAGAATTTAAAAGACGAGATGAATGTTCTTATTTTTGATTTCGGCAGTGAAATTTTTGAATTTCTGTCCTACTCATTGATTAAGACTGCTTATTTGAAATGAGATTAATTGCAGGAGAAACTCATCTGAGAGGTGAAATTTTTGTTAACAGAATGATTGCCCATTTTGTTCAAGGAATTCATATGTAAATGCAAAGCCTCAGATCAAACTTAAGAATTCCTTGAAGACCAAGAAATGCATATAAGAGATCTAAATGTACACCTCCAGCAGCTCAGAAACTAGCATTGAAATTGATGACCTGTTCAAAGGCATCGAAAGACGAAATTCAGGATCTTAAGACTATTATCAAGAAACTAAATGATGGCTACAGAGGTCACCCAGAGAGTGCTAAGCTAAAAATCATTCAAATTAATCTGCTAGCTTCATACCAGGCAACTGATAGTAGTTGTATTTTATGAGACTGCTAGGATATCAGTTTTAGAAGAGAGGAGCAATGTTATGAACCTGCAATGTTACTCTAATGAATGAAAAGAGACGTTTGTAAAGGTCTTGTCAAACACTGAAAAAAAGGTTAAGTAATGACTCTTGACTTTGGCGACCATTTTGGCAAGAAAATGAAAGTTCTCAAAAATGCCCGAATTTTCTCAAAATCTCCATTTGGAGAGGAGTCATGAATATTTCCAGAATTTTCTCTAAAATGTCCCACCAAGGCAGGACAGCTGTAAATCCTCCTGGATGCTGAATCTGCTTTTGAAGTGCAATGTTGAAAATGGATTATCGCGAATAAAGATTTATTTTCTCTTTATAGCAACAATAATTATATTTAGTTTACTTGAGATATATTTACATAGCTGAGTTATATTTAATAATAAATCATTTGCTCTAATTTTAATATTCAATTTAATAATTGATTTTAGTCGCATAAACATTTGTTTTATTTATTAATTTTTTTGTTGTTGTTAAAGTTGGCATCATTATTGTACTTTAATAAGTTACATTCTATGAAGAATTATTAGTATTCTTTAAAACATTGTACTTAGATGTGGTGTTATACAATTAAATATTATTTGAAAATGCTGTTATCTATTGAATGATTTATGCCTTTTTATTAATTTAAGTAAAGAACTACACACACTAGAGGGCAGATCATTCCAGCTTATCACTACTAGTTGAATACCAGCCTATATTAATGGTTGATAAAACTAAAATAATCTGGAGGTAAAGTAAAACATTAGCTTACATTTTCGAGTTGATCAAGAAATATTCATGACGAAAAATTAATGGAAAATGAGGGTAAATTTCAATATTTATTTCTTGAATTCATTTGAACTGACTCGAAAATGAAGTGTTTCACTGCAACACCAAATTATTGAAGTTCTATCTTTAAAAACCTAAGTTTTCTATAATTAAAATTTTGCAACAGATACTCATATTATGAAACAAAAACATTACTCAGTGTAACTTAGTTACTTAAAAACTTTTGTGCTTTAATTTTCCCAAAGTCATTTTTTTTCTTCCCATATTTTTGCTTCAAGAAAGTTGGATAACTCAGATAAACAGATACTCATACTATGAAACAAAAACATTATTCAGTGTAACTTAGTTACTTAAAAACTTTTGTGCTTTAATTTTCCCAAAGCCATTTTTTTTCCTCCCATATTTTTGCTTCAAGAAAGTTGGAGATCAAAATTAAACTGGTAATCTGAAGTACCAAATGCCATAACCTAAGCTGCTGTTGTTTTCTGATAGGAACAATCTATTTGTGGAACTTTTTCACAGATATTGAAGATATAAATCAGTAATTGCAGCTCTACTGAAAAAAACTTCTATTTCAAGATTAGAAATGTTAACTTATTAGATAGGAACTTGACTTACTGAATTTATAAAGAGAAGTTGAAATTTTAGAAACCTGAGACAATGGATAAAATTTGGACAGATTCTATAATGGATAAAAATTGATAATCTTGGGAATATTTATGAAGAATCAAATTAGAGAGATAAGAAAGTCATTAAGTGATGAAAATTAAAAATATATTACAGGAAAATTAAATCCTGCTGATCTTTTCTCTAGAATAGGCCTGGCCTACCTACTGCCTGCACAGCTGGGTAATATGAACAAAAATTGAAATTTTTATTGCACATAAAAGTGCCAAAGAATATTCCACCATGAGTCATTAATACGATACTCCATTACAGAAATATATCAGTTCATTGACTCAACTATCGTCACAATTTTTCTTCTATATTCCTGTTCAGAAAAATTACAAAGTTGAGGTCAATGCACAATGTATAACTAACCAACAAACCTACTGAAGAACACGGGTGAGCATTATTAATGCAAAGAGGAAATGCGACGCCTGATTCATTCAAAATAGCAGCAGCAAATCTGCTGGTAGCAAGCCTAATATATTTGATCTAGAAGCATATGGTTCCAAACCAACTGATTGCTAGGTATTTTTTGATCACTAATAATTTAGCATGAGCACTGTGTTGTAACTGCAGGACAGTTTTTTAAAATTAGATTTTGTACAAATACATTTATTTATATAAAATATAATTTCCCAAAATTTATTGCAGAATGTTCTTGATATCTTTAAAGGGACTCAGGATGATTCGTTGCTTCCCGTCTCTTGAGAGGTGAAAGTAATAGTAATTTTTCAAGTGAGAATTTTAATTGATGTTTAAAAGAGACAAATTTATTTAAATGGTAAGCCAGATTCATCATCATCATCATATATATATACATCCACCCATATATAACCCGCCAGAATAACATGTATTTCTAAAGTGACCCCTGCAGTCTTTTGAGTTGGACAGACCTGTAGAAACTCCTGGTCTCTAGATGGTAGAAAGGACCATTCTAGTTCAAATTAGGAAAGGAAATATGGCCATGTCTGAAAATGTAATCAATGAAGAAGTATTTAAAGAAAAATCTGAAAAGTTTTTTCTTTCATGTTTGCTTCCTGCAAAAAATATAAATGTTATTTTTACTTTTCGCTGAAAAATAAGTCACTAGTTATGAATATCAAATTTTTATTTTAGTTTTTCCTGTCTCCTCATGAAGATTAAAAAGTTTTAAAACCTGATTTTGCTAGTGAAATTCATTGTTTCCCTTTAACTTCATACCTCAGGAGTATAACAACTGTTACAATTTTTCACAATAAGAACTTTCATGTGTATTTATTGCAAGATAATTTCTAAGACAAACTTTTAAAATTTCTTCAGACACGCTAGATTCCCTCAAGGCGAATAACGCGACGTACTTACCAGTCATCCCAATAGATTCTAAAGCTCTCATATAAAATTCCAATTCATCATATAAAACTGCAATATTAAACTTTCTCATTTTCAGCATTTTTGATAATTAGGGTTATTAAATTGTGAACATATAATTCTATCAAGAGTTCTTCTCTACTAAACCTAGTTTTGAGACATTTTGTGACCTTTCCAAAATTTTCTGAAGAAGCAGGAAAACTTTCTACAATCTCCCTATCACTGGTACTTTTTATCATTGTTTGAAATAAATACTGAAAATTTATCCTCACTTTTCATTAATTTATCCATATGAATTCTTTTGGATTGACTCCAAAATGTAAGCCAGTATTTAATTTCATCTCCTAATTGTTTAAGTTCTTTCTCTGTATACCTAAGTTTTCTTTTATTACAATTTGGCGATGGGTTATTTGAAACAGAAGAAATACTTGGCATAAGTTACTAAAAAAAATTTGAACTTTAACATACACAAAATCCATTTTTTCTTCATACTTTTCCTTAACTGCATTAAAAAAATCATATTCTTCACTTGCTTTGAAATGATTTAAAATTTCTTTATCTAATTCTTTAAGCTGTGAAAATAGATGCTCCAAAGTAGCCGATTTTACATCCAACATTGTATGCCTCTTTGCTTAACTTGTCAATAAAAGTATTAAAATTTCTAGTAACTGATTCTTGACTAGGTATTAGTTTCATTAATTATTAAAACATCCATTGCTTTAAAATTTGTTAACTCAAAAATTAAATAACAAATAATACTCAGTATGTTCATGAATTAAAACTAGCATAAATGGATGAAAAGCAGCTACTAAATGTCCATATTCAAATTCTTGATACAGATTGGTTAGCCAAGCACAAATCTTGCCGGGGATTGATACCTTCTCCAAAAGCATATGTGTCTTTCTAAGCTTTTACAACCAGGAATGGTTAAATTTAGCAATATTTTGCTTATAATAGGGAGCAAAATATGGCAAGAACAACCCTCGCTAATCAAACAATTCCAAATTTTTTCCAGCTGAGTTAGATACAACAGGTGATTGTGAACTTGCAAAGAGATATCGTAAAATCTTGACTATAATACGCACGTGTTTAAAATATTCATGCTTGATTTGGCACTAAATTTTCGGAAAAAATTAAAATTCGAATGTAATACGCACCCATAACTTTTTGATATTTTATTTAAAAATTGCACAAGTATTTATTCACATAATTTAAACTTTTAATTAAAAGAATGAAAACATCAAATTTGATATAAAAAAAAACTTAAATTTTAACACGAAACAAACAATACTGTCAAATTATCGGTCTTAATCACTTTCACTAGAACACAGCTAATCTATTGTTGCATTTGAGTCATAATTATTGGTGCTATCTTCCTCCTCATCTGATGACACCTGATGATGTAAAAGAATACATGTATAGCTTGTTACAACAATCTCTTACAGCTGCTGCACGCTCGTTGTTCAATGTTTTAAAACCTTTTTTTTTTTTAATTTTTACACGAGTATAATATGCACCCTCAGTTTTATGAACTAAAATGTGGAAAAAAGTGCATATTATAGTCAAGATTTTGCAGTAACCAGTTTACATCTGTGCCAAAAAGAGTAACTTCCGACACACCTCTGAATATATTTTCTTTCAAACATAAAATTTCAGCATGGTTTATAGAAACATATACATAAACTTATGCTCCATTAGAGGTCCAAAGAAAAAGTTTCTTCACAGAAACAAATTCAGATAAAATCTGGTTTTCGACTAATATGCCAAATAATCAATAAAAAAAAACATTTCTCTACATTATGAAATGTCTCTTAATTTTAATAATTGAAAGACTTTTTTATTAAATATTATAATAGCTTATTTTTTAAGATCTAAAAACTTTTCTTTCAAAAAAAAATCTTAAAAATTCAGATTTTTTAATCTTTTTTTAAAATTTACTATGGTTAAAAAGTTTTGAAGGCACTTTCCTGTTATAGCAGTACCCGTCAAATTTAAATTAGGTCAAGGTCGTTGCCAAACAAGTGAAGACAACCTTACGATACAGCCAGCCTTGATGATATTTCTTAGTCATTTGGTGATTCATCGATGGGCGCCACAAAACAAGGAAGTACCATTTTAAACCCTAGTAAAAAAATTAGGAAATTTTTTTCGGTACTTTTCAATTTCACCAGCGCAGATGATAAAATCGCCAAAAATGATACAAATGATGCCAAACGGCGTCAGTTGTAATAAATTCAATGGCACATAAATATTTTTGATGTGTGTTGTCCCCAATAAAGTCTGGTTGGTGAGATTTGTGCCAGTGAAATAGAAAAGTACAATTTTTTCTTAATAAAAATGTAAGGAAAGTAAACATATTTTCTTACCCTTAAAATATTCAGTATTAGATATAAAAAGTATCACATACAGCTCACATAAACTATTTTACAATAAGCTACAGAATAATAAAATAACTTACTTCTTGCCAATTATCTTCAGCCCAGCCATCTTTATACTCTTTCTTTGGCAGTTTTGCAATGAACTCCTGTAAATCTTTGTTCATCTTTTCAACAACACTTTGTTTCTCCATGTTCTAAAACAATAGATATAATAATATATTTAATTATTAACTTTTTACTATGTTATAAGATACATGATTTGTGTAAAAATGACTTAAATTCACAGATGATAATATATAATTAAAATATAAATTGGATATAATTAATAAATTCAATACATCATGCTTATACATAGTTCAGATATTTTTCCTATAACGGTCACACCATACAATTTTGGTACCACACAAATTGATTATTTTTCATTGCATCTTAGGCATTAGATTGGATTGTTTAATTTTAACATAAAGATGAGATAACAAGATAGCATTTTGCACAATTATTGCAAAGAAAGACAGTTGTATCAAATAAGCAAGACCTAGCAGACAAAACAACCCTAAAGAAATTTTTAAATAGTGGCAAATGATAAGGATTTCAAGATAAAAGGATTATACACTTTTTTAATTTTAAGAAAATGAAATCTAAGAGCAAACCCATCTTTAGGTATCACACCATTGTATATTTTTTAAGACATGTCTTTTTTAACCAAATATGTACTGCTTTGTAAATATCTAAAAATATTTAAATTTCATTGAAATATTATACTTCTAACAATACAGTAAAAGAAGACTTAGAAGTACTCCGAATGAGAAAATTTACCGCAATTTTAAATGGAAATGCAATGGTTAAAATTTTTTGATATTTCTCAGTTATAGTGACCCCCCTCCCAATGATAAATCACCAAAAGACTGAGATTGTAGGTAGGTTGTAAATTTCACCAAACTTTTGCAATCCTAAAGAAACCGGAAGTGATAATGTTATCATCATACAGCTCGTTTACTAGCACTCTTGATTTTGCATTGGTTTCTTAAAATTGCTTGCTTTTTTAAATATGTGCCACCATCAATCTTTAATTTAACCAGTATTTTTGTAAAAGCACCCTAATCATAAGTAAGAAGTAAAAATAAGTCTCACAGCACCTTGGGGTGCTAAAGCACATAATTTGAGAACCTCTGGCCTACAACGAGTGCGCAATATGCCAGAGGCAATGAAAAATATTTTTATGAAACATGTAATAATTTTATTATTTAATGAATTATCTATTTTTGTTTATTTATTGAATTTTCGTGCTACATGAGCTTGGTAACGACCTAGGATTAATTGTAACTAGGCGGAAAAAAAGTGGAACGGGCATATGCGTCGTGTCAAATGATTCAACTGATTGACTGATTTTATGGAATACTAGCTGATACCCGCCCGCTTTGTTGGACAGACGATAATATAATATTTTGGAACCTATATGTAAGATATTAAGAAAATTTTCAATTCTTAAAATGTTAATGATAATCTAAATTTAAAATTTTAAGAAATTGATTGTCTGTAATAATGATTATCCACGACTTTCAAACATATGAGAAAAATAAAAAAAAAAAATTAGTAAAATGTCACCCCATATATATATAATACGGATAAAATTCATTCCACCGTATACATGTTACACCTAATATTGCCAAAGATGCAAACTTTTTTTCAGAAGATTCATCATGTGCTTAGCTTCCAAATGAAATACTCCCGCAATGGCATCGTGTCTATCATAAAACTTTTGTCCTTGCCTCAAGACATCTTTGATTTCTGACCATTTGGGATTTAAAGTGACTGCAATCATTAAAAAAAAAGTTGTGCAAGTCGGAACGTCTAAAATGTCATATGTATGTCACAGCCTCTTGAGTTTGTTCATGCATGTAGCAAGGTTCTCCGGTAAATGAAGATTGTCTTGCGTGTGTGCTACTCCGTAAGAAGTCGTCATTTTAGTATTTTTCAAAATTCCGCTCAGTTTTGGAGCTAAACTACACTTTCACCAACTGTGGGATTCCAAACTCATTTATTTCTATCGCTAAATATGTACTTTTTCTATTTTCGACATGTACGAAATTTCACATAAAGAGCCCCTTCTCCAAATTCTTGCCAATCCTCTATCAGCGCTTCAATATAAAATTATTTGGTACTTTTCCATTCCGCACGCGCAAATCTCACCAAGTTAACTTAATTGGTGATAATACACAGTATACATATAAAAAAAATATATTCCGTTTGGCGTCGGTCATATAATTTTTTGCGATAAAGTCGCCAAAATTACATAACCGACGGATAAGAGTGGATTAACGGATGAAAATTACATTTTGGGTAAGACTTCCGTAAAATCCGTTCTTAGTGAGCATTTACATCGCAAAATGAGTAACTGTACTAAATGTCAAGTCAATCGGTTGTATAGTCTTTGAGATCTCGTGATGAGTCAGTCAGTGGTATTTCGCTTTTATGTATATAGATAGAGCAACAATAGCTATTATACCCGAATGAAAATACATGCAATTTTTACTGTGCTTCATGTGTAATTTCGATTATTCTCTTAAGCTATACAAGAAAGCAAAGTGTAGGCTTATTTCTAAATGTTTCTCACGCATGTGTGTCGTCCATATCATTCTGCACAATTAACTATATTTTTAAAACTATTCCAGAGCAATTACGGAAATAAAAGTTTTGGTCTGGTTATATTTTTAATAACAATTCATTTTTAAATTATGTGATGCATACGAAATTCCGGATAAATAAGGAATAAAAAAAAGGCATGGAATTTTAAGGTCAACATTTTTAAAAAAAAAAATGAAAAACTGTCTTATTAAATTTTAATCGGGAAACACTTACTCAAATATTATTGCTACCCCCACGTGTTACGTCACATAGAAAAACAACAAACTTGATTGATTGATTTGTGTTTATGAGGGATATAGAACAACAACACAGAAGCCTTTAAAACAATGTACCTTTTTAAAGGTTTCTGTTTAGGTTAATAAATATAAAAGCATTTCATACACTGCAAAAAAAAAATCTCTTAGCATATTTTAGTGATCACTGCTTTACCTCAAAGTTTTCAAAAAGTGATAATATTGATTTCCAGTATATTCCAGAGATACTTTGTTTGGTTTAATTAACGTCGCACTAGGAGCAACAAGGGCTATTGGCGACGGACCTCGTAATTTTGAAGCTCGATAAAGTGACGAGGACGACATCTAAGCTGGCTTCTCCTAACTTCCATGCCATGCCAACGGGATTACTTTGGGTCCTGACAGATTTAATGTACATCAGCCCAGGCTACACGGTGGGTCTTTAGTGGTGGTAGGCTCAAATCTATGACTCGACGAAAATCACCGGCCACGAGTCCGTTGCCTTATCCACTATGCAACCATGGCCACCAGAGATACTTTTAACTTTTTCTAAACTTTTTTTAATTTTTTTTCCAGAATCCCGTGTTGGGAAACCAATTAAAGGGAAAACTTTACTATACATGGTTGAAAATCTGTTGAAGTGCATTAAGATTGCCAAAATAAGCGAATAACATTCAAATGAGATAGATGCACATTCAAAGATAACTGA
The DNA here is from genome assembly GCA_019974015.1 of Nephila pilipes. Classification (NCBI taxonomy): domain Eukaryota; kingdom Metazoa; phylum Arthropoda; class Arachnida; order Araneae; family Nephilidae; genus Nephila; species Nephila pilipes. Next base: position 84,282 of record BMAW01024356.1, read on the forward strand.
TAATTATGTTCTATGGGCGTCTAAGGAATGAAGTGCTCTTCAATCCCATATCTTGCTTCTTTTGATGGAGCATGGAGTTTTGCGGGCCAAGAGATAAATTCTGAGCGAAGAAACGCTATTAGCTGTGCTTAGTTGTAGTTGGCTTATAGAGATGGAAACAAAGAAAGGGGATATTGTACGGAAATACTTAAAAAGATTTTGAGTGAGTGACTCAAAAAAAAAAAGGGAAATTGTAGAATCGGAGATTGAAGATTTTTTTTTTCTCGTCAAATATTTTCCAGAAAAAAAATTGATTGCTTGAGATGAGCTAATTTATTGTAATCATGCGCGGAAAACTCTCTTCGTAATAATACACTATTTTTTTCTTCACATTCAACATTTCTCTTAGTAATAAGGGACCTCTGTCACCTTTTCGTTTCTTTTTCTTTCCCTTACTTTCCCATTTAAAAAGGGAGATTCCAGTTTGTGGTCAGCATTCAACTTAGACCTAATGGTCCCTCACTTTCTTCCTTCCCTTCAAGCGATAGAATAACATTATCCTTCCATTTTTTAAGAATTGTCAAAAAAAAAAAGACTTTTTTTTCACTACTTCAATAAACAGTTATTCTATCCATTCCAGGACCTTTTTACTCTCCTTTTCTTAACTTTAAACTATCTTTCTTTATAACTTTTATATTTTCTAATATCAAAGAACTCGTTCCTACTCCATACTTCTTTTTATCTATTCATTTAATTTATAAAAAATCGATAATTTTACATACACCAACAAATATCTTTATCCTACATTGAATGCGTAACATTCTACACTTTAAACAATAATTAATTTCACAAAAATATTTTAATAAAAGTTAAAACCCGCTCAAAACAGATTACTATGATGTTGATTGATAAGAGATAAAGGTATTAACCGTATCTACTATGGTGTGCATCAGAATCCCCTCTTGTTGCTTCTAGTGCTACGTTAATTAAACCAATCAATCAACCTAAACTGACATGTTTATTCTGTATTTGAAAATATCAAGGAGCAAAAATGTAAGTGAAACGAAACGTTCTTCAACATTTTAGGTTGAAAGTTTGATATTGTTATTACTCCAAAGTATTTCAGCCTTTTAATTCAGTGAGGAAGGTAAGCAAATTTTTTTGCATATATATCATGGATGGGAAGAATAATTCTGAACACAGAGGTAATTTTTCTGAAGATCTCACTTCGCGATCAGAACTGCTAATATCTGAACGTGAGATTCATGATAAATCGCACCCTGATGAGCACAAAAAGCGTACGCTTTCTCCTGAGAATTGTTGTAGTAAATTTTCTAAAAATAAAGATACATCGAGAAGAATACATAATCGGGAAAATGATATTAAGGCAGAAAATAAATTTGATGGAAATCAACCATGTGATGTCGGAGGCCATTTTCAAGAAACGATAACTACAATACCACCAACAAAATTAATAATTGACCAGCGACCTATTTATTTAGGTTTTTATCCTCCATACACACATGGTGTTCATGAAAATTATATTAATCATAATCAAAGTAATTATGCAATGATGCCTTCACATAATTCACTGCCAATATGTTCTCAATGGCCAGTTATTAATAATTTAACTATCCCAGTAAGGAATGTAGAAATGAGCTCATATGTTAATGCTACTTCTGTTTCAAATGGAATGGAGAAGGTTACCAGTGATGATGCTACCATGGTATCATATCCTTATGAGAGCTTGGCAAATAATACCCCTATTTTTCTTTCAAATGCAGTTTTGACTCCACCGTTACCAGGAGAAATAAAAACCCGTCGGGAAAAACCTGATGGTTGTCGAACTGTGTATGTTGGAAATTTGCCTGAAAAAATTACTCAAGGTATTATTACTGAAGCTTTTGAAAAATGTGGTAGCATTTCAGCTATCAGAATGAATCAAGGACATTTTTGTCATATAAGATTTGAGGAAATGGAATCGGTTGAACAAGCACTCCTTCTATCAAAATATCATATAAAAATTGAAAATAAAGATGAACCTGCTTACAATGCAAAAATACATGTGGATTATGCTACTGCTCATAGTGATCAAAGGGAATTTGAATGCAGAAAACGGCAAATAAAGCGTGAAGAGAGGCATCTTACAAAATTAGTTCAGCCACCTAGTCCACCTCAAGTGCTTCATTATACAGATTATGAAGCTGTAAATGTGATTGGTGAATTACGTAATGAAGAAACTTTTATTGAGGCAATACAGGTTTTGATCACATGGTTAGAAAAAGGCGAGAGTGCTAAAAAAAATATTGGAACATTTTATTCAATGCTTCAGTGTGTAAATAATCAGGCAGTTAGATTAATGAATAAAAGCACCAAAATTAAAGAAGAATTGCAGAAAGCCATAGAAAATTTGAGTACGGAAGCTCATGACCTTCAATTTCAATTGTCTTTTGTCAAAAAAGTATACAAAACAGCAGAGATGCAAAAAAATTGGGACCTTTTTTCGAAAAAACAAAGGAAACACATAGAAGATTGGAAAAAAAACATAACAAATATTTCAGATGCTCTAATTTCATCGAGAGTAGAAGAAGATATGGATTTGGACCATGATGAAAAGCTATGGATATCAAGAGAAGAATATGATGAATTAAGACAACAACTGAAATCAATTGAAAGAAAACTGGAGGAATCAAATATGACCTGTAGTGAGTATTATAAGGAAAATTTAAAATTAAAGCTAGCTTTAGAAAATCGAAGAGAATCGAACATTTTTGGAACTACTGCTAAAGCTAAATTCTGTTAAAACAGAATTGTTCTGATAACATTTCTACTCAGTGCATCTCTTATAATTAATGTCTCAGAAAATGAATTGTTTGGTTGGTTAAATTGTTTCTTATCTTTCTGTCATCATTTAGAGTCAATGCTCATTATATTTGTTCCTATCATGTTTGAACTCCCTCAAACAATGACTATTAAATATACTGGAAGTTATCATATTTTTGAAGGAGAATTAGTGCTATACTCAAGAGAAAAAAGGAACATTAGTTGGTTTTAAATCCTTATTTCATGCTTATCTTCATTGGACAAGAAATTTTTTTCATGTTTTTTTTTTTTAAATATGTAAGATTTCCTCCAGTTGACGTCATAACTATCAACATGATATTTAACTGAAATCTTTGAATTAGTCTTTTTCCATAAGAATGGCTAAATATTTTTTCTGTTTTTTAAATAATCATTATCTTATTTCTTATCATGCAAAAAAAAAAGATGGCCATCTTATTCAGAAGGTTCAGTTTATAGAGATGAGATTGGAGTACTGGATTTTAAGAAACAGGTAAGTTTTCCTTCTCTTTTTGCCAGTGATGACTTCTTTCAAAATACTAATGGTGAGTTTGAAATACAAGCCTTATTTAAGATAAATTTTTAAAAGTGAAGAATTTATTCTCATTATAAATGTTTTCATTATAAAAATACTGCACTAAAATACATTGAGTTTTCAAAATGTTAAGTTTAAGATATTTTTAAATTGCAAAACAAATAGCTGAATGTTAATGATTAAAAATATTTAGTGAAATATAAATAAATTCTATTTATTATATTTTAATAGAATGATATTCATGATAGTTTTTGATGGGCAATCTCTAAAATCATTTTCCTTTCATATTTAATTTTCTTCTCCTTTCCAATAATAATTTTTTTAAAAAATTGGTTCAAATCGGGAATAGAATGTCCCTAGGCAATTGACTACTTTTGGGAGCGATAATTAGCGATTTAGGTCATGATAACCCTAAGCATACTCAATGTTTAGGTTATGCATGTTTGACAACCTATCAAGGAAGTCACCAATCTCCTAGGGGACACCCTATTCCTGATTTGAACCAAAAAAATCTTTACCCAATCTATGTCGTTTACATACAGGCTGGGTCATCAAGAGGGTTATGCAACCAAAGCAAATACCTAGGCCTCTATTCAGTTCAGTATTTTAATGTACTTTAATACAAATTTTCTGGGATTTATAAGCAATTTTTTTCACCACCAGTTAAATCTGAGGACATGCCGCAAAAGTGCATATAAATTCTCTCAAAAAAATCCCTAAGCTCCATTCTTAGATAAATTCTCAAAACTCAATGGTTCATGAGAAATAAAGGCATTAGAAACTCTATAAATTTCACTGCTTTAAAAGATTTTATCCTGAAAATTGCTAGAAAAATTTATGCACCTTGGGTATTCATTAGAATTGAAGATTTTGTCCCAGATAACATTGTCAATAGACCAAAAATAATTCATAATTTTCCTGTTTTTAATCCTTTTAAATTCTAAATTTTTCCTTCCTAGACCTCAAAATTTCCTGAGTTAAAAGGCATTTAGATCCAATAGGAAGGCTCGCTCTCAAACCAGCACTTCTTTTTTTTTTTTTTTTTTTTTTTTTACCTTCAGAAAATTTTACCTCTGATCATAACTGATTTTTCCCTAACATAATAAGTGGCTCTCTGATTGAAGGTCATGAAGTAGTACCCTATTGTCTGGCCACTGAAGTTTGATACTATAAATATTCCTATGTACACAATAGCCATTTAAGAAAAATAAACCATTTGTCAAAGTTTTTTTAAGTGAGTAATATGCTGAAGCCACTCGTAAAAAGTTGTTCTTGACGGCTGGAGATAAAAAGGCATACAAGCTCCATATAACACTCAATCTGTATTATAAAAAAATGTGCTGTAACCATAATGGTCAGATTTAATGTAATGAATGAAATAATAAGTTTGAACTTCTGTTGAATATTTTGGAGTATGATCAAAACATAATTAATAACAAAGTTGGCGTTCTTGAAGAATTATATTCAACTGATTTCAAAACAGTGATGACTGATAAAATTTTATGTGTGAAGTCGATTTATGCTGCTAATTTTAATGAAATTTCTCTGCTACCTAGGAATACTCTCAATCATTGGGGGGGGGGGGAAATAAAAATTTAGAGTTTATTTCAAAATTGAGTAGTAATTTTAAGAATTTTTCACGTCATTCCTGAAATAGTTGCACAAAGTGAACATTCACTCTATACTTTTAAAAATATAAAAGATCAACTATGAGTCAGCATAAACTGAATCCTTGTTCAATAACCATCAGCATACATTCACACATGCATTATTAATCACTATTAACTTCACTATCAATTCATTACTTTTAACTTTACAACTTGTCTTGTATTCAATTTGACTTTGAATATGAACATTTCTTCTATTAAATTTATTACAGTTTTTTGGTTCAATAATTTGCAAACATCACATGTTTTGTTTGTTTGGGTCGAGGTATTATTTTATGCAATTCTTTTTTAAAATATCCCCAAGGTGAATGAAGAGAAAATCATGGATAGCCCAGTGTTACAACTCAATGTCATGTTTGTAATCTGGTATTTGGTTATATTTGGTAGTTTTCAACTTGTATTCTTATACATTGTATTAATTTTTTTGTGCTTGGTATAGAACATTCTAGATATGCATATATTCTGATTTATTTATTTATTTTTGGTCTGATTAATTTATAAGGAATATTGGTAACAAAAGCTATTATCCTTACATTTGGTCTACTGTCTTTTACTATTAAACTGTCATTGTAATAAAATACCCAAGAAAAGCACAATATGTTTGAATTAATTTATGAAGTTATTCAACACCTAGTAAGATTTCATAAATTTTTGGTTATTCTCATTGTCTTTAGATTATTTGAGTGCAGGTTTTTTAAATCTCTCTAGTATATTGGCATTAACTTTTTCCCACCATCCTTTTGTTTATATTATTCATAATATTCATGGCCCGATAAATATAAATAATTGTCCCTAACTTGTCATTAATTTTAGTTACAAATATTTATTTTCCAAATTTTAATTCATTTTATCATCGTTCTCTAACATTTATGAATGGTTTTATATCTTGTATTTTCGATTATATATTTTTTAAAAATTTGAGAGCTGTTTAAATTATCTTTTTCTAAAACTTTGATACTAGTTTTATTAATTGTAGAATAGTATTTTATATGCATATCTATCTCTGTATGTATATGCATATATATATACACACACTAAAGTCTAGATGAAATTTACTTATTCTTATTTATCTTATCCCAATTACTGTTAAGATTATTGGTTTCCATGTGTAAAATCTTTTTTTGAATACATTTATTTTTTAATTGGGTAAAAATTCTTATTTTTGTTTATCTAAGATTGAGAAGCATTTTATTACTTTTTTGCATAAATTCTGTTGCTTGAATTTCATTTCTTTAAACTGAAATACAGATAGTTTTTCATTGCTTTCTATCTCATTAATTTCTTCAATTTCATTTTTGAACAGTTAATAAATGCATGTTTATGAACAAATAGTGAAGAATAGTTGGGAGTGTGGAATAAGTCGTCAGTTCTTTCAAAAAATGTCAAAATTGATTTTTTTCAAAAAAAAAAAAAAATGTCTGGAATAATTTGATTTAAATACCTAATCTTATACAATTTTGATTGAAATCATTTTGTAAATTTATTCTGCTTTGTAAATGTATTAATTACTTTATGAAGATAATACATTTATATCATATAAACTTTTTAAGAGGGTCAAGTTAGGATAATGTAAGGCAAACTTTTCCTTGAATTTCTTTGAAAATATGTAAAATATTTAGAAAAAAATTTTCTCTTATTAAAATTAAACTTTTTCTGCTTCTTTCTGAATTAAAATTATTTCTAATTATTAAAGCTTTGAAATGTGAATGTGTTTCTATGAATATGAGTTTTCATTGTGTTATTTTGTACTCTTTGAAAAATCTATAGTAAGTCTAGTAATTTATGTTTTGAGATAAGCTTATTGGAAACAAATAAATTTTAAGTACTAAAAAAACCTGGTTTTTTTTGTAAATATAATGCCAATATACTTATATTAGTTTGTGTGCAATTTGCATTTAATTGTTTAAAATATAAGGAGGGAAATGATTGTGTTAATTCTTTTTTGTGTTTGTTTAGAGTTAATTTTACTTGATTTGTATAAATATAATGTAATATATTTTTAAAATAAATTCAAAAATTTGTTTTAACATTAATAAAACATTCCAAATGCATGATTGAATTATAACATCTTTGTGCAATTAAAATTAAGATTATTTATTCATTCCGATGAGATAGAGATGCGATAAATATGCATTGTTAAAATGGATAGGGCAAGAGACGTAGTTCCGTCGTATCAGTTACATCAGAAGACAGTGAATTTTGTTACCTTCGTTTTTATAGTAGGGATTTTTCTTCAATTCACATGGTGTATAAGATGAAGGGATTTTCATGACGTCTGTCAGTCTAGTTGGGATATTTCCGACAGATTTTTATGAATGTGCAAGTTGATTCAATATGTTTTGTGAGCACATAAATTAAAGGATACTTTTGAATTGTGGTTTCGTGGTCATGGTTTCGAATTCGTGGCCCGGCGATTTTCGTTCAGTCGCGAGTTCGATCCTTGGCCGCTAAAGATCCGCCGTCTAGCCGGGGCTGATGCACGTTAAATCTGTCGGGGTCCAAAGTCCTCCCGTAGGCGTGATGTGGAAGCTAGGAGAAGGGGGTGCCAGCTTAGGTGTTGTCCTCGTCACTTGATCGAGGTTCAAAATTACGAGGTCCGTCGCCAATAGCCCTCATGTTGCTTCTAGTGCGACGTTAAAAAAATAAACTAAAAATTTGAAAATTACATTATTTTTTAGTGAAATTGTTACAAATTTAAATTGAATCATTACACACAACACACGCACACAGATATATATTATAAACAAGTATTTTTTTTATAATTTCTGAGGTAATTTCATGTTTTACTGGTGAAATCACTTGTTTTTTTAATACCATTAATGCTCAACATCAGCACTATATTGAAGTATGTAATGCTTGAACCTTAAATTTATCGACATTTCCCAGTCCTAAAAAAGACGAGAACGCAATAATGTAATTCAGTAGATCGAATCCTGCACGTTTCAAAATTTTTAATCCAAACACACTAAAATTCTCCCTTTAATACTACGTTGTGCACACCGCGATAGCTTTCGATAATTTTCTAAGTCCATTAAAATCCTAATCAATAAACTTCTTTAAAAAAAAACAGTAACTTTTCAAACAAATTTTTTTCTAATTTTTATTCAAATTTCAATCTTTTAAAGCCTTCAATGCCCACCAGGGATCGCCTCTAGTACATGACGATTCGAACAATTCTCTCTTTTCAAGTATCAATCGCCTCGCATCGTAAGAACTCGGAAATGTTTCGACTTTTAAAAATCAAAATTTGGCAACTTGCATGGCACTTAATACTAATATCAATGAAAATAACATCTTCCTGGTATTTTAAAAAACATCAAAGCCCCATGAACCAGAGAAAGCATCTCGAGTTAGAGCATCTCCCTCTGTAATCCCTCCCCTTTTTAATGTTCTGACCGATGTCACGTTCCCTTAATCATAGACATCAGACATAAGATGTTGAGCGTCAGCGAGTCATCGCTTTTGCTCAGTGTGACGGAATAAGTTGCGGATGAAAAGTCCAGCAGATGGCGCCTCACGACGGTTGGTATTTATCTAGAAAGCAATGATTGAAAGAAAAATAATTCGAGATAAAAACCAACGTTTTTATACAATGACAAAGTATTTTAATTATTATACATTAAATTCAAAACAAACTCGTGATAAACACATAAAAATATTTAATTATAATTTCAATTTAATCAATTATTTATTGAATATTTTTCACTGAAAAATTTTCCAGCACATACAAACCTTTCCTTCTTAGTTTTCAAATATTTTTGGATTACCATATCTAACAGCGTGGAGGTGAGGTGAGGCTAATTTGAGTATGATTGGTTAAGTGTAGATAAATCTACATGTATTACACGTCATACTCTTCTAGACCCAAAAACGTGGACAAAACACAAACGAACTTTACTAAAAAAATTACGAATGGAGCAAATAAAAGTTATGCATCTAATAATTTTTACTAATTCATGATTTAGAGTCGACATGCCAATCATTTAAATTTTACTTTCTTAGTACTTCTGAAATGCTGTACATCAAATTCTAGAAAACATAATTTTTAACTTTAAAATTTACTTAAAAAAAGACATTTGTGAACGTATTGAAAAATTCATAATATAAAATCAAAACAGGCATTTGAAAGTTTGTAAGTCATTCTATTAAAACTGGGGACCAGAATTCAGAAAAAATTATTGTGATATGACATGGCTCCAAATATTGGAAACTTTCTTTCTTGCGAATGATTACTGACTAAAAGTCAGCAACCCTTACTATCTCGGAGATAGTAAAGGGGAGATAGTATCTCCCCTTTGTGAGTACAATAGTTTTACGAGGCCTCATGTGGTGTGGGGAGTGCCCGGTGTTCCCAGAGGGGGAAAGAAATTTTTTCCTCAAAGTGGAAACCGAGTGGAAGGGATATTTTGACTTATTGAAATATTAGTTAAAACCTGTCGCAAATATCTAAATCAGCATCATTCTTTTATTTCCTAAGTTCCATTGTTAGACAAGTAAGAACGATTCCCAAAGTTCTAGCTTGATGGGAAGTTGGTTAAATTAACGATCGAAAATTTGATGACACACACACCAAGTGAAATTCAGAAAAACGTTTTAAAAAATCTGAGAAGTACCAGTGATACCATTCCGTATCAACACTATGTGAGATAGAGGAAATAAAAGAATGATGCTATTTTCTGAACATATAAGTTTGTGTAAAACTAATAAATAGAAAAGACATTAAGGCGGTTTTAATGGGAGAGATCATTTGGTGGTTTTATAAGCAAAGTTGAATTTAGAGTGTCGATCTGTGAAAATAGTTTGAGCTTTTATTATTTCGTTGTCATGGTTTAGGATGGTGGTGTAAACGTTTCGTGAGAGTTTGGTTTTGTAAGAATCTATGGGTTCAATATTTAGGTCCTTGTGGATGACTGAGTTTCTGATATACCAAGTTGAGTTGGTCATGATCCTGAGTATCTTGTTCTGCATAATTTGAACTTTTTTCATATGTGTTATTGCAGCCGAGCCCCAAACAGGGGCGGCGTACGTGATGATTGGTCGAAGAACTTGTTTGTAGAGTAGCGCTTTGTTTTTTAATGAGAGTGGTGAATTTCTGCCAATAGGAGAGGTGCATAGGTGAATTTTGTTCCAATATTTTTCTGAAATGTGTTTAATATGTTGCTTATAATGGAGTCTAACTGAAGTCCCAAGTAGCGAACCAATGTGACCCAGTTTATCTCTTCGTCAAAAAGTTGTAAGTTTAATGTTGGCTCAATTTTTCCAAATTTTTTGAAGATGATAGTTTGTATTTTGTTGACATTAATTGCGATCCTCCGGTCCGTTAACCATAGTTCAAGGGTATCAAGGTAGTTTTGTAAAACTTTGATAGTATAGTTGAGGCTGGCTCCTTGTGCTAAAAAAGCAGAGTCGTCAGCGAAGAGGCAAACATTGACTGTGGCGTGGTGTGGAAAGCCAGATGTGAATAAATTGTACAAAAAAGGACTTAAAATTGAGCCCTGAGGGCATCCTGCAGCCATTGAGCTTTTGCTTGAGTAACTATCTTTAATTCTAACTTTGAAGGATCTATTTTTCAAAAAACTATGTATGGTTTTAATGAGATAATTTGGAAAATTTAAGTTACTCATTTTAAAGAATAGACCATCGTGCGACATTCTGTCGAAGGCTCTTTTAACATCTAGAAAAATTCCTCTTGTATAAAATTTATGAGTGAAACCTTCATTTATTATGTTGGTTACTCTGATTAACTGATGAGTAGTGGAGTGACCCTCACGGAATCCACATTGTTCTGGGGGGATGCTGTTGATATCTGTGCTGTGCTTTTTAATCATATTTAGAATAATTTTTTCGAAAATCTTAGCGGCTGTACTGAGTAAGCTGATAGGTCTATAGTTCTGTGTGAATTTATGATCTTGGTTATGTTTCGGAATCATGACGATGTTCGCTTTTTTCCAATTTTTGGGGAAATAGTTTGATATGATGCATTTGTTGATGATCTTGGTAAGATGAGTGATGGCTTTGTCAGGCAGGAATTTTAGAACAATATTTGGAATTGAGTCTGGACCCGGTGATTTTTTGTTGACTAGTTTTCTTATAATTTGTTTGATTTCATTTGGAATAGCCAGGGGGGTGGGTTGGAGTATTGTGGTTGTTTTCTAGAAAATTTGAGACAACACTCTCAACTTCTTCAATTTTGTCATCTGAATAGGTTCAATATTTTCTTGGAAGGTGGATTCCAACATTTCGTTAAAAGCTTCAGCTTTTTCTGAGTCCGAATATGCCATTCCGCTCGGGCCACAGAGAGGCGGAATGTTGTACATCTTTCTGGTAATAATTTCATTAAGGTTGTAGAAGGAATTATCTTCAGGGTTTAAATTTTCAAGCAGATTCTTCCAGTTCTTGTTTTTGTGTTCTTTGGTGAGGCTTTGTATCTGACGGATGAGGGCGTTTACTTATCTTTTTAGGGAGGGTAGCGAGTATTATTCCATAATGTTCTGAACCTATTTTTAGTTTTAATTAAATTTCTAATGTTTTGAGGTAGCCTAAGGTGGGGGATATTTATAATTCTGGTAACTGAGGAGCAATTTATAGCATGGTGGATGATAGAGTTGAAATTCTTGATTGCGTCTTCAATTTTGTCAGTGTCGATAATAGGATTCCCAGGTATGGTTTGATGGATGACTTCTTGAAATTTGAGCTAGTTGGTAGTTTTATGTGTTCGTAGTTCTGGTGGAAGAATATTATTTAACAAAAGGTCGATGATAATGGGGTTGTGGTCGCTGCTGAGTTCGTTTATGGAGGAAACATCGGAGTGAGTTAGATTTCTCGCAATTGCGAAATCCAGTATGGAGTTGTGTGGATCTCTGTGAGGGAAGTGCGTTGGATGATCAGGTGCTATTATATCCGGTGCAGAGTCAGCCACCCAGTTGCATATGACGGTACCATTTCTATTAGCTCTGCCGCGGTTCCAGCAGGGGTGTTTGGCATTAAAATCTCCGAATAAGATAACCTTGTGATTTGGGACGAGGAGGGCATCTAAGTCGACAGTGTTGATGGTGCCGAGTGGTGGTCTATAAATACTAGATATAGTGATGTGTGCATTATTTTGAAGGCAAATATTAATAGTAGTGTTCTTGAAGGTTTGTGTGTAAAAAATAATGGCAAAATGTGTAATGGTGTTTTTAACAAAAATAACTGTGCCTCCTCCCCTATGGGTAAGGCGGTCACTTCTATGACAGGTGTAGTTGGGAATTTTGATAGTGTCAGATGGGCGTAGGTGAGTTTCTTGAATTCCGATGATATCAGGATCATGATACGCTATTGAGTTTTTTAATTCGTCAATTTTATTTTTGAGACCATTTGCGTTCCAGCTAAAAATGCGGAGTGTAGGGCTATTAAAATTTGGTGTGTTAGACATTATTTGATGTTGGTCAGCTGGCTTTGGATGATCTGTAGCTTAGTGCCCATTTGATTTAATATCTGTTGCATGGAGTCAACAGAAGGAGGATTATTGGTTTATTGTGCAATGATAGGAGCATTTGGGGTCATTCTGGCTTGTTGTTTTTTCCTTTCCTCCCACACATTGACGGTTGGAGGTTTAACGGGTTTTGCGTTTATAGGGTTTTTAGGACATCCAGAGTAGTTTGCGGCGTGCGGTCCTCCGCAGAGAGCACACTTTGCTGGTGTTTGAATCGTTTTTTTTTTTTTTTTTTTTTTTTTACAGTCTCTAGTTTGTGGGAGCCAGCACATTTGAGGCGGTGTTCTATTACAGAAACGACTGTGATGGTAAAAGTCTTGGCATCTATAGCATTGCGCAGGCATAGAATTCTTTTTTAGAGCCTCAATTTTGACTCTAAAATAACCAATATTGCAGATGTTATATATGTCTTGAGTTTCAGTGGTTTTCATAAGGACAACCAGGAAAAGCGGCATGTTGGTGTTGTTGCGCAGGACTGAAACTTGATCTGGATTGAACCCTTGAAGTTGAATTTCACTGATGAGTTCCTTTATATCGTAGTCACCCCTAATCATCTCTCCGCTCATTGCTATATATGCTTCTTAGCTAACGGCTACAGCATCCAATGGCAATGCGCGCTCTCATAACTTTGTTTTCCAAGTTTTTTTCAGCAGTTCCTCTCTCTGTCGAATACCCAGGCTTTTGTTGCCTTGATCCTTAATTTTGATGGATAATTTTAATTATGAAAAATTCTTCAATTCTGATTTTTAACTCACAGTAATACTTTGTTTGTCCGTTGTAGGTTCCTAATTTCATCTCTGAAGTTTCATTCACTACCAGATACACAACCAATCAAATAATCTTTAGTGGCTAAAGATTTTATTTATTTTTAACAGCCACACAATTAAACACAATATTTAAAACTCACTAACACTAAACATTTGACTGTTGTTTCATGCCATTTCTGTTCGTCGTGCTACCGGTCGTAGCCACCATTCTTTTTCTTCTCTTCACTTCAGCACTCGTCAAATTTCCTCAGCTCGGTGGCGTGGCAAGCAGAACGGAACATTCTTGATGCATGGATATTATTGTAATTATCTTTAGTGATCTGCGTACACGCATTCTTCAATTTCAGAAATGACTTCAGATAATTGTTTTGAAATTGGCAACATCAAGAATATGATGGACTAAGTGGCATTAAATTTTTTTTTAGTATAAGTAACAGTTTTTTTTTTAATCCGGCGAATCTTACACTTACTAATTGTGATGAGAGGGTAAATTAAATTTGTTTTTTATAGGTACCTCGTAATTTTAGCCGTTAACGTTACCGATTGTCACGTCGGTAGCTTGCTTCTGTGGCATCTAATCGTAATATGGTCTCTCCTTTCTTCACTCCTATTTTTCAGCAGTCCTCATATACTAAAATCCCACTTTTTTCGCTTTGATCCCTAATTTTGACAGCAAATTACGAAACAATTCGAAATTCTATATATGTAGATGAAGTGGTAAATTTTAATGTACTAAAATAGGAAACTCGTAAAGTATGGCCTTTGTCCAGGAACTCATATATAATCGAGCTTCTTATGATTTATGTCTTGACACAATAAAAGTGCTTGATTTCTTTTTATTGTTAAATCAGATGAAATGTATTTATGATATTTTTTTACGGATTTTATAGTTTTGGATCTTGGACTGTTAAAGAGGTATATTCTTCTACCATCCAGGTTATTTGGTTCTATTCCTGCATAAACTCATTTCAGGTAATTGAAAGTTAAAAATATTCTTATTTTCTATAGCTTCAGTCATTTCACTAGATTGTAGGGGCCGCGGTAGCCTAGTGGTCATGGTTTCAAATTCGTGGCCGGCGGTTTTCGTTTAGTCGCGGGTTCGATCCTTGGCCGCTAAAGACCCGCCGTGTAGCCGGGGCTGATGCACGTTAAATCTGTCGGGGCCCAAAGTCCTCCCGTTGACATGGCGTGGAAGTTAGGAGAAGCTAGCTCAGGTGTCCTCGTCATTTGACCGAGGTTCGTCGCCAATAACCCCGTGTTGCTTCTGTCGTGACGTTGATAAAACCGAACCAATTCACTAGATTATATATTTTTGTTATAAATATTTTTTTAAATTTGATATAAAGGTTTTGATTGTTGCAGTTTGTTTAAATAAGATTTTTATTTAATTATACGTTTATGAGAGAGAGAGAGCAACTGAAAGGTTATTTTGGATTAAATTACTCATATAATTGAAAAAACAAGAGTTGTTTTAGCAAAAATAATTCTTGCCATACAAGAGCCATGAGGACCAATGAAGATCGATATTTTTCTGTTACAGCGAGGCATAGTTAGGACTGCAACAGCTTTAGGGTTGTCTCATCCACATCATGCGACCACAGGAACCAGAGTTTCAAGGGCTATTATTTCCTGAAGGCTACATAAAAGAGGTCTGTTTGCAAAACCTATTTTTTGCGTCTTGTTTACTTCTGCACAGTAGGAATCCATTTAGTATGGTGCAGAAAACTTCAAGAGCAGGGATCTGTGAGAGATTGTTCTATTCACTGATGATTATTACTATATGTTCATCAGGAACTAACTTTGTCTTTCAATGTTGAGAAAAAGACAGTAGACATTATCCTGGATAAGCAAGCAGACCTCCATGTCTTTGACAAAGGCTCTTGGCACAACATAACCATAACACATCAATCAATAACTCCCGAGACTAACCCAGAGATGGCGCTCGTAGTAAACCAGTAACCAGGTCTTTCTAGAGTACTAACCTTTGCTTGAAACGTGTCAAAATTTTAAGTCGATCGGACCAGAAACAGCTGAGTTATCGAGGTTGGAGTAAAGTCGTTTTGTAGTTTGTTTAAAAAATGGAAAAAACCGAGTTTCGTGTTCTGATGAAACATTGTTTTTTAATGGGTAAAAACACCGTGCAAGCGAAACAATGGATTGAAAAATGTTCCCCGGACTCTTGTCCATCAAAAGCAACGATTTGTCGGTGGTTTGCCGAGTTTAAACGTGGTCGTACCGACACAAATGACGCGGAACGCTCGGGTAGACCTGTGGAAGCCGTTACACCGGAAAATGTGAGTGAAGTGACAAAAATTATAATGAAAGATCGTAAAGTGAAGCTCCGTGAGATTGCTGAGATGACACAGATATCACATGGAAGTGTATTTACTGAAAAAGGTTTTTTGAAGTGAAGTGAAAAAGGTTTTTTCCAAGTGGGTGCCGCGATTGCTTTCGATGGAACAAAAACAGCAACGAGTCGATGATTCAGAAAGCTGTTTATCGCTATTTACTCGCAACAAAAAAGATTTTTTTTGAAAAAAAAAAAAGATTTGGAAAAGCGTTGGAACGATTGTATCACCCTAAAAGGTGATTAACAAAAGGTGTTATGTTGATGAATAAAAAAAAATGTTGTTTTCAATGTTAGTCTCGGGAGTTATTGATTGATGTGTTATATGGTTATGTTGTGCGAAGACATATTTTTGCACCATTCAAGACCATATTCACTCACTCTCTTGACAGAGGCTCGATGGTTACTGTGAGGTGTATGAAAGAAAAATATGAATAAAATCATGGTGCTTCTCATGTATACCTTTTCAGGGATCCAGTAAGCCCCAATTTCATATTTGCGTATCACAATTCTCCTCCACATATTACTCATCAGATTGATGAATTAAGGATGTTTGTCAGACGGATTAGCCAGCCAAATCTCCAGATGTTAACCCTGTATAGCATATAAGGGATACTATTGGAAGGGCAATTGCAACTCTCCTCTGCCCTAGAACTATCCTAGACCTGGAAACAGTGTTGATGTAGGACATGTAAAGTGTCTCATATTCAGCATGAATTCACGTTGTGAAAGCTGTTTAACTGTGAAATGCAACAATTTTTAACTCTTACACTATGACCAATGTTTTTGGAAATTTGGCACCTGGCTACTAAAGAGTATATAAGTAAAGTGATAGGTCACAGAAAATTAAGGCTGAACTCTGAGTAATGTATGTTACTGGACAATTATGTCTCAAGCAGTTTTGAGGTTATTTAACCTGATTATTTGTATGAATAGTAATTTTACTGAAAACTACTGTTTTGTTTACTTTTTTACATAGTCAAGAGGACTTTTTTTTTAAAAAAAAAAATCACCCAGTGGAACCTGGAAGTAGGTAACCATGTTTCCAAATTAGAAAAGATCATAATTGATTTCTGTTTATCTAAAATTTAATTAATCATTTTTATATAGTGTAAATGTTCTGGATATTTGACAAATATTCCTTTTGTATATTGAATTGATCAGGGCTTTTTTTATATGATAGCTGGTATAGGACAGTGTAATAAACTCTTCTTAGAACACTTTTCAATTACTCGTCCTCGAATGGTTATCTATCTTTATTTACATAAATCAATCTCATTGATAAGGCATATTTTTTTTACAAAAAAGTCTGTTTAAAATACATTGTACAGAATTTCACATAGTGTTCATTTTTAATAAATGTGGTTATATTCTTTTAGAAAACATTCAGTTCGTGAACATCACCAAGGAAAATCCTCTTGCTGTTTCTATTTGTGAAATGTACTCTACATCCTTCTGTTAATGTATATAATGTTTTAGAAAGACTATTCAATTTTTTTTATCTTATTGGTGTAAAATCATATCATTTCTGTGTAAGATAATCATGTGAATTGTATATATTTTAATGTATAGAAATAAAAATGAATTTTTTAAAAAGTTTTCACAACAGAAGTCTAATAATTTTTTTTTCATTTGCTGCAACTACACAGTGACTTGCATCACAGCAACTTGTTCTGAGCAGATTTAAAACTTTTATATTTTTATGTAATTAATCATTGTACAAAATTTAAGAATACTTCCTATACTTCATTGAAGATATATAATCATCATTGTAAGCATTTTATAAATCAAGTGATAAGATAAAAAGTAAAGTAGCTGAAGTGGATTCTTTAAGAATTGAAGAAATAGAAAATTATATATAAAAATACTTCTACTGGAAATAATTATACAGTGTGTACAGCCTTAATGTGACCCAATAGCTAATTCCCGAACCGTTCGGTTTAGATATGCACTTCCAATTTGAAAAATGTTTTTAAAAAGGTAAAGAAAGTTTTTACGTGCTTTTCAAACAAAAAAACCCATTTACAAAAATTAAATTTTTATACGCTCCCCAGGTCCAATCACTTATATTTAGGAAAAGATGCATTACACAAAAAGTTTCATTTTATTACGATAAAAATTTACCGAGTTATGCTTACATAAAGTTGGAGCATCTGAATTGCTCAGAAAAGGGGGTGGTATATAAATTGAGTTTAGAGAACAGTAACTCACTATCTACAGAAAGAGCAAATGAAAAACATCGTAGTAATATTAAAACATCGTAGTAAACATCATAGATTGACAATTTGTATTTCTGTATGGCAAACAATAAAAGTTAAATTAAAGAAATACAACTTGTACCGAAAAGATTAAAACAATTTTAGATTAAATAGCAGCAAAAGAATACAGGATTTGCCGTTCAAATTATAGCATAATGTGGAATGATGCGCCAATCATGAATCAGGGGCTTTATTATATCAGAATGACCAAATTAACTTAAATAATGTTCAAAATGACTGCCTTCCGCAGAAATGCAGTACCGAACCCGCGTCAGAAACTCTGCTTGTAGCTTCTGCAACATAGTTGGTGTCACAGACCTGCATGCCATGCTGATTCGGTTGAGTAAATCGGATTTACTCGTGGATTCACGTTCGCACACTTTGCTTTTTAGGAAGCTCCAGAGAAAGAAATCCAGAGGACACTTAGGTCGGATGATCGCGGGGGCCACTCCTGTTGACCTCCGTAGCCGATTATTCGAGTGTCAAATGTCTGCGACAAAAATGTACATGGTGCGGGTGCACAATCATGATGGTACCACATGCGTGACAAATCCGGTAAGGAAACTTCATCTACTAAAAAATCGGCTAACGGTCCAGATAAAATTTCCGTCTATGATTCTGATGTTAAAGGTCCATCGAAATACTTTGGGCCAATTAAGGTGCTCTTCCATATTCCGCACTACACATTCACCGATCAGCGCACTTGGTGGCGATTCGGTCGTATTAGAAGTGGGTTTTCGAGGGACCAATAATGCGTATTCTGTATATTAATAGTGCTTTGCCTCGAGAACTGGCATTCATCCAACCACAAAACTTTATTCAAAAAATCTGGATTTTCATCCAGTGTGTTTAAAGCGAAATTGCAAAAATCAAAACGATGCTCCTGGTCTCCGGGCATTAGTTCCTGCGCCAGGACTGGACGATAAGAGCATGCACCGTACGTATGAAATATACTCCACACCGTCGACTTTGAGTAGGAACAAGCCTTGCTAATATCCCGGGCACTACTTTCAGGATGAGCCAGGGCATATCCTAGAACATCCTCAGCGGGCATCCGTTAGCTTGAAGGTGTGGCACGAGACAAGGGAATACGTCTATGACAACTCTAAGTTTTATACAAAAGTTGAACAGCACGGGCAATTGTACAATAAGATGGATGTCTTCGACTGGGAAATTTAGGCATAAAGTCTTGCCGCCTCACTCTTATTTCGATTACACTGCCTATACAACAGTACCATTTTGCAGTATTCTTCATTTGTATACATCTGGTTCTCCCGTACTAGAATTCCTAATTTTAAAATACGACTGTATGCAATTGCAAGCGATTACACAACAGATTTTTAACGTTCGCCAAGATCAGTACCGCAGCAAATAAGTCCATTTTTTTGGAACTGCTTCTGAAATGTTTTCTTCATCCAAAATATTTTATTTTGTCTATGTTTTACACGTACACAGAATAAATTTTATTTCTTAAGTACTTAATTATTGTATTATTAACGTAATGTATGTACTTTTAAATTTAAAAACGATTTATATAAGAGTGACGTGCAAAAGCGAAAGTTTCCTGGCAGAGTTCCAATTAATTTCATTTCGAAGACGGCCCCTTACTAGCTTCTTGAAAATGGCCGAGAAAATGTATGATTTTCAAAGTTCCATAACTCGGGCAGTTTTTATCATAATAAAATGAAACTTTTTGTGTTTACTTTGTTTTTTTGTACTGCATCTTTTCCTAAATATAAGTGATAGGATCTAGGGACCGTATAAAAATTTATTTTTTGTAATTTTTTTTTGTAAATGGATTTTTTGGTTCGAAAAGCACGTAAAAACATTATTTACCTTTTTTAAAACATTTTTCAAATTGGAAGTGCATATCTAAACCGAATGGTTCGGGAATTAGCTATTGGGTCACATTAAGGAATGACAGGATAGTCCTACTGTGGTTCATGCATGTCGATTAAAACGGGTACCCAGCGTCTGGAGGAATAGCCGGGCACCCTGCTCCTGGGGATTATATCAGGGACTTTCCTCCTTTTGGTAAGTATGGGCATCATGACCCCGAGGCACCCTAGTGATCTTTTTCTTTCCTATGGGGTTTATTGTTTTTGTTAAACACGGGTGACGCCCCCCCCCTAGTTACTTTAGCGACCCTTCTTGTCAACCAATTTTTGGAT
The DNA here is from genome assembly GCA_019974015.1 of Nephila pilipes. NCBI lineage: Eukaryota > Metazoa > Arthropoda > Arachnida > Araneae > Nephilidae > Nephila > Nephila pilipes. The sequence goes on from BMAW01024356.1 coordinate 104,321, forward strand.
CTTTTTTCAATTTCTTCACATCCAGACCACAGTTAAATCTTGTTTGGCGCAACATAGCCACATCTGGCTCTTGCGTCAATAAAACTTCACTATCATCTCTTTAAATTTGTAATCACATTCAAGAATGGACTTATATCTGAACAATCAAATCAAACTTGAGTTATCTCTTGAACCCACAGTAACAGATACTGCTAAAAACACGTGTAAGCTCTCGTGATCATAGTTCATTATGAATGAATAATTTTGAGGTACTCCATTATATCATGTAAAAGTTTTTGGAAGGTAATGTTGAGCTGCGGGGTTATGATGAATCTGATTTTCATTAATTTATGCAGCCGAATTACTTTCACTGACCGACGAATTCTGATGCAAACTGCTGTTAAAAACACGCGAGGTTAAATATGAGTCCCACATAAAGAAAATAAAATATTTTTAAGCGCCTATTATAAGTAAAATTATAAGATGGGTACGATACACGTGATCAGAATAGCCAGTTAAAGCGTTATAGACCCTCATGGATTTAGAAAGCACAGTAGGCCAGCTAGAAATGTAAGATGAATCAAGTCTATCAGTTAATTTTATAAATCGCATTAAAATTCAAAAGCCTTCGAGTAAAAAAATAAACACTTTATACCCTGTTTCTCCTTAACTTGTGGCCGCGGTAGCCTAGTGGTCAAGGTCGTGGATTAGCGACCCGCAGTTTTTGTTCAGTCGAGGGTTCGATCCTTGGCCGCCAAAGACCCACCGTATAGCCGGGGCTGATGCACGTTAAATCTGTCGGGGGTCCAAAATCCTCCCATTGGTATGGTGTGGAAGTTAGGGGAGGGGGTTCCAACTCAGGTGTCGTCCTCGTTACTTGCCCGTGGTTCAAAATTACAAGGTCCGTCGCCAATAGCCCTCGTGTTGCTTCTCTCTAGTGCGACGATAACAAAAACTAAACTAAAATTCACCTTAACTTGGCGGTACAGTAGCAGCTACGAAGGGCGATTCCCAGCCAAATTCGAGTTACAGTGGGAGAAGGGGTGACTAATAACCAACGAAATTTGGTGAGGAAAGAGAAAATGCGTACGATTTCTTTCTTATTTTTTTTTTCATTATAAGAACGCATCTTTAATTCTATTAGCTCATCTATAACACTCGTTGATAAAACAAAAATGTCTATCATGTTTTACGTCTTCTCTTAATCCATTGAAAGCATTTGGCGCAGCATAGCCTACTTTGGCTCTTGCGCCATTAAAACCTACTGTCACTCACTCACTCACCATTGAAAGCATATCTTCAAATAAGGTTATGAATCATTGTTAGAAATCGGTTGCATAATTTATCACTTTTCAAATAGTTAAATATATAAGGATGCTTAAAATACCCAACCAACCTTTTATATAAATATTAGTGACAACTCCTTCCTTTGCATTTAGGTGCAATCAAACCTACTGTGAAATTGGAAGAAGAGGCTTCATAACTGCTTTTAATATTTGTGTCTTACCACATTCCACTTTAAGAATGTCCTGCAATCACCCAGGTCTCATCCAAATAGTATATTGACGCCATTTTCTCTCTTTAACTCCCTAATTTTTCACAAATAATTTCCGCACCATAAAATGATGTCTTGTCTTTTAAGAAGCACGGTCTGTCTTTTCCTCTACTCAAACGAAACTCCCACCCGTTATTTTTTTAGAAACATTTTTAAAGATCTGATTGACAGATTCTCGAGAGTTTTCTTCTCGAAACAAGAATAACCATTCAATATGTTTCTTCTGGCTCCACTTCAAATCGATTTTCCTCACTTCGATGTTGTATGCAGCATGATCGATGAAATGCACGAGAGATAAGAATTGTTAGTATGAATCATAACAAAGACACAAAGCGAATGGCATAGAATTGGCGTGGAAGCGTAGCAAGCTTGCCAGAAATGTTATCTGGAAAACTGGTTTCTAGGCAAACTGGAAATCCATCACGTCACTGTTTCGACTATATTCATTCACTTAAGTTAGAAAATAAATAGTTTAAACATCTTGTTAATTTGAAATATATCCTCAAAATCATAATTTCTATATTGTGTGACATTTTTTTTTACAAATTTCTATGTGTTCTCACACACACATATTCTAGCGATTCGACGGACCGTTTATTTCTTTCACTCGCAATAAATTCCACATGTCTGTTTTTACATTTTTATTTCTCCATTCGCAAAATGCCAGTCACTCTTCATGCGACCATACTCTCTCGCAGCACAAGTAACACTGGCTCGTTTTACAGAGCTACCAGAGGGCTATTCATAATGAATGGCTGGTCGGAACACTATGCATTTTTTTTTTTTTTTTTACTTTAAATTCCAAAACAAGGTAGAACTATTTTTCAAGTGGATTGATACATTTTCTACCTTTCCCAGGACTGCCAATTAGATGAAACGGAGTATAAATAGCGAATTTTACATAGCTAATGCAAATTATTGTGTGGTACTAGCAAAATAATGGAATAAATCATTATCGCGCAAGGAAATATATTTTGATCACTGACTAATATTTTTTATTTGAGATACTTTGTAAAAATCATTGCTTCTTCCAAAAATCTTCTTATTATTTTTTTAAAATACTTCTAATCGCAAAGCAAATACAAATAGAAAGTAAAACAGATAAAAGAAGTGATCGAAAACATTGTCTCAAAAGTTCTCTAGCACGCCAGTAAAGTGCTGTTTCTGAGTCGCATTGAAGTGTTGCATAACGATGGAGGTAGTCTCTATTCATTGGATCTACCGAATTACAGAGAAGTCAGCCAGGGATTGTAAAGATTCTAATGCAATGGAGATGTTCTGCCAGACAGTCATTACCCGTTTGAAGACGGAATTGAGCGACAGCTTGTAGGCGAGGACTGCTGGGTATTGTCAAGACATATCTTCCGCTCTCCAACACTATAACTTTATCCTGTCTTGAATTACAGATTCATAACTTTTATCCATTAATTGCTTAATATGTAGCCTTATAGGATAGAATGAAAGTGCCGAAATTCTAAATTGAAGTAGCCTCGAGCTCTTCTTTTGCGAGACTGTCGGCTTACTCTTTCTCAAAAATACTACAGTGGCTAATTGAATGTGTGCTTTACGAGAGTGGGCTAGTTGAATTAATGGCCTGAATTCCGATTAGGGAATCAGAAAAATAAAAGAACCTGTCAAATTTATCCTCAAAAAATATAAAAATATTTCAGAGCAATTCAGATGTGAGCGAGTGAATGAAAAGGTTATTGGCGCTGGAGCCAAATGTGGCAAACAAGGTTTGAATGTAGTCTAGACATGAAAAAATTAAAAAAAAAAGAAAAGACAATTGGTTGACAAGAAGGAGGGTCAAAAATAGAGAAGGATCGCTAGGATATTCCGGGGGCGCTTAGTTTAGTTTTTTATTAACGTCGCACTAGAAGCAACACGAGGGCTATTGGCGACGGACCTCGTAATTTTGAACCACGGTCAAGTGACGAGGACGACACCTGAGCTGGCACCCCCCTCTCCTAACATCCACACCACGCCAACGGGAGTATTCCGGGGGCGCATCACCCGTGTTTACCAAAGACGGTGAAACCCATGGGGGGGGAAATCACATAGGTGCCTTTGGGTCATGATACCCGAACTTGCCAAAAGAAGGCAAGTCCCTGAGATCCCCTGGTATAATCCCCAGGGGTAGGGTGCCCGGCTATAACCCCAGACGCTGGGTACACATTTGAGTCACCTCTTACGACATTCATGAGCTACAGTGGAACTACTGTGTCATACCCGGTCACCACAAGGGTCAGAACAATTCAGATATCCTCCATCTTTCCATCAAAAGGTGTTTAATATTTCCTTGCAGGAGCACAGAAGGGGAATGAGTTTGAAAAGACTTCTGAACTTGCACTAAGGAAATAATCATAAAAGAAGAGCCACCCGTGCATACAGGCAACCAACTCAAGTTCTGGGTACCTTGTGTCAATCGTTCCTAAGCACAAGATCTCTAAATATCTGTAGAGTTGTTAATCTTAAAAATTTCAATGGATGACACATATTTGTCTCAATCCGTACTGTGTCAAGCGGATTAGATTACTGCAATCTCCTAAATATCATCTAACAGTTCAAAATTCTGTCTGTCAATTCAAGCAAATGGAGCAAAACCTTTTTCAGTTCTTAAGATTTCTTATGTTCGTTGGATAATTAATCCATTCAGGATTTCCAGATCTAAATAATTTCTCACAAAGAACCAGGGCCTTTTTTTTTTCAATGATAACTTTGATGGGCTTACTGTTTGTCAATAAAAGCAAATCATCAATCGGTGTTGACTTGATGGCCCCATCATTGAACCTCAGTGATTGATTTTGTAAAAGTTCCAGTTTTCTCAAAATTTGATCACCTGCTGTAATGAATGGTTCACAGCAATAAATCATTATACGTAGATTAAAAGTCTTATAATTAGTGTTTAAAGTTGATCTAGATCACATCACCATAGGGAAGTAAACTAAACCAAACTTGATAACCAAATCCACATGCCCCCAAATCTTATTAAGTTACTAAATATCTAACAAAATATTCTCTATAGATCAAATAATTTAATTACATTGTTACGTGGTTAATCGTCTTTCAAATGCAAGAAAGGTTCGTGCAAATACAAAACAGGCTTTTTTTTCGAACACATCCAAATTTATTCTGATAATCTCGAGCAAATATACTATATTTCCTTTTAATAGGAAGCAATTTAACATACACACATGAAACTATACAATAGCATCAATTCACTGAAACAGCAATTCATGTCGCAATATCGCATTCGAGCAAGTCTCTCATCTGCATACACTAACATATATTTTCTCTACATACTTAGTGAACTTTCAAGGACATTCTTTCTAGGGTACATATTAGTGACTCCAAACATGCCTCAAATATCTAACCATAAGAGAATGATCTAGAAGATTCTTTGGTCTACAAACAGTAAGAAACGTCACCAAATTTGGCATCCAAATCCTCGCCAAGGTCATTTCTGCCTACATGATAATATTTAAGAACCCTTTCTGTGTGTATGCAAACGGTTTTTCAGCAATGGTAGTCTTTCTGCAGAGAAAACTAAGTCCAAACTTTCGAGTAATACTGCTTCCCCACTTAAAAGACTGCACGTCCTGGGCAGTATTCTCAAGAATATCCTCATTATTTCCTCCAGTACGGAGCTATTCGGTCGATGTGTATAATCTGTCGGTTACTACTGAATCCGATCAGAAACATTATTCAAAATCTTAATAATGGTATACGGGCCTTCCCAAAGGTTCTGCAACTTCGGGCCGAATTCGTGACGTCATGTCGGGTTGTAAAGCTAAGCGCGGTCCCTTTCTTCGAAACGATATTTCGTAGCTCTTGTATCATAGCGAGTCTTAATCCGGTCGATCGCAATGTTAGTTCATTATCTTACAAAATGGTGGACACTCTCCAAACGTGTCAGCACAGCACAAATGAACTCATCAGATGCGGTGGGTGTATCACGTGGTCTCCCATAGAAAGGATCACACAGTCCCACTCGCGGTATAAAACTCTCTCTAAGATTAAGGGAATCCCATACTTCTCAATATCGTTTCATCGTAGAGCCAAAGGAGCTTATGTCTTACAGAATAGTCGACTTGCATTACTTATTTTCTTTTCCAAAATTGATTTAATATCTAGATCATCTGCCTGAAACTTCTTAAGCCCTTCCAGAGACTAACAATTTGGAGTTGGCATGCAGGGCTTTGAGTGTTATGTGTTATGAGTGACTTATCCATTATAGCTTTATAATGGATAAGTCACACATAACACTCAAGCTTTAACCAAGAGCTATCTCCAATCTACATCGAGTAAATATCGCAGTATTTCAGATATGGACAAGAAGAAGGCCCAGCCGCCTGTTGATCGTTCCAAGGTTGTCTGCAAAACGGATTTTTCAGCAATGGTTGTCTTTTTGTAGGAAAATTTTAGTTTGATTTTATTAACGTCGCATGGAAGCAACACGAGGGCCACTGACGACAGATCTCATAATTTTGAACCTCGATCAAGTGACGAGGACGACATCTGAGCTAGTAGCCCCTCTCCTAAATTTCACACCACGCCCACGGGAGGACTTTGAGCCTTGATAGATTTTACGTGCATCAGCAGCATGGTGAATCTTTAGTGGCATCAAGGCTTGAACGTACGACTCGACGAAAACCACCGGTCGCGACTATGATAATTAGGCTTCCGCGACCACAAGAAGCGTTGGAAGCCTAACATTCTATCTAGCATATCAACAGCACCCAGTCCAGCATTATATTAATGTATTAAATTTCGTTGTTGTATATCCACTTTTTTATAATTTTTCCGTGACTATCTTCTAATTGATTGCTCAGGTGAAGAGTGAAATACTTGGAAGTAGCCATCTATGGCGTGGTGTAGTGATTTAAGTTAAAATTTAATCCACACCATAAAAATAGAAATGAGACCTAAGATTAGCATATTAATTATATATTTTGAATTTGAAATTACATTAAAGGTCAATACAGAAATAACATAAATAAAATAAACAAGGAAAGAGCGCGTGCTCTTTTCGCCGTGCCAGTCAGAGAAAGAGTGTGTTCTTCTCAGGAGGAGAACGGGTTTTTACATATTTGATCATATCAGTTCACTTCTCTCTCCAGCAAGCTGATTCCAGTTAAGGGAAATTTAAGTAGTTGCCGAGGCACGCCACTCCATCATAAAAGAACTGTCATTCCATCAGCATAAAAATACCGATCCATTACACTTTGGAATCAAATGAGCTTCATTCAAATTTTTTCATCTACTTTTGGAGTATCAACGAACGTTTCTGAATGCGATGTTATCAAATAATTCCAATATCTTTTATATTTTTACTAGCAAAAGCCTTCATCAAATCATAAGTAGTAAAAACGTTATCAAAAATATTTCTACTTGAAGAGGATTTACGACAACTGTCAGAAGATTTACAACCCTAGTTCTGAGAGAGGCCATTTTATTTGATAGCTTTCCTTCACAAATACCATTTTACATGGACAACAATCATTGGGGCAAATCATACAGAATTTCAATCCAGAGCAAATAGTAGTTTTCTCCGAATATACATTTCGGAGGAACGATGGCCGTAATACGGAATGATTGATTCGTTCAATGCTAAAAGCTAATTGTGAAATAATTCAAACCGAATTAAATTTTTGTTCAATTCATCATAAATTGGCTGAATTTTATCCAATTTACAACCGTCAAGTTCCAATAAACAATTATCCATCAAATGAATTTTTTTTTATTTCCTTAGAAATTTTTTTTGACATGATAGTAAAGTAATAGGACATCTACGTCTTCAAAAGTAAGTATGAGTAACAATAATAATTAAAAAAAAAAAAAAAAAACCTGAACAACATCTTTCCAGCCAGTTTGTAATTTTAGACCCCTTTTTGCAGCCTATGGCCCTCTATGGTTGTTATTAACTATGCAAAAATGATTTGCACACGTAATAGAACATAGGACACAAAACATAACAGAGCTTGGTAGTATCACCTTAATAGTAACGAATTCCAATCTCATTGCGAAAAGCGCAGATCCGTTCAGTTCGTTGATAAGGTAGATGTAAAATAGGATGTTATAAGAATAAATTGATGTCATTTCGACTAGATAACTAATATATTCCCAGGAAATAAATTTGAAAAAAAAAATGTGTCAATAGATTCGGCTTCGATTAGTTCAGGAAATATCTAAGCAATTGTTATGTTGGTTCACTTTTGTTGGGCTTAATTAACACATCTCTCTTTTTTCATTTGGAAATATAGATAACTTCACTTTTTTAAACTATAGAACCACAAAGTTTCTTTCGTTTATTTCTTTGTTCATTCGGTTCCAAAATAGTTTGAATCCTAAGCTTTCAAACTATTTTGGCTTATAATTAGTTAAAATGCCCACAAACATAAGCAGGCCCAACATGACTGAGGATATTGCCATAATTATCCTTTTCCTTTTGAGATGTAGGAGGCAGCTGACAGAATATCCGATACTTCAGAATCCCCGAGTCATCAAGCAGTGAAAACACATACACCTGTCTCTAGAATTTCAAAAAATTCTCTCCTTATCGTGTTAGTTCATTGACAAAATCACATACAAATTTGAAAACAAAACCTGAAAAGCATACGCACTAAGCTGCTAATAAAAAAAGAATTTTCTTTGATAAAGTTTGGGAATTCTCTTTTCCTTGTAAAAGGGAATAGAAGCTCTTTAAAAAATTTATAGAATTTCCCTTTCCTTCCAAAGGGGATTCCTCTTTCAAATAATTTTGGAATTTTCCCGTTTCTTCCGTAAAAAAAAAGGTATTTCCCTTTCTTTCATATTTTAATAAAAACTCTCGGTACAGGAAATTACATAGTTGCGACAGGCCATGTTCCCACAATTGGGAACATGAATATTTAATACATTACAACACGTGCGTTTCTTATTGATAATAGCGAATCTGATGTCTTTTTTTTTTTTTTTTTAAATAGAACTACTTTAAATATATCATCCGGTTTTTAGCATCATTAAATGCTTACCACATTTTTATGAATTTCTGTACATTTCTTCATTACTGATAGTAATAATGGTTCTATATAACTCTATCAATCATCTTTTTTCAAGTCAATGTTGACGAAATTTAAATTTAAAATAAATTTTTAATTTGATTTTGCCAATCGGAACACTGGCCAATAAAAAGTTAACATGGACAATAATAATGAACGGAACATACAAAACATTTACATTATTATATATTCTTTTATGCATCATATTTACACACCAAGTAATGAAATAAAATGTATCTAAAAATTATGCCACCAAACAACAAAATTTTTTGAAAATAAAATAAGTTTGTGATCTGTAAAAGCTGCATCGTAGGACCATACAGTTTAAATTTCACACATCCTATTTAGGATTTGTTATTATAATATACACTGTTCCGTGTGCACAAGTTTTTTAAAAAGAAAAACTTAGGTTTTTATGTTATATTGGTTATAAAATGTTTTTGACAATCGGTGAACTCCAATTAAATTTTTTAAAAATATATTTAAGGATTTTTTTTTCATTTGTTATCATCAAAAAGTTGTATTCAATTTATTTAAAAACAATCTTAATTTTAAAATACTTACTAAAACCCGTTAAAATATCAGAAATTCATTTAAAATAAAATCATTTATAAAAATAATTTGTTTCCGTAAACAGAAAACATGTTCTATATAGTTAATTCGACTGCCTGCAAAAGTATGATAACATTCCAATATATTTCGCAGAAATATTTCCAATTTTTCTTCAGAAGAAAAATAAAGTTGTACGAAAATAAAATACACACATAAAACAAAAATAAAATTTAAAAAAATATCTTTATTGATTACTTTACATTGTTAAAATGTTTCAATAAATCTACATACATTTGTTAAATTGAAGAACAGGCAAAAATAAGAATAATATTTATTATTTTTAAAACTACCATTAAATTATTTACAAAACATTATACGGATAAAAAGCGATGAGTTAGAATGCAGTTTAGTTCCATCACTTGGCGATGAAGACTTTTTGGCAGTAATTTGCCAACTTCGGCAACCCAGATTTGAAAACTGAACTAGTCTTCGATTTTCATACGGTTACCCTAAAAAAATCGTCATTTTGGCAATTTTTAAAATCGTTCCAAGTGTTGGGACTAAACTGCATTTTAACCAAACGACGTTCTTCAAAATACTTGATACAATCTAGAAGAAATTCGATAAAACTTGATAAACTTTTTAACAAAACGGTGCACAAAACAATAATTCTACACATATAATTTCAAGTATAATAACACTGATTTAACTGTGAAACGAGTAAAAGAAAGAAAGAAAGAAACATCTCTGATTCATAAATTAAATATTCAGATCAAAGAACTGACAAGCGATTAAAACACGAAATAAATTGCTTCTCATAATTTTCAGATAATCTAAGATAATCATTACAAACAATCTTAATGGACATTTTAGCTTCTTTTCCAAAAAAAAATAATAAAGCTAGGGCAAATCCGAGTAAAAAATAGCCATCTGGATTTTTTTCGATGATATATTTTAAATTCCATTTGTAATAAGTTTTAATCTTATACACATACATGTACAGTGGCCTCCGAAACACTGAATGATTTGAACGTCATAACTTGTTAATTTTCAATCTTTTCCGCAATTTTTTTTTTATAGATCATGGAGCATTTCTTTAAGAATAGAATGGATAAGTATTATGCCTCATTGAATTTTTCCAATTTCAGTGGGAAATCAATCATTCCAACTCAGTAAATAGTGAAAAATATTTTAATCAGAAAAAACTTCAGTGAAAAAGTCATAAAAGCTTATAAAAGTTTATTTTCTATCGTTCAGTCTTTCCGTGGCCACACCATGTATACTAAGTTTAAATAATTTCAAGCGACAGTAACTTTTGATAAATAACACTAACCCAATGAAGTGATCTATAACTTTTGACTTTAAAAATATTAATAAATATTCATTCTTAACTCTCAAGATATTGGTATCACAAAATAATTTTTAAATCGGTGGTTAAACGCAAGGTACTTGAAGATATCAACAGCTTAATTTGAAGTAATTTTAAATATCGACTTGAGAGCAAAAGGAACTGGATGTATTCTGTTAATCACTGCAACACCAGCAACAAAGGGCTGTACAAAGACCACAAAGAAGGCAATTGCGGCAGCAGTCATCCGATTTTTCTTGTTTTTCGTGGACAACTCTGAAAACAAAAAAATAACATGCATATAATTATTTTTAAAAAAATGATATAGGATGAAAAAACACAGTAAGTTCATTAAATTAAAATATATCAGATTTGAAAAACAAAATTTTATGTTTTCAAGTATGACGACCAACCCTAACCTGGTTGAGATTGTAAATCAAAATACAGCTGGTACTAAAATAAAGCTTTATATCATAAAAGATAGTTGAAAAGAATTGGATCGCTTTAAAATAATCTTTTTCTGAATCTGAATTTCGTAATAACTAGCTAGCGGCGGATAGTTTATTCTTGATATTAACAGTCTGCAATCAACTGCTCAATTAAGGCTTCCATATACCGGCCATTTTGATTTCGTGAGCGTAATGTTAATACTATGGAATTTCTAATGCCGTTCTCAAATCTTTACTCTTTGATCTCTTTGAATGCAAAAGAAAAGTGCATCCGAAAGAGCAAAAACAATGAAGTTTTCTGCAAAATTATATTTTTTCTCCAATTTTTCACCCCTATTTTATTGATTCGTTTGTAGGTTTTCCAGTCTTTAAAAAATATTCTAAAATATTTAAAATCAGCGGGGAAATGTAATTCTGTCTCCGTAGAAACTTTCATTATTTTTTCATCTTTCGGGTACATTTTTTTAACATTCAAATAGATTAAATAGTATAGATTTGAGGGCTGTAGTAGAAATTCCATAGGATTAACATTTAAGGCTCCCGTCTACCAGCCTTTTTGATTTCGTCAGCTTAATGTTAATCCTATGGAGTGTTGACTTTAATTCTCACATCTTTACTATTTGATGTATTTGTATATAAATGCAATAAAGTGCATTTGAAAGAGCAAAAAATAATCAATGCTTCTGTGGAATTACTTTTTTCCCTAAGATTTTTAAAAATATTATTATTCTTATTTTAATTATTCGTTTTTGAGCTTTCCGGTTTTTAAAGAATACTTTCAAATATTTTTAAAAATCGAAAAAGTAATTCCACAGAAACATTCATTATTTTTTGCTCTTTCAGATGCATTTTATTGCATTCAAATAGATTAAATAATAAAGATAAGAGAATTCGAAATTCCATAGGATTAACATTAAGCTGATGAAATCAAAATGGCGGGTAGACGGGAGCCATAAGGTACTAAAAGATAACACCCATACGTTCAGTTTGGACTGGTTTGAATTCATAGCTCTATTAAACAGCACGAAAGCTATCAAAGATGTTAGTTGAAAAGGTTTATTTTGATTCGAATTAACTTCGTTCTCGAGGCGGGAACCGCCGACGAGATGCATTTAAGGAATTCTTCGGCAGAATTCAAGTCAGTGACTGATTGGATTCAAGGCGAGTTATCTTCGAGTTACCTCCTACCACTCTAATTTTTTTGTACACAGTTGTATTATTTAAATAGTTAATTCTGAAAACCAACATCTTTTCTTCGCGAGTTTTATTTCATCACATTTAATTCTCATTCAAACGGTTCAGTACCTCATTTTTTAAACTTCTGACACCAAACTTCGTAAGGATTTAGAGATTCAAAATTTAACAAGCAGCTTTTGTTATAACCCTTCAGAACTTTTCTCCTAGGCTACTAGTTGGCAAACTCGTCATCCAAAAAAGCCAAATATAAACAATACAAACTCGAAGTTTATTCAAAGAGCCATTTTTTAAACTTAACCTTTTCAGTCCAAATCGGGATAGGGTGTCCCCTAGGCGGTTGGCGACTTTTGGGAGCGATAATTGGCGATTTAGGTTATGGTAACCCTAAGCATGCTCAATGCTTAAGTCACGCACGTTTGGCATCCTATATAGGAAGTCGCCAATCTGCTAGGGGATACCCTATTCCCGACTTTAACCAAAATGTTATAGTTTAAATACGGTACAATTAAATAAAACTTGGTATCATACTTATATAAGGATAATATTTATTCCCTCCTCCCCCCGGCACCGTCGAGCGGTGGTTTGCCGACCACTGACGTAGGCGAAAGTTTCTTTCTCGCCAAATTTGTAACCCTACATTTTTCTCTCATCTTATTAGAATAGATAAGATTCTGAATTGACTGAAAAATACTGGCAAGTACCAGAAATTTCTGGTTGTTATTAGGTATGTAATAAATTTTGCTTGTTATGTTAAACCTTAAGTGATCATTGAATACTTTAGATGAGATGCCTTATGAACAAGAATTACACAGAATTCGAAGAATATAAAATTGGCGTCCGATACAGGATTGCTACAGAAAGAAGATAAATTAGCAGTGGGAAACAATTTTAGGACCGCTAGTAAGCGTTTTGAAGAATCGATTGTTTTCGGTGGAACTAATATTACAACCGAACTTAATCAGAGATTGGACCACGGTTCCTGATTAAACGACCTGATTAAATCACCATTCGGCTTGCGACCACGAGTCAATGGGCTACGGTTGGAATGCAGTTTAGCCAACTACCCTTAGTGATGGAATTTTTTTGGCGATGTTTCGTTAAATGTGGCTACCCTTTTTTCTCTGCTCTATGATGGCTTTAGACGGATAACCCTTGTGATTTTCGTCAGTTTTGGAGATTTTTGAAATCGCGCCAAGTTGTTTGACTAAACTGCATTTTCGCCACAAGTACCTTTAAGAAAAGATTTTTAAAGAATTCCGTAATAAAAGCAGAAAAATATGGATTTTACCGCAATAATTTTAGCTTACACAAAAAATTAATTAGTCAGCTTTGTTTAACTATGAAGCACATTCGTTACTATATTTTGTTTATTGAAATTTTTTTATTGAGACATAAAGCACAAAGCGCTGAACGTGACTGCCGTCTTGACAACCGAAATATACCAAAGCTTGATCAACTATACAAAATAGAGTCCCCACTGAAGTTAAACGATGGATATTTAAGTTCTCTCTAATTGCTTTCCCTCTATTCTTAACAACCGACAGATAACAAGGTATTCACTTGAATTGGCATTTCCATATCCAATATATTGGATCCTATTTTAGCTGGCTTGGCGATGTCTGGTATTTTTTTTTGGAGGCAATATTTTGCCAAATGTGGCTACCCTGTTTTCTCTTCGCTGTGGTGAAAAACTTGATTTTGGCATCAATTTGGCGCGATTTTGAAAACTCGCCAAGAAGCAAGCTAAAATAGGATTGTACCCCAATATATAGCATCGTGAGGATTTAGGGAGAGACGACTTAAAATCTTAAAAACTTAATTAAACTTAATGAAAGATAAGCATGCGCCAATGTGTTTAAAAAATACTAATTTTTTTTAAAATAATCACACGGAAATTTATATTGCGCTGTTTTAGAAAATCGTAAGTGATAGAAATATGACAAAGGTAGATAATAAGGCAAATTACAAAAAATTTTATGAAAACTCAAGTATAAATTTAATTGCTTATTAACTACACATTTAGAAGCAGTACGAAGGTTAATGGCGCCGCAACTCATAATTTTGATTCACAATCAAGTGATAAGGTCGACACCTGAGTTGACACCCAACTTCCACACCATCCCAATATGAGGATCTTTAGTCTACGACAGATTTAATATGCATCAGCCTCGCAGCAAAGAGGGTCTTTAGTGGCACCAAGACTCGAACTTACGAGACTGAAATAACGTCAGGATGAGATCGCGACAGTGACAAAAATTCATTCAAAGAAATTTAAAAAAAAAAAAAAAAATACGCACCTGAAAAAAATATCAGAAGAAAGATGAAGGAGGGAAAAAGGGGGAACAATATTTAAAAATCGTATTTCATAATGCTTATGAGCAAGAAACACATATTACATACATACAGAGTCATATTACAACTCCTTATTTTCAGTGGCTTTATGTCTCGTATATTTCCTCATATTTCTTTTTTTATTCAATTCCTACTATTGTCTCATACTCTCTCTATATATATATCTTGTTCAAATTTTCAATCGTTAATAAAATACTTTTTATTCACCAACTCAAGTTCAAATACATTTTTTAAAACTTGCAGTGGATGACACTTGATGTTCATACAGTTTTTTCAAATATTAATTAATTAATTAAATTTGATTGGTGAAAATGCAATTTGGCCCAACCACTTGGCACGATTTCAAAAATTGCCAAACTTGGCGATTTTTTTTTTTTTTTTTTTGTCTGAACGTTAAGTCTGCGATGCGGGCAAGGGTATCCACATTTGGCAAAATACCGCCAAATAATTCCTGTCGCCAAGGGTGGTTGGGCTAAAATGCATTAAAACCATTTAATTTACCGAATGAATTAAGAAACAAGCCAATGCTTCTACTATGTCATTTGTCTTGCAATGGCGAAGTTGGTAGAGCGTCGGCGTAGAATCTTCATGCCTTCGGATCTAATCTCGTCGAAGCATAAAATTTTCTAATTTGATTTTTAAATAATTAATTTTAGTTTTATATGGGTGAAAAAACTTTCTCTTACATAAGATATTTAACAGGATATAAATTTAGGAATAAATACCGTCATTGACGAAGCGAGTAGATCGCTGAAATTTTTTTTTCTTTTGCCACTTAATATCGTGATTCTGTCGTATGTATGTACATATTTATATTAATTATAATTATTTAATATAAAGTAACTAAAATAAAAAAAAATTCTTTGTTGACTTACGTAGGAATTGACTCAATTTTTTTTTATATATACATTACTTGTTATATATATAAATGTGACTCCATACCTCAATAAATTATCAGCAAGAAGAAATAATGTTTTATTGAGAAACATGACATGTTAATGAATAAAGTGCTTTCTGTTATAAAAAAAAAAAAGGAGAAATTTACCTTTTGTGTTATGGAAACAAACAAGCAAATATTCAAAGATAATTGCACCAATACTTCCATCTAATTTATTTTAAATGGAGGGAAAGTAAGAAATGAAGTTTGTAGCGCAAAAGCCGAATCTGGCTCTGATGCGAAATTAATCAGTGATCTAGACGGTTTAAAAAAAATAGTAGGAATTGGTTGTGAAGAAAAGGGATGGAAAACAGAGAAAGGTCGCATTTTAAATGGGATATCATCATATTAATTAAAATTCTAATAAAATATCGGGAGAAATGTTTTATCTACTTCATTTTTAATACTTACGAATTGTTTTATTGATTAATTCTTTATCAAAGTCGTATTTAGAAGCAACACGAATGCAATTGGGGACGAACCTCGACCAAATGACGAGGACGACATTTGAACGGGAACCTCCCTCTCCAAACTTCCATATCACACCAACACGAGGGCTTACAGTTTCGACAGGTTAAACGTGCATGAGCCCCGCTACACGGCGGATCTTCAGTAACATCAGGTCTCGAACCCAAGTCACAATTGAAAAATACAGAGACCATTAGTTCGCGAGCATGATCAATGATTACCGAGGCCACTACGATTTGTTTCCGCCGTAACTCGTTTACTATTCGAAGTTTTGAAAATCTAAAATAATTCCTAATTATGAAAGTAATTTATAAATTCAGAAACTACGATGGCACAAAATGTTACATAAAAGTACTTACTTAACGTGAAGCTGTTAACAACAAAAATGAAGTAAAGCAAGCGATAGACGGCCTGGCCCCCCCCCCCCCCCCCCTTTGGACTATGCAGCTTTTCATGCCAAATTTTATGCATACTAATCGCCATGCATAAACATGTTGAATTACCACAAAATTACAAAATCGCAAACTTAGCGAAATAAACGAATTCGGTATCACGGGGTATATACTACATCTAAGCAGAAATTTTAACAATTAGATCATGTGTTCATCTATTCGAATCAATATACTTATAAATAAATTATGGTTAGTAAATACTCTAGCATACGTAAACATCAATAGAGTTGGATGTGATTAACAGATTAGAATTACCCTATTTTTATCCTAAGTTAAAAATTGCATTAGATATTTCCTCTCCTCCTTTTGAATCATTTCGACGCACACTTCCTGAAGAATATAGATGACTTTTTAACAACTCGTCACACTCTCTCCATTGTTATCACAGCTTGCGACACAATAGTGAACTATGCAACCTCTACGATTTTATTTCCCATCTTCAGTAATTATTTATATCTCGCAGCTGAACAAATTTCATACGTGAATTTTAATAATAAAGCGAAAATAACAATTGAATATTATGTTGTGGTCATAAAAGATCTGCATCATCATGTTTAGATGAACATTTTTGTTGTAGATGATGAAATAAATTGTTTTTTAAATCGACCGATTTTCCATGAAATTTTTGGATTCTTCTTTGCATATAAATTGTAATACATCTAGATAATACAAAACAGAATCCAAACACTTATGAATCACAGTCACATTTGTTTCGGCGTCGCTTGACAGATGACAATAAACAATGGTAACATCAACTTGTCTTAGCAATGCCATCTATTGTCCAATACTGGTACTTATGAGCCACCCTCGTAAATTATAAAATAAAGCTATTTTACACTGCAGAATTTTTTCATACTAGCCATGCTTATTTCAAATACTATTACATTGCATTCGTCTTTAGTTATACACTTTTAGAGATCATTCGTATGTGAATTTAGTTTAGTTTTTATTAACATCGCACTAGAAGCAACACGAGGGCTATTGGCGACGGATCTCGTAATTTTGAACCACGGCCAAGTGACGAGGACGACACCTGAGCTGGCACACCCTTCTCCTAACATCCACTCCACGCCAACGGGAGGACTTTGAGCCCAGAACAGATTAAACGTGCATCAGCCCCGGCTATATGGCGGGTCTTTGGTGGCCAAGAAACGAACCCCAGACTGAACCATTCGTAAGTGAAAATAAATTATGCATCACACAATATATTAATTCCTTACACTTGTTCACTATCGAGACGAAATTCGAGTCCTAGACGACTTGCAACAACAATATAAGAATTTAAAATCATTTCCCAAATCGAACACGAATTTGGAACGAAAATATACGTAGCAATAATTCTAATACAAATAGACGACGAAAGAAAAATCGAGCAACAATTTTTATTAAAATTTATTTATAAAATATATTTAAATTTCAATGGGATGCCTGATTTGATTCATTTCTTAAAAAGTATAATAATCTTTCTATATCCTGTCATTCGAATCCGAAGCCATCTTGTCCAAAATTGAATTGTTCCATATTCTCCGCGTTCGTCGGATTACCGAATTCGTCAAATCCTCCGAGCGGTGTAAAGCAATCATCCATCATCCTACAGCATAATATACCCCACATAGCGCCAAGACACCCTTGGAGACATCCAGCAAATCCGCTTGTCGGATTGCTACTGCCTTGGTAACCGCTTGCCGGATAGCTACTGCCTTGGTAAC